>PPLG03000014.1:0-344794 GCA_003706415.3 Deakozyma indianensis
CGGAGAGCCAAGTCTACATTCCAAAAGATAGTGTGTGTGAAAATGGCCCTGCGCGGTGTCCGATTTTCTGCAGTGCACGGATCGCTTGGAGGACGTTGCACGCGCCAAAGACAGTTTACCCACCCTGGCCCAATGCCCGGGATTTATTTCCATAGTCAGTCACAGTCACCACCCAGCCGGCCCCGACAAACACCGGCGGTCCCTATGGGGTCCAACGGACGCGTCTCCCAGAATGCTATTGCGAATAAGATGCGAGCCGCACTGGGTTAACGGTATGCTGATCGTGCTGTAAGCTCAATAATGAGGGAAAAAAATAATATCCCCAAAACATGTTCTTGGCACTAGCTCATACAGTTTTCAATTTAGGCTCCTCGCAAGTATACAGATGGACAACAATGACAGGCGGCCAGCCCAGATGACGATACATCTAAAATGAAAATAAGGTTGTGAGGCTTTGCACGACGGTCATCTTACACTTCTGTTTTTTGGCGGCCACTGCATGAAGCCAGGAACCCTGTTCAAAATTTCGTACAACACTAGCGCGTGAATGTGACAAGTCGCCAAAAAAGCAACTACTCTTTGAAACGTCACTCTGTCGACCTGTTGAATGGTTCATCATCACCATGCCCTTCATCACGCCATTGCATAGATACAACGCAAATGCGGCCCCTCGGTGGCCGGTGTACTGCATCTTCACCACGGCAGCCCGAGATCCTGGTAGTGAGTCAGAAGACCTCACACAAAAAAGTACCACCGGAGAGCCGCATAATTAGTCACTAGCAGCCGCAAACTTAGTCACTACGCAGACGCTAGGAACTCCGATGGCGTAACGGCCGCACCCTCAACTTGGAACTTCTTGGAATGACAGCCAGCACCAAGCGTTCGGTTGATGAGAAACGTCAATTACCCACTTCGAATCGACAATTTCGTTAATGACTCGCAAAGCTGCTCAATGGTACGGTGAAAATCTCTGCCATTGCCTTGTTTTGCTCTGCGGCTGCTGACCCACGTCGCTGGCCCTATCTTGGTACCTACGCTCTAGCCTGGGCATTGGTACCGTCGTGCCTGGGAATGGACAGCTTCTAGAACTGGGTCCAGGAACAGAACATGAAACTCAAAGCAAGGACAGGTTTTGAGTCGATGTCTCATTTTTAGCGGCTCTAAGCAATGCAGTGAACTGCACTACTTTGTACCGCGCTGGCCGCACGACGTCCGCTGCATGACAGTCCACAGTACGTCTGGCAGACGTTTGCCTCAGCGCACGTCGACCAGCTCCAACGGTCTTAACCCTCCCAGTTCGGCGGGTACGTTTCAATGGTGACCAGCAGGCTGGCCAATGCAATATTAAATAAATACATATCTAAACTACGGTGGAATCGTCTCCTCCCCTCTTCTTCTTGCGCGGAGATTCATCGCTGACAAGCGTCCGCTTGCCCGCAACTATTCGTTCCTCAATAACCGGGTATGCTATGTCTGATCTCATAGTGAAGTGCACATTTGCAGACTGGTCATCAGAGAAAATGGCACTGGGGACATCGGAACGCTGTTCTTTGCGCTTATGCTTGCTGGTAGTGCTAGTATTAAGTGCAATCTCGCTTGATGGACTGCTATTGCTGTTATGGTTGTTCATGTTGCCAGACGTGGGGTTGGTCACGTGAGAGCTAACAAGGTGGTGGTTGCTTGTTGAGCTGGAATGATTGTTCGCGGTGCTGTTAGAGTTGACTGGCTGTGGTGGTTCAATGTCGGTCGCTTCTGCTGCCATTCGTGACAGTGCCCATTCTTGCGGATCAGCGCCAGAGTCAATGACTGTTAGCAAGTCCTGCAATGCTTCTAGGTATCCCTGACGTCTGGCTGATCTTGTGGCAGCTGTTGATTGCTTGTAGAGCTTTGTGACTGCACAAGCGGCGTTCTTGAACTCGCTCAGAATCCTCTCTTCATCGTCGCCCGGCAGGTTACTGCTGAGTTGACTTAGATCCATGCAAAAATAATCTCAGTGTGTATAGTAGGTGTAAAGAAATTTTATAAAGTGTCTTCACATTTTCTGGTGGGAAGTTCCTGCCATGAATATTCTAGTGGGAGCTAGCACAGAGCCAGAGTATTGGCAAAATTGGGAGGATCGTCCCTGTGTCTGAATGTGCCGGTTGGGAGGTCTCATGTTCAGGTCAGACCTGCGTAGCGCCACAGAGATTACGGTCAAGGCAGGATTGATGGCAAAAAATGACTGAGTTGATTAATTCTATAGCTCCCGTTTCAAAATGGTTGAATCCTCCATCGCAACCAATTCAGAGTAAAGATCCTAAAGCTCGCTTACATGCTACCGTCCTGCGCCACTACAACCGCCGTTGGAGTACCCACCGGGACTTGCGGCTCAATGCGATGACCCGCTCATATATATTCCCCCTGGCAGGCGTTTTCCTAGGGCGATACGTTCAACTGAAGCCAATAGCATCCCTCATCAGGGTCAATCCACTTTCTCCTTGCCGCAATGATTAAAGGCGCAAAGAAGGTAGTCGTGCGGGCTCCGCACATTGTACTGGGATCCAAGTCCACCGAGGACAGACTCATCATTCAGTGGACCAAAGACTTTCAGACTGCCGAAGCTGCTCTGGTCCTGATAATGGAAGAGGCGGAACGCTTCTGTAAGGCCTGGAGAACAGTATGTACCTCGCAGGACGAACTTGTGCTAGCATTGAAGGGCATCTACGAGCCAATTATAGAAGAAAACGTCTACACGCACGTTCAAGAAACCCCAGCCAGTGCTACACAAGCATTAGAAGGTTTCGGAGAGGCGCTTAAAGTTGCCCAGCAAGAAATAGAGCCGATTCTTACAAGGTTTGAGACCGGATTCGTCGCAAACTGCAAGTCTGCAAAGGAATGCGTTCTTGCAGTTCAGAAAGCGTTGACAAAGCGCGAGCACAAGAAGGTTGACTATGACCGATTTTCAAACAATGTAGAAAAGCTGTTGAGAAAGGACAACTTCTCTGAAAAGGAGCAAGCTCATGTGCAGAAAGCCGAACAAGAATTGTCAGCCGCCAGCGACCTCTTCTACAGTCACGACGAGAAATGCAAGAGATATATCCCTCACATTCTCAATTCGCTATCAGAGCTCTTGAATCCACTCACATCTAAACTCTATCTGGTGCAGTTAGAAGTATTCAAGACCCTCCAGACTCATCTGCATCAATATTCTGTCCAGCAGGGTTTGGGATACTCTCTTGATAGCTCTCCAAATGATGCTACTGGAATTCAAACATACGACAGGATCACAGAAGAATGGGAAAGGAGGTTTGAGAAGGTTATCAAACGGACAGAGGCGAAGGATATCGCTATCATCAAGCACGGGGAGACTGTCAAGAAGTCTATCTTACTTCCATCACAAAGGAAAGCCAGCGAAGCTACCAGAGCTGCTTCCAAAGCCGCTACAAAGGCCGCATTTAAAGTAACCAACGTTGTTGTTCAAAAAGCAAAGCACCCGACGCTCAGTATGAACATTCGATTTAGCTCGCCTGAGTACGGCATGTTCAGACCAGATGGAATGATACCCAAATCCCCATTGAGCCCATATGAAGATAGCAAGCATAATTCACGGATTCTCCAATCTCCTGTGACATCACCATTCAAGAGAGATGAGGAGAATGAGCGGTATGCCACCCGAGCCCGCGCCGTATCTTCCAGTTCAGCACGAATGCAAGTGAACATCATGAGGCCCGAGTCTAATGAGTTTGCTGTTGCACTATACACATTTAACGGACAGCAACCCGGCGATGTATCCTTCAGACAGGGCGACAAAATCAGAGTTTTTGATCACGGAGATGAAGATGACCACATGTGGTGGTTTGGTGAAACTGCCGACGGACGAGTGGGACTGTTTCCTGCAAACTACATCGCACTGGAAGGTCATTGAATAGATTGACCTGCAATATAAATATATTATTATTAGCAATATGCGGTATAGGGTGAGATAAATATAATCATTTGAACTTAGTAGTCATCTTCGCTACCATACTCGGCTTCATCGTCATAGTCTCCGTCCTCAGTAAACCCACTGCTGGACTCATCAGGGTATTCGTTACGATAAAAATCTTCAGCGTTGGAGTCCTCGTCATCCGTCAAGAACTTCACACTGGACGAGTCGTCTTCCGGTACCAGCTCGTCCTCACCGATAATCAAAAGTGCAACACCTGCACCCTGCTCCAAACCAGGCTGGTACTCTCTTTTATAATAAATATCATAGACCCAGTCGTCATCATTATTAGTGGGCAATGTAGTACTCTCCTTGACAGCGGACTTTGTTGGATCCTGTGCATCTATTTCTCTAGTGCGCTCAGGGGCAAGCAGCTTCGGTTCGGTCATCTCCAGGTAAGAGCTCACCATTTCCGTCAGGGAGGAGTACATATCATCCTGCTCTTTGGACGATTGCAGCAGTCTAAAGACACCGTCATTCTCGCTCACGAGATCTCGCGCAGCTGGAGCCAGCGCTGCATCGTACGTTGATTTCAGTGAAAACATCTCAGCAGTTCTCTGGCGCTTTCCAGCACCTTCCGATTCCAGCACTAGCGCTTGAAAGGGCTCCTGGCCTCTCTTGCGCTTTATTCGCACTGCCGTCGGGAACTCCATCTATAAATGAGAAGTTTGAGGCAAGATAGACAATGCTGATGCACTTTTTAGCGATAACGTGCGGCGCCTCCAAAACAGCAGTGTACATATTGCAGGCACAGACAGACATGTAATATGGGTGTCTGTCCCGGGGTATACGATTTGACACACGGGAGACTTGTATCGTTCATCAATTGTTTTTTCTCTATTTATTTATTTTCATGTTAAATTCAGCATCTGCCAGAAGTCATACCAGTCTTCTGAAGCCAGGCACAGATAGGGCACTCATAACAGGCGGCTCCAGTGGCCTAGGAAGAAGCATTGCAGCTCTGTTGGTGGAGAAGAACATTTCTGTAGTTATCGTAGATTTGAAGCTACCGGAGTCAGATAGTGCTCTGTATGTGAATGGCGCTTTCTACATCCAAGGTGATGTCACCGGCGATCCAGCAGAGGTCCTGGCAGACGTTGATCTGGATTCTATCACGGCAGTCGTTCACTGCGCAGGAGTGATGAGGTATGGGCGATTGGCAAAGATGGACTCTTCTGACATATCGCAAACAATAGATGTCAATCTACGTGCTCCATACATATGGACACAGTTGCTGCTTTCTCATATGAGTAGAAATAAGCGGGGATCGGTAGTCCTCATCTCCTCTGTGCTTGGCTTTCTGAGTCCAGCACTACTATCTGTTTACGGAGCCACAAAGGCTGGAATACTGGCCATGCACGAGTCGCTCACTGATGAGCTGAGAGGTTCTAAGGGGACTAGATCATTGTTGCTAGTTGTCGGGCAAATGTCGTCACCAATGTTCTCTCAAATCAGCACTCCTTCAAATGTCCTTGCCCCAGTGCAAGACTGCAATGATGTGGCCAAAAAGGTAGTGGAAGCACTCGAGTACGGATATAACGGCGACCGTATTTTCACGCCATTATACTCTCGATTTATGCCAATGATTCGTTTCCTGCCCAGTCCTCTCATGGCCCTATTCCGCCTTGTTACGGGTGTCGACAGGGCGATGTACGCGGTCGAGAAACAACCACCAAAATTCCATTAGATTCTATTAATTTGAATTATATCCCTGAAATCATCAGTCATCCTTAGAAAATATCCCTATAGCTTTCACTGCCATCGCGGTAGTTTCTGGTGGAGCGCCCGCCCTGTCAAATAAGTCCGGGCCCTGCATGTCCATTTTAGTCAACTTGACATGAAGAAAGATAAAAAGAAGGTAGTTATGGAAACCGCAAACGACTATTTTGACGAAGGCGTTGAGTGTGAGGATCGTGGGGATCGCTGGATTGATACGTCTGATATTTTGAAAGCTGTCAGATTCTATGCCAGCGCTTATGAATACTACAATACAGCCATCGAACTCGAGGGAGCTTCTTTTAATTCGGTTACAAATCGACCACCTATCAAGAAGGATGCTCAACAATGGGGAAACACAGAGTGGGGCAGCAAAGCACCTGGAGATGGCCAAGATGATCAAGACGGGGAGCAGACCAATATACGGCTGGATGCTCTTTACAATATTCTTCGCATGCAGTTTATGGTATACACAAAGATCACAAAGTTAGGTGCCTCCTATGAACTAGAGTCCTTTGATTCTAAGAATGTCGTTAAGGACTTGTCGGAGATTGTCCAGAACTACTCGTACCTTGTGGCCGAGTTTGGAGAGAATTGTCCTCTTGATCTCTTACACAACTATGCAGAGTGTTTATTGGAGTACGGAGAAGAAGAAGACAATATCGCTAGTATTTCAGAGGCATACTCAGCCTTCCAGGCGGTACTGGCGAAGCAGACCGCGCCTGATGAGCAACTGGAAACAGCAGTTGAACAACTCAAGTGCATCAACTCGGGCCTAGAGCTTGAACCTCAGAATGATCAATTGATCTCCACATACAACGGCCTCTCATTGCAGATCCTCGATGCTGCTAATGGTTTATCGCAGAGTTTCAGACAACTTCAAATCCCTTTCATCCAGGCGCTTCTGAATAATGCCAATGCAACACAACAATTTGGAGAGGATCTTGATCCTGATCTCATTTCTGAGCTTGTGCTCTCAGTGGTGTTTGGATATTGCATTGTGAATCCAGGAAGCATAATCGAAGTATATCAACAACTGCCAGAGTGGTGCGAAAAGTACATGTCGCTAGCTGATTCTTATATTTTCAACTTTCACCAGTCTGACAATATTGAAGAGAAGTGGCAGTTTTTAGGAGAAGCAGGAAAAGCATTGAAGCAGGCGCAGGCGTTAATACACAATGATTCGCCCGACACCCAGAGAAGGGTTTGGATATACAGAGGTGATATTGAATGGCAACGAGCAAAGTTGACATTACCCGTTGCAGAAAAGAACCGAGATACCCTACTCAGAAACGCCATCACTCTGTACACAAATGCATTGAATATCTCGTCCATAAAGGAGCCCTCACAGCTGGCAGCCAGAGCCCAGAAAAATGAAGCTAAAACAAAAATTGCCCTTGTCAAAAACGAAGATCCTTCTGGTATCCAGGGCAGTCAACATATTGTGGCTGAAATTACAAAAAATGGCATTGTGTAATCAATATTAATTACTTTATCTATGAACATAAGTTGCAGTGCTTAAATTGCATTCTTTTTTGTCAAGTAATCGAAACGAGAGAATGTGTAACCAATAAAAGGCAGATCGTCTCGAATGTCGCTCTTGGACTTTCCAGAGGGGCCAGGTTGACCAGCGCCGTTTCCACTGGTCTTGGCAGGCACATCCTCTGGAAGCTGCTCAAGATCTTCAGTAGGAAAGTACGAGGTATCCATGACCGAATTGAGGCGTGGAATGAAAGGAGCAGAGAATCCCCTGATCGAATTCCAATCGACACCTCTGAAAAATGGATGAGCCTTAATTTCCTGTGCACCATTGCGTCCTATACGTTGATCGGATGAAGTCAGTAATCGCCTGATGAGATCCTCAGACTCGGGTGAGAGATGGATTTCTTCCGGGAAATGCAACATCTCCTGCCAGTTCAAAATCTTTCGGTAGGTCTCTGCAGGAGTTTCAGAGCAGAATGGGGGCCAGCCGACCAAACACTCAAACATAATGGCTCCCAGCGACCACCAATCGCATTCCTGACCATAGCCCTTGTTGACAAAAATTTCTGGAGCAATGTAATCTGGGGTACCCACAGTCGAATATGCCATCAAACGACGGCTCTTTCTCCACGTGGAGATCTGCTGTCTATTTGAGACAGTCAAGTGAATCTCATTTACCATCATGGAGTTTCGGGGTTGTTGCTGTTGTGGAGGCGTGGCCTCCATGAGCTTGCGATAGTATGCAGAATCGTGAGTTTTGTGGAAACCTGTCGACAATCCAAAATCTGAAAGCTTGATATGGCCCGTTTTGTCAATAAGAATATTGTCCGGCTTGATATCACGATGAATAAAGCCTAGCTTGTGGATAGCCTCGATGGCCAGAACACACTCAGCAATATAGAATCTTGTAACGTCTTCCGGGAAGATATCGTATCGAATGAGCATAGTCATCAAATCACCACCAGGAAGAAACTCCATAATCAGATATAGGTATTCTGGATCCTGGAATGAGTAGTAAAGTGAAACCACCCATGGAGAATCGGAGCCTGCCAGAACGTCGCGTTCCGCTTTGACATGAGCCAACTGATCCTTGGAGTACATTTCGCTCTTAAGCAGGGTTTTCATAGCATAAACCTGTCCTGTGTCAGTCTTTTGAACCAGGCGCACTTCACCAAAGGCACCCTTTCCAATAACTTTGAGGGTTTTGAAATCAGTCAGAGAGAGACGCGTTCGTCGCAAACGCAGGAACGATGACTCTTGCTTGCCTAGAGAATTAAGTTTCCTGTTTTTCCTTTCTTCAGAACCCTTTTCCTGTGCTACAAGTGCCTCGGCCTCGGCGCGTCTCTGGTTTCGTTCCACAGCATGACTAACGTTCACGTTGAAAAAGTGTTCGATTCTGAGCTTCACGGCGGCAGCCTTCTCCTGCGTAGCACGAGAGAACTGCTCTGGGTGACGTTCAAAGAGAACATAGTTTTCATTACCAGAGGCAGCTGTCAAGTTGGGCGATGAGCCTTGACGTTGAACTGCGTGCTGCTGGCTCTGTTGAGCCTGGGGTTGAGACTGCTGATTCTGGACGGCATGTCCCTGAGCCCCGTTTTGACGACTACCAGGCATTTGGTACTGTTGATACTGCTGCTGCTGTCGCTGCATTTGGTACTGTTGTTGTTGGATCTGCTGCTGGTACTGCTGCTGGTACTGCTGCTGCTGAAGTAGCTGTTCCTGAATTTGCTGTTGCTGGAGAGCGTACTGTCCTGGAAGACCTGATCCGAACCCCAAATTGACACCTCGGTTAGACGGCAGCGACGTTTGAGACGATGAGGGCATTTGCACAAATGAAGTTGTAGGGGGGGCCATAAACGGGTTACCCGAGTTACCAGAAGCCTGCGAGCCCAATGAGTGCTGAGAGTTTTGCATGGTGGGCTGTTTATAAAACTGCGAAGCCTGCTGCCCTTGCTGAGCGGAACCTGATGAGGGTGGGTTCAAAGATTCTTCGTAATTAAAGTTGTAGTTTGCTGGCGACGCGTTGTGTTGCTGGCCGTACATAAATATGTTGCTCGCTCGAGACCGTCGGAATCTTTTAAGTGAGGCTGTTGGTGTCAGTTGTAAGCGTGTGAGCCTCAAAAACGGGGCAGTTGTGAGTCGCGTGCTTTGGCCCAGGGAATAAAGCTTGAAAGCTTTATCTGTTGTCAATACCAGTGAACGGCGTAGACTACAAATTTACTGCGCCAAAAAATTGCACGATCCTTAGTATTGCTGTTCCCTTTGAAAGCTGGTTACGAGGACAAGTCAAGTTTAGTCCCGTTTCAGGGGTCCCACCACGCCCGTCACCGTCACAGACTCCCTCCTCACATGCCCCTGAAAATTGAGTAAAGGGTCAAATGCGCGCCCATCATATCAGTGATAGAATACCAAATCCACACGTAGCTGAAACAAAACCGCGCGCACTACTGTAGGAAACCGGATCGGCTGCACAGGTACTGCTGTCTCAGGTTTACTGGTTTCCATTAAGGAGTGGTCCGAGCTCTGCTCCACGTTTTCCCTTTGTTGGTTACAGATCCCTCCTCAACAACCGTTGCTATCTCTCTCAAAAATAACAAAAACCACAATGAGACTCCCAGTGCTTGGCAACGGCGCGGCTAATCACTACCCAAATCGATAGACACTGTGGCCACAGCACGATGGGTCTCCTGAGGTCATATATCAACAGTATCAAACAATGCAATAGTTCTATAGATGCAATATATTACAACGTGAGTGTGAAAAACGACTCGTTGTCAACGATACTCACAAGCTGGTTGTTATTTTTCAAGTCCAACTCCATTTTGAATGGATGTCCGTTATCATGTGCAACATTAATGTTCACTCTTGGAATGGCAATACGCCCTGTCCTTAGCGGAATTGCTGTGATTTTGATCGCTTCTTGAACAACTTTACCCTCTGTATCCAGCTTAATTTTAAATTGACCCTTTCTGCGTCCGGATAGCATCCAGAATTCAGTGCTGGCCATAACGTCAAAAGTTACAGTTATCTGCTCACCACTGCCACTCCGAGCACCCCATGAAAGAATAGATTCAAAGAAAATTGTCAGCTCAACGGGCTCAGTTTTGTATAGGTACTTTTCATCTGGCAGTCGCACCTCCACTCCTTGCACAATGTCAATCTGTGGTACAGACATGGGTATCAAAAATCGGTGAGGCTCTTGGCCGTCAGTGAGATTCTTGACACCGTCAACACCCATGGCCCCAATACACCTTTCCATCACGTCCGGATCGAACAGAGCTGATTTGAGAGCTTTATAAAATGCATCTTCCTCTAGTTTGTCTGCTAGGCTGCTCAGTTTTGCGATTACAGATTCAGAAACATCCACGGCAAGATGCCGCGTCGCCATGTAGCCTTCGGCGTCAAATTTCGCGAACCTCAGTACTTCTTTTCGAATAACATACTGGTATTTTCGCAAAAGCTTGTCATCCTTGATAATTGATTCGTAAAAGCTCCATAGTTCCTCAGCCAGGAATCGATAACTAATCGTCAACAAGAGAACATCATCCCCTTCCGATGGCTCTACTCCACTATTTTGAATTGTAAAGACAGAAGAATATTGATCTCCAGGAAGTAGGATAGCTGGTTCCGCCACCACCGGGGTAGTAGAGGTAGTGAATCTCGCAGAAGCCCCCAGTTTAACATCAAACACCTTAACTGCCTCGTCACCATTAGTCGTGATAGAGAATTTGGAGATGAGCCCACTGGTCTTAAAATAATCACCAACAATCACGCTTATTGGTAGACTCAAGTCAACATGGTGAACTTCGGAAAACGAATAATTCTCGTCTCCAATAGAATACTCCACTTGAACGGCAATCTCAACATCAGATAAACTACAGTTCGCACCTGTAGAATATTCTAAGATCCATTCACCATCTCTTTCAACGGTGCGATCAATGCTTAACAGCGCATTGTGGCTGAACGCCTTGACGGACCTAAACTCTGTGCCAGGACTTTGGCATTCAATCTTCAAAACAAGCAACCTGCTATGCAGCTCTAATGATTCTGGGCGTCTTATTATTGTGTGGAGATTGCCTTCAATAGGATAAAGATTGATTTTTCTCTGAGGAGAGGTGCATATGAATTTCAGCTTTTCGTTCGTAAGGGTACAGCGTGCTGCAATGAATTCACCCTCTGAAAAGCTGGTACCAATAACAGTAACACTGTTCATACCAGGTTGCACATCAATATCAGTGGTGGAGAATGTGAGTCTGTCAACTTCTACCGCGGCTGGTACCTTTTTGGTAATAGCAGTAGAAGCCGGTTTCATGCTTGTGAGCAGCAAATCCACGCCCGTCAAATGAATATTTTGAGGGAAATCACTCCTGATAGTGATTGTGAACGAGTATCTGTTGCTCTCGGCTTTCATTGACGATATTTCTTCCACCTGGAGAAGCGAATCATCACTGAAAGACAGGTTAACCTTAGATGAAAGCCGGATCACATCCGACATGGCTTCTGACACATCAGCGTCTGTTAGGTACTTCCTTTGTTTGAGTAACTGTATCAAAAATATCATGAGGTCCTTATCTTTCGAAAGGTGGCGTAGACATTTCACGTAGACCAGCTGTAAGCTTGTTGACATGAGTGCCCAGCCACGGTCAGCGTCAAGGTAAGGCGTTTTCTCTAGCCATCTTGCTGCTTGTTTGTAATCTTTCTCTTGTGCAAAAAGAACAGCCAGTTGAGCATAAAGTAAGTACACTGTGAGCATTCGATTTGCCTTGTGAAAATGTACAGAGGCCGCTGTTGTAACATGCTTGAAATAGTTATAGAATGAATCAACTGACGATAGCGCTTGTACAATCTCTGCATTCGCCGGACCGCCGTTATCATCAATCTCACCGTTTGCTTTTCCAGGCTCATCTTCAAGCGAGACCTCAGTGACAGGTCCCTCTACCTTCCATCCTTTCGTAGAGAACGCTATTTGCTCAACAGAACTTCTCATGATAAGCTGCAGCTCACCTTTACCCTCCTCAATTTCAGGGGCAACGCCGTCTAGAATAAATGCCGTCTTATCAAGAAAATCTTGAGAGATGTTGAATGCCCACTCGGCAATGGCAAGTGGGGACTTTTTGTTGGCAGTGAGCAGATTCGTCATTTCATTGATAAATGACTTTAGCTTCAAGAAGAGTTCACCCGCTTTCAAGCTCGCGATGCCACCCGAGTTTGCACCATCCGCCAGAAACAACAGCAGCTGAGATTGGCGAGAAAATAAATAACAGTGAAAATCGAAAAGAGAGATGTCATTGGCCATGATCTCACGTCTCCTCTCTTGTGGATCCACTTTTGAAAGGTTTGTAGGGACTGCGGCGGAGAAGCCTACTGATTTGATAAAGGACGAAGCCGGGTCAAACGACTTCTCTAGCTCGTCATAAATAATAAGCGCATCCTCATAGAGGTTGAAGTGCTCAAAGGTGAGAGCAAGCCCCTCTTTCATGACAAAATATTTGGAAAAGTTCCAACCCATTACCGTTCTTTGCGCGTATAGTTTGTCGATTTCATCGCTGTACGCATCCACTCGGCGTCCAAAGGCATCAAGCAAACCGTCCTTAAGCTTCGCCATAAAGTCTCTCCAGCAGGCATCCAGAGCAGTCATGTAGTCATCATTTCCACTGAGAGATGTTTCTGATCGATTCAGAGTAGGTTTTGAAATCACAGCCTTGACTCCGTTTATTTGTCTAGGGGGTGCAGACGGGGTCGAAGAGCTTGAGTCAATAGATTCAGTGGACTCGTCGTCGTGTGTTTCTTTTAATGTACCCGCACGAGAAACTGCCTGTGATAGTTCAGAAGTGAGATTGGATGTAATGAGAACACAGCGGTCTTTCTTTGAACCGCTGTTGAAATCACTTTTGATTTTCTCAAATACAGAGCTCTTGAATCGTCTGCTCGAAGAAGATACTCTGCTGTTCGGCGGGATATAGAGCACAACGAGCCATTCTGTAGGATCACGGGAGCTAGCAATTCCAGATACCCAAGAACGAATCATCTTGCGAGTAGAGGTCTTGTACATCTCAGTATCTCTACACGTTACGAGCAATATCTCGAGAAATGCACTTGAGGAAACACCCAGCATTTGATGCTTCTCCACCTCAACTCCCTGTTCCTTTCGCTCGAAGCTGAAATCAAGCTTAGCAATGGTCCGTAGAGGCCGGTTAGGGTGCGACCAGTGGATACTGTGTAACGGCAGCCTATCGTAGAGTCCACTTTTGATCTTGTCAAACACATTGAACGGATCAGTATATGCGATTTTGACACTCTGCATGCGTGGAGCCTTTAGGTGTGAGACCTTTCGTGGTGGAATTATCTCTATCCCAATTTGAACTGAGCAGATGGGTACTGCATATGCTGCCAAAGGCGAGGTGCTGGCCTAGAGTAACTCCTCAATTAATTACTGGGCAGTTACCTGCCAGAAGAAGCCCTTACGATTGAATAAAATTATAATTGTAAAATTTTGACGACAGCAGGTAATCCTCGCAAACATGTCGTGCGAGTCCATGTCTTAGACGGTTTGAGACAGGGTATTGCACCCCCCCCCCCTCCCCTATTTGAGAGTGTGCCCTTCGCAGAGCTCGGTGATGGAGTGAAGACTTTAGAATAAACTTGCTGCATTTACATAGGACCATATGTATGCGGGACTCGATGGAAGTGTCAATTGCGCTTTTATTTTGCTCTCCGGATACAGACTTGACGTCGCCCGTGGCTACTGTTGGACACGTTAGTCACAGCACATGGGCAGTTGCCGGGCTTTCTGGACGGTCACCAGTATATCAGACTGGAAATGTCAGGCAAGTGAAACAGTGACACAATAGGCATGAACTGGATGATAATATATGACACAGACGTTTTTGTAGTTTTATTGCTTGTCGCTTAATCAGTTTGCCTGTTCTCCCTCTACTGCTCTCCAGTCTCCACACCGAGTTGACCATTCCCTCTAAAATAGCCTAGTTGGGAAGTGGCTCATCCACCCATCTTTCTTTTTGATCACAACCATCACTGAGATGACGGACCGTAGATTGGCATTGTCTTCGTCAACGCCTCAGCGTAAAAAGCTGTCACCTTTTCGTCGACCTGTATCACGCTCCAGTTTGACTAGTGAAGGAGCCGAAACCGGGGGCGGAATTGGCTCGTTTCTTGCCTCTATAAAGAGCAAAGCCAAATCGGCGCTCAAAAGCGAGGAGGAGATACGAGAAAAGAATGAATTTGAACTCAGTGTCGAACGCAAGAAGGTCCAAGAGATTGAGAAACTGGAAAACTCAGATCCCGGATCTTCGTTTGAAAAGCTTGGCAATTTGTTCCGAAGATTTAGCACTTTGAAGCGGAAACCGGAAACCACTCGAGTAGATGACGAAGCTACCCCACTAGAGAAGAAAGCAAAGCTTGATAGTGGAGCCACACGCATTGGATCCTCTCTAAATGCGGCTGCTGCTGATCTATCTGCCACTGAAATACCTGCATTGAAAAAAGATTCGCTGCCCACAAGGTTATGGGATTCAACTCCTCGAACAGATCGAGCACCAGAAGCATTCTCAGAGATTGATGGAGTAAATATCGGAGAGGAGAGCCTCTTTGAAGAGGTGGACCCTGTAGAACCACATGTTTCTTATGATGATCCACATCTAACAGCTTCAGAGAGTGCCCGTGCATTTGCAAGAGAAGTTGGGGAGCAGATTGAAGCTGCAGATTTCACTCGAAGTCAAGGTGAAGCTGGTGTAGGGAGCACTTCTAGCGGGTTATTTTACGGTTCTACAGAAGCCGCATATCCTTCTCTGGTAGAGATATCAGGCGGCCGTGAAGAGCTTATTGATGAGGACTCTGCGTCGAACATTCAACACGAAGGTCCCGCTGAAGTGTTCGTTGAACAGCTTGCTGCCCAGCCTATTCACGCTGGTGCCGGTGGGTTTGCAGCGCTTTCAGCTGACCTACCTGTGCATGATAGTGCTCAAAATTTATTTATTGACAACTCTACTCCTAACCTATCATATTCAGAACGATTATATGAGGATGATCGCGGAGGTGTTTACGAAAGAGTCCATGAAAGTGAAGATGAATATGAAGGAGAGTTTGAGGAAGAAGAAGAGTCCTCTGGGCAGGAGATACAACCTACTGGCGATACCGAGGTGATTGACCTTTTGGATAGTGATGACGAAGTCCCAGCACAAGAGGAGCAGTACTCGTATAGTGATGAAATTTCGCAGGGCTCTGACATGGATGACGGGGAAGAAGAAGAAGAAGAAGAAGAGGAAGAGTATGACGAAGAAGAGGAAGAGGAAAGGCCTGGTAATAATTACGCCGATATCGATGGTGAGTTGTTATACCACCAGTCTGGATTGGGTTCTGGCCTCAGTATGCTTGCGGAGATTGCAGATCCACATGAAGATTTTGATGAGCGTAATCTCTTCGCTGCGTCAGACTCTCCGGATGAAGAGGGGCAAGATGGTGGAAATTCGCAACGCTTACATGCAGACACGTTTGAGCAACCTGAAGATCATTCTATTGACGATTTCATGGAAGAAATAATTGACGAAGGTTCGGGAGAAATCCACGACTCTTCACTGTACAGCATTGCTGAGGAGAACCAATCACAACCTGGCGAAACAGTGGAACCAGGCGGAGATGATAATGAATTCAATTCGCACTCTGACGAGGGGAATATTGAAGGTGGCCAAGAAGAAGATGTTTCAGACGGCATTTATGTCGTGGTTGAACCAGCCTCCCCTCCACCCCCTGTCCATATATCCTGGATGGTGGCTGAAGAGGTTGTTACTGAAGTAGTGCATTATCACGCGGAGGCAACTATCGAGTTTCCGACTAGTGACGATGAAGTGGCCTCGGAATCGGACCGAATTGAGACTGTTGACCTTGCTGATGCTGTTGTGATTGAAACACCCGCAATCCCTGGGCCAGTGGTGCGTGATCCGTTTCCAGGAGACGATAGTTTCTTTGGATATGAAGGACTGTCCTGGGATAATACGAGAATTGATCCATCATTTTCTTTCGGAGAATCATTCATTTTAATGGAGGAGGCATCTAATGCTACTGAAGATACTCCCATACAATTGGATGACGTTAACCACGGTGACGATTCGCCTCACATGAACGCCGCAGGTGCCTCTCCCTCAAATGAAATTGTTGAGTCAAACAGCGGGCCAGAGACTATTGCGAGAACCGAACCTCCTACAGAACACTTGGACCAACAGTTCAACATACTCAAACAGCAGGCAAGTGAGTTTTCACAATACTGGAAGCAAAGGGCTAAAGAGCTTGAGCAAGAGGCGATAGAGAGAGAAAAACAAGAAGAGGAAGAGCGTAAAGAGCGGGAAGCCATTCAGCGTCAGAAAAAAATAGAGTTGGCAAGAGTTGAAGAGCTGCGCCTTGTACAAGCTTCTTTTTCGGCCATAGATTTGGAGGTGCGCTCTTTAATACAGCAAGATCTTGCTGCCGAGGCTGAGCACAACTCTGGTATGTTAATGGAAGTGGATGGCGATTCTACGATAGAACGTCCCTTGTTCAATGACCAGAAAGAACGTATCGGAAAATTGGTGAATGAACTTACCGAGCGTTTTGTCAGTCAGAATACCGGAGTAAAGCAACTGAGTTTCGACGATATTAAGCGTTGGCTCGGTGACTCTCTGGAACTGATATGGAAAGAGGAGATGGATTTGTTTGTTTCGCAAAGAAATGACACGTTGGCTACGAATGACGTGGCGGACGAGCCTGATATGGAACATGAACGGACGGAATTTGGCAATGTAGAAGTAACGCCCTTGCCCACCGGTGTAATTCGTGAAGCTCAGACACTGTCACCGTCTACGACGATCAAAGGAGCGACCAGTGTAGAACCAATGGCGGGCGATTCCGTAGGAAGAGGCAGCATAGATGAGCTGTCACTAGGTCCTCAAGGTCAATCTGATGACGATAATGATACCTTCCTGAGTGCGCACAGTGATGTTGGTCAACTTGCTGATTTACACGATGACAATGCGGAGTCGTTAACTGCATTTCACCATAGCCATCCACCAAAGCTTGACGACCTTTCTGATGCAGAGACAGGTAGGCCGGTCGGATTGAAGAGGTTGTTACATAAAGACTCAGAAATCCCGAAAACAGCCAAAGACGAAAGTTTCTCGCGGCTAGAAAGCAAGCGTCATTCGACACGTTTCAACGACGATGACCTTGCACCAGTTGAACCTGAGATTGATTTTGTCAAGGTGGGCGGTATTTCAAACGGGGATGAGCCTGTCATTAGTTTTGAAGAAAACGAGGCGACTCCTAGCGCTGTAGCTGATGGTGAGAATCATGCGGTTGAGAATGAGAATGATCCGTTTACGGAGGATCCGGTAGATCCTTTAGATGTGAAAGATGAGAATGATCCGTTTGTGGATCTCCCCGTGCCTGATAAAAAGTCGAATCAGCGAGGACGAACTAAGACAGCTGGAAAGAAGACCCAGAGTGTTGAGAAAGGTCCGCGTACCAGGCGAGAAACGACGAAGAAAGTAGAAGAAATCTCGAAGTCCTCACCAAATAAATCAACCCGGGCTTCGAAAGTCGCAGAATCTACTGAAGAACCTGTAACTATTCGTCGAAGCTCAAGGCTCAAGAATCAACACAAGGATGACCATGAAGCCGAAACTGTAGACGATCCGGAAACCGAGAGTAAACCCGCCAAGACCAAGTCGAGAAAGAGAAAGCCAAAGGGGAAAGGAGTATAGAGTAATATATTAATTTATTTACAGGTGGCCAGTAATATCTGGTCACATGAATGCATTACTAGCGCAGTAAACGGCCGTATAGTTCATAGCATGAAAAGAAGGTCATTCCAGCCACAGCGGCCCTGGCATTGGAAATAGCTAACCCACTATACAGTTCTCTGGAGAGAGATCTAAAAAGCGGTCTCTGCTGTCGTGGTTCTTTGGAAGGTTCTAGTTGCAGTGAGCGTAGATCAGAATACACATCCCGCTGCATCCTGTTCTTATAAGTGTCAATAGGGTATACTGCAGTCCAACACATCATGCCTGCCAGTGCACCTGATATTGCAATGCCTAAGGATCCATAGCTCTGCGGAAGTGCAGCTTGTGTTTGTGCTTTTATCGTGTCGTAGCCAGCCAAGTATATTGATGCACCGATCAACTCTCTGCCCAGATAGTATCCGTAGCCGGTATAGAAGACAGTTATGCCGCCTTTTTTATAAATAAACTTTGCAACATCAATTGTCCCGCCTCCACTGTTTGAAGCTCTTGTTGGAGTTGTTGCATCTCGCTCTACCATCTTGTGGATCTGTGACGACAGTTTTAGAAAGTCAACTGGGCATGCAAGGACAGACGTGACAAAACCGGACACCATTGATGCGATTACAACAAGCCCCAAGCTCTCCACATACGTCTGAGGCTGAAAAATATCTGTTAGCCTTGACCGAGAGGATTCGTAAGCTGACATGGTCGCCGTTCTGATCAGCCCAGCTGAAGTCATTGGCGCGAGGATTCCTCTATAGAAACCGCCAAGGCCCTCATTGCGATAAGTATCAAGTACACACTCAAAAGCATTGCGATACCGATGAGTTTGTTGTCTAGTTTTGATTGAATCTAGTGGAAAATTCAGCATTGTACTACTAACAGACGCCATGCCTGCCGCGACTGCTACGCGATAAGGCTTGATAAACTCTGGAATAGTGATCTTGAAGTCTGGGGACAATATGTCCCATGATGATAATGAAGACATTACTGTGATCTAAAGGCATCAATTGAATAATATAATTTATCAGTCAGTGTTGGTGGTCACTGCCCTCTCCAGAGATCATTTTAAGTTTATCCGAACTGCAACCACCGACTGATAACGATCCACTTGGTGCTTAGTTGGGTAAGAACAATGAGAGTGGGGCTTCGCCGGTTGACAGGCAGCTAAGGCAGGTCTCCATCAAGTGCTTTTAGCAAGGTCACAAGCCTCAATGTTGATTAGTGAACGAGTTACTTGTAGTGGCACTGCCTAGAAACTTGGAAATACGGTGACACTTATGGCAGTCAGCGGAGCCTACAGCGCTCCACTGAGCGGGTGCAACCTGCACACCTCTTGGCTCAGATATGGTGCAAGGATGTGTTAGAGCTGCGTGGAGGGGGGGGAGTACTAGCCTAGGGCATCTTGACGGAAACCATACTATGCCAAGTCATCCCCTCCTTTGGCCGGGAAGTTCGCCAGCAATTGCCTCACATTGTGAATACAGGGAGCCCAGAGCGCAACCGACTACCATGCACTGACCCAAAGACGACGGGACTACAGTACTGACTGTTGTGAGGGTGAGGTACTAGGGAATGAATAAGTACGGAGCAATAGAGCCTATTGGGCCTCCCGACGTTGCCGGTCCGGTAGCTGAATCACCGGGTCGGCGTTAGCATTTGGCGGGGTCGGCGTTAACGCTCTCGGCTACTCCTGTGCGGAAGAAGATAGCGTACCGCTAAGCCGAGTACATATACCAGACGCAACTGATTCAGAGGGAACATGCATGGCGCATACTTTTCTTTACCTTGATTTGTTTTGTAAACCACTAATGGTGCTAATTAGGTTAGATCCCTCCTGAGCTCTCCGAGCCTGTACTCACACTAAACTCACACTAGCCAGGAATCCAGATGCAGAGGCAGCGGCACAAAGCAAGCACCCTACTCATCAGACAATGGGCATTCCATTACAATTACTCGAAAGACCATATATTTATGGGCTGATACATTCATCCACATTTTGCTTGTTATTTAATCCGTTCGCTGGTGATAGCCTCGCATTAGATCCCCGAACTCCACTGTCTCCCACCATCTCATTTGGTATAAACAAAACAAACCACCAGCATCCTCATCACCAAAGCTCAACCTAGCGCGTCGCGTTCTCTTTATTAAACAGACCATGTCACATCGGCGCTCACAGTCTCAAGACCAGCCGGTCGACCTGGCTGCACCCAGCAAAAACTCTGTGTCTCTCAAAGTGGGTATGATTGGTGATGCCCAAATTGGCAAAACATCGCTCATGGTGAAGTACGTGGAAAATACGTTTGACGAGGACTATATTCAAACGCTAGGTGTGAATTTCATGGAAAAGACGGTGTCTATTAGAAATACGGAAATCATTTTCTCAATCTGGGATTTGGGCGGCCAACGAGAGTTTGTCAACATGCTACCACTGGTGTCTAACGACGCAGTGGCTATCCTCTTTATGTTTGATCTCACCAGAAAATCAACTTTAAACTCTGTCAAAGAATGGTATAGACAAGCTCGAGGATTCAACAAAACGGCGATTCCATTTCTCATTGGCACAAAGTATGACTTGTTTGTGAATATGTCTGCCGAGGACCAAGACGAAGTCACGAAACAGGCTAGACGATTCGCAAAGGCCATGAAGTCTCCACTCATCTTTTGCTCGACATCACATTCCATCAACGTTCAAAAGATCTTTAAAATCGTGTTGGCAAAGGCATTTGATCTCAAACTCAATCTGCCAGAGATTGTCAATGTCGGAGAGCCACTATTAATTTATCAGGAACTATAAGCACAGTCTTTAAATAGTCATTATCATTATACCATTGTACCAACATCTCTGTCATTCTGTAGCGCATTCTTGATCTCCATTTCGCTAATTGATAATCTCACATTTGCAGATCGTTCCCCTTTCATTTGCTGTTGGACAAGAATACCAGCTTCCACAAGCTCAGCAGTGCAATGCTGTATACCCTTCATGCGTACAACGCCATGCGGATAGAGAAGATCTTTGGTATGCGGTTCGTCAACTACCATCATGACGAGATTTTCTGACTCTTGAAGCACATCGGACATTGATGTTTCTGCGCTCCCCGATCTTCTCACACGTGCGAGAAGGGCGCAAAGTACAATCTTGCTGCTCAGAGGGAGATCTTGAATATACTGAATAATCGGAGATGCTGAAGTCTCGTTGATAGCCTCCATAATGTACTTGAGTTGTATCTCTGAAGCATCGTCCAGGTCTGCAAGTTCCACGGCGCGACGACACAAGTCCAGTGCACGCCTTGCATCTCCAGAAACACCTGCAATCTTCCTGCAAACAAACTCGATTGCGTCGGCTGTGAATTTTCCAGCTCCTGCTTCCTGAATTCTGTTCTCAATGATTTCTTTTAGCTGAGCATTAGAGTAACCTGGGAACTGAATTCGCGTAAGGCCCAGTCTGGAAGATATTTTGTTGCTTAGAATTCTTTCTGGAAGATCCATCGTATTACCAACAGCTACAACAATCAACCTGGAATTTGGAAAAGTGGGCCAGTTAAAAAAGTTGTACATTACACCCTGATTTTTTGTAACCAGCTGATCAAGTTCATCCATCAACACGATTGTAGGCGTTCTTTGTACTGTAGGGTTCTTAAACTCCTTCTCCAGGAAGGACATGGCATTGGCTGAGGATACCTTGCTGTCGCTAATGTGACTCCACAGTACATCATAAGCAAAATTTGGATTAGGAAGCTTCATGCCATTGATTTCAACAAAGTTAAAAGCGGGTATTTCCCCTGCTTCAGCGCGCAGATCCAGCTGTGCAATTACTTCGTGAACAGTAGCGGTCTTCCCGGTGCCTGGAGTGCCATTCACGTATAGAGACGAACCAGCGCCTGAATTGATTGCGTTTTCCAAGGCCAAGAAAATGGCCGAAAATTGGTCAGCTCTACAAGGTAAGGATGCAGGTACAGATGCAGAGTGGAAGCTACTCCTCAGTTTCTGATAAGTGGTCTGCCCACCTTCAGGAACAACAGGAGTTCGTTGAGGAAGCTTCGGTAGCAAATCTCGGAGGCCAGCTGGAGAAATATCAGGCAGAGACTTTTTAAGAGCAGAGGCGGCAAATCCGACTAATTCGTCCTTCTCATCCTGCTCAAGATCTATTAGCTCCAAGTCTATTGGAGTTCTTTCAAGTAAAGGATCAGTGTTCTGTCTCTTTCTCTTTTTGGTGGGCGTACTACTTTCTTTTGGTACTCTCTTTGCCTTTGCCTTCATCTTGCTCACAGAACTTTTCTTGGGTTCATTAAGCACAGGGCTCGGGCTGCCATCCGACGCACTCTCTTCGGCTGGCTCATCTGTCTCAAAACGATTCACAAACTGACTTTCAGATCGCTTCGAAGAGGTTGTTAGCTTTTTCTCGTATATGCTTTTCACATACTCCGAAACCTCGATATCGAAATCAGTCTGAACTTTTGTCACCAACTCTTGCAGCGAGCACTCATGATAACTGCGCCGCTTCGGATCAAAAACATATCTGCATTCATAGAAAACATCTTTCACTGGCAACTCACTTGATCCAACAGAGACAAGAGAATTGAATTGCAAGCGAAAGAGAACGTTAGAGAGAGACTCCCGCTTTAGTGTGGCTGTCAAATACAACTCGTCGGGCAATTGATCCGTTTTGGCAGACTTTTGCGCTAGAGAGTCCTTCCCGTCGGAGAGGACAAGGAAATGAACAAACCCGTCACCGCCCTTGAGTTTGTCTTCTTCAAAAGAGACTACCATGCCATGTAACGTGTCATTTCCAATTCCAAAGGCGACGAAATCTCCTCTCGACAGGACCGACTGCCCAAGTTGCGCCTCATATGCAATCCGGGGAGGTCGCCGTCTTGCAGATCTCGTAGGCGTCCGGTCATTGTCTGTTTTCAGATATTTTAATGTCCATGAGCCTGCCATATGCCTACTGATTTTACACGTCACTTTTTTGTTCTATTTCAATTAATCCGCTGCGCGTCCCTGTTGTTGGTGGGAGCGCGGGGACACTGTGAGTGTGCGATGTCGGACAAGCCCATAATTGAAGTGCAACAGCGAAGAGGATGAGATTGACTGTAGCAAATGAATCGATGAAACTGGTCAATCTGTCGCCGCGTGCTCTTTTTACTTTCCAGCATTGGCGCTTTTGCTGCTGTGACACACTGTTGCAAAAGTTCCTCGGCTAAATGCCCCGCGCTGGTGCTCCTGATTATCCCGGTGGGCTTTCCGAACTTTTCAAGTCGTCGGCCAAGCACCATGACTGCAGTTCAGAAGAGGGCGCGCTCGGCAGTGACAGCTCCGCAGCCGACACATTCACAAAGTGACGTGCATCTTTTTATTACTTCCCTAAATATCCCGACACAATTGCCCGCATATGACTGACTGTCGGAGCTTAACAGTCCGCAATGGCCATTGAGCTTGTTTGACTATTTTTCCAGGTCACCTTATGTGGCAGTGACTCTGAGAAAAGTCCGCGGAGCAGCGGGAGGACGGGGAATACCAGTTAAATAAAAAAATAAATAATTCGTTGTAAAGTAGGTACGTACTGATAAAAGCATGCCAAGCCTGTTTTTTACCCGTCCAGTGTTCCCGTTGCTTGTCTCAAAGAAGTGATGTCTCGAGTGGTTGATGGTGGACCTGCCCGCAAAAACAAATTATTCCCCTTGGTCATATATACTTCTCCGCATCACCCCTAGCAGCTTTCCAGTGATTGTCACCACCAAAAGCACTACACAAATGTACTCTGTTACTGTAAGAAGAGCTCTTGCCAGAGCAGCCACCAGACCCTCGTCCGTGCGTTGCGCGTCTCTCTGGGCCAATGTCCAGATGGGACCTCCAGACGCCATTCTGGGCATCACCGAGGCTTTCAAGAGGGATCCAAACGAGCTCAAAATCAACGTCGGTGTCGGCGCTTACAGAGACAACAGTGGCAAACCTTATGTTTTGCCTTCTGTTCGCGAGGCTGAAAAGCTCCTCTTGTCCCAGAACCTTGACAAGGAGTACGCCCCGATCACTGGTGTAGCCAGTTTCACAAAGGCTGCTGTTGAGCTGGCTTACGGCACAGACTCTGCGCCTGTCAAGGAGGGAAGAATTGCTGCCACTCAGACGATCTCCGGTACCGGTGCTTTGCGTATTGGTGCTGAATTCATTGCCAGATTCCTGCCGGCGAAGAAAGTCCTCTTGCCAACTCCTACCTGGGCTAACCACAAGGCTGTTTTCAACCACGCTGGCGTCGAGGTCGAGTCGTACAGATACTACGACAAGAACACCATCTCTTTAGACATCAATGGTCTGCTCGAGGACCTCAAGAAGGCCCCAACTGGCACCGCCGTCCTCTTGCACGCCTGTGCTCACAACCCAACTGGTGTCGACCCAACTCCAGAGCAGTGGAAGGAGATTTCAGATGTCATCAAGGAGAAGGGCCTCTTCCCATTCTTTGATATGGCGTACCAGGGTTTTGCTTCTGGCGACTGTGCCCGTGATGCCTTTGCCGTCCGCTACTTTGTTGAGCAGGGCCACGAGATTGCTTTGACTCAGTCCTTTGCTAAGAACATGGGTCTTTACGGTGAGAGAGCTGGTGTTTTCAGTCTTGTCTGTGCCTCTCCTGAGGAGAAGGCCAAGGTCGAGTCTCAGCTCAAGATTATCATCAGACCACTCTACTCCAACCCTCCTATTAACGGTGCCAGAATTGCTTCCGAGATTCTCAACACCCCAGCCCTTAAGGACCAGTGGCTCACCGAGGTTAAGGACATGGCTGACCGCATGATTTCAATGAGAACTTTGCTTAGAGAAAACATTGAGAAGCTCGGTTCTAACCATGACTGGTCTCACATTACTTCCCAGATTGGTATGTTCTGTTACACTGGTCTGGCCCCAGAGCAGGTTGACCGTCTTGCTCAGGAGTTCTCCGTCTACGGCACCAGAGATGGCCGTATCTCCATCTGCGGTGTCAACTCTAGTAATGTTGAGAGACTTGCCACAGCTATCCATACTGTCACAAAATAAAATAGGTGTAGCCTGGTAATATTAAATTGACTTTTTAGATTGACTTTTTAGCTTGCTTTTTAGGACCGTCTAATTTATCGGTTTCTACTATGATTAGTTCTTTTCTTGCATTGGCACTACTTGGTGCGGTCTTGCACCTTCCTAATTTAGAGGGCCGAGATATTGCAAAGAAAATTTCTAAAAGGCATTTTTCTACTTGTGAGCCCTCCTGCCCGCTATCGATTATCATGAAAAAAATCGCTGATTCATCTGCTGATTCATTTATCTCTCCCCTCGGTATGTTGAAGTTGGAGAAGCCATTGGTACTCAACTTGTCGCAAACTGATTGTGGCACATGTCATAGTGACAAGACGCAATTTGATAGCATGCAAGTATTTACCGGTAACTACGAAGACTGCTCTGTTAACACACGAACAAGTATCGCTACTACGCTCATCGAACCCCCGCAGGAGTTTTCAGAGAGGCTGTCCGGTGAAGAATGGCGGGTGCTTGAACCACAGCCACAGAATCCGCAATCAATAAGCGAGAAGCTAGTTGATAGTCCCCAGTCACAGGGTATACTCGCCTTTACTCAAAAATCACAGATTCCTGGCTCTCATCAGCAGCCCTTCTCTTGCAGTTTTGTGGGCCATTTTGAATCCCTTGTGCCGGCATCTGAGCAGGAGAGCAACACGCAAAGTCTATCTGAATCGGACTTGATCAACTGCGATACATTTTGGAACCGTAAAGCGTGGATATTCCCCATGAAAGTTTTGAGAACTCCGCTCCAGCGAGCTAGAGTAGTACCACTACAAAGCATAGTGGCAGAGGTCAGAGTACCGCCTCTCACCAAAAGCAATGGTAGAGATGTACGTCAATCTGCCTATGAAAAAATTGTTGAACTTTCATCGATACTGAGCACAAAAGTGAAGTCGAAGTCAAAGAAATTCGGTGAGAAAATCAAGGGAAACGGTAGCTGTTTAGGTGTGTGGATGAACGAGGTACGAATCCCGAAGAACATCAAGGCAAAGGTTAGATTTACATCCTCCTAGATAGTATACAAACCTTATTCACACAACGGCCATTCTCCCCTCAGTAACCGACGGTAATTGATTCCGTCAACACCCGCCTCCACTAGCCAAGTGAGCCAGCCGGCCAACCGTCATTCCCTTGACCAGTAGAATGCTCATAAGTAGAGTTCCCAGAGAGCAACCCTGCTTCAAAATCGGCATTGGTCCTTCATTCGACTGGCTGCATGACCTGAGGAGGAAGGTCGCCAAGAACTTAGCGACAAAGGAGAAACCCAAAACAAGACACAATGGCGCAGCTCAAGCCATCAAGGGCCTTCAGAGAGTCTTTTAATTTAGCTTTGCCTAGAATTGGCAAACTGCGGGGTATTTCAGCGGTTTGCATCTGCGCATGTCGGAGCATTCCAACACCGACCAAAATTAGCTCTGGGGCGGGGCCAGAGGGCCAAGGGCATGGTCTGGTACAATTAGCACAATGACGTCCAGTGTGCTAGCCAACAGCAGGGTGTCTATTCGGTCTAGCCACTGGTGATCGCCTAATCAACCTTGCCATCCCCCGACCCTGCCTGGATAGTTGACGCCCGCTGTGCAAGGGATCTACCCATGAAAAACTCGGTTTCTCCCGCTCCGACGGCTGAAAAAATCTCCGACACGTTTCAACCTTCGTAAGGGGCCAGCATTTGTCCGTATATCGGGCCGTATAAACTCGTGTTCTGCCGTATAAACTCGTATTGCGCACCAGTTTCCAGATAATGTGTGCGCACCAACAAGGTTCAGCACCCACATGACCTTTTGATGAAAGGAAAATCGGCCGTCATTGTGGAGTGGGATACCTGTTTACAGTGGAGCACACACGGCTAGACTGTAGTGAACAAAATCGGACCACGGGCGTCAGAATGAGGGCTAGCAGAGCCGATGTCAGGGTGCCCTAATAGGCATAAAATGGGCCTCTCGAGATACTGCATTGTTCTCTCGACATGATATAATGCCGGTCCTTATGTTAACGCAATTCTTACCGGCTGGCAGGATGCACCCGAAGCCTCTAGCAGTAAGCTACATGTCGCGTGGAGTTAGCAAGAAACTCTAACATGACAGAATAGAGCATCAAGCAGAAGTCGAATTGCCATACAATCGCAATGCAAAACGAGGAAATCAAGAGTCTTGGCAGGCCCTGACACGGCTCTCATTAGTAGAGGAGAGTGACCGTGGAGCCCCGCCTGTCACAACAGTAAACATGCTGATCAGCAGAGATCAGAGATAGAGGAAGATAGAGGAAGCTTGAGTAAAGAGTCTATTTCCATGCCATTATTATTCAAGCCAATCTTCTCGGCACATATTATGTCCATTGATTCTATCGCGGACAAGACTAGTGGCTGCTAAAGGTATTGCACCACCTGACTTGACGGCAGCGCTGGGCTTCACTGCCCACAGTGAGTGCAACTTTATCTGACCGCCGGCAGCAACGTCCAACGCCTATAATATGCAATAAGGAGAATTCTTCTGGAAGGCCGATCGAGAAGTAAAGGCGTCATTGCGGAACATACGGCAACGGTAGCACATTACCAAAGGGCGTGTGGGCCTACAGTCTACCTATCGATATCATCGCATCTGGAGCATGTACACAACATAGACGCCTTGATACTGTCTGCTCAATGGAGATAAGTTGCAAGCCAGAAAAAAATCACGTGCAAGGTACCTACATGAGTCTTCATGCGCACGCCTTTAAGGTTGCATGCGATGTCGTTGTTTGTGCGTTAGTGCCATTCTCGTGCCAATAACCTTAAATATTGAAATGGCCACAAGGAGAAATTGAGTTGGAGACAAGGCGTCGGCGATTGTACGGCAGAAATAGCAAAAAATTTTATCACAACCAGACTGACAGCGCTTTCCTTCATGCTCGTGCCCATCAGAAGAGCCGAATACTCGGGTATACAGCGTGGTAGTCGGTGCCCAACATGCCCCAATTTGGTCCGATTCGTAGTCTGCAGACATGTACTTGCCAAGGAAGCTTGAACCATGCCCAGACAGGCCTGCAACAAAATAATCCACCATCTCGGATGATGTAGTGAAATATCCGTGCAACAAAAAACGCAGGGAGGCGAGAAGGTTTCTGGGGCCAATGCTCGCCTTTGGTTGTCGCTGAAAATCATTACTCACGCAGGCGGAAGGTACCGTTGGAAATTTAGTGTACCACCCGGCTAATCGTCATTGTTGTTCTCCGCTGCGCCCGTCATCTGTACCCTTAGTACTCGGTACGTTCCCGCCGACGTCACAGGGATTCAGCGTAGATATAGGCATATTCCTTTGGAATTAGTCATTGGAATCCTCTCATGATGCGCAAATTAATAATGCGTGGCTGCTTCCGTGTTGTGTCCGTGCCAACCCTCAGGTCTCAGTCTTGCGTTTTGATAGTATCTGGTCGCGAGATCGAACTCTAACCTAGTACAAGGCACAGAAAAGCAATGTGATCCACTGGCAGGGTCATCTGCAGGACATTGAATAAGGCCCGGCTTTGGTTCTCCGATACTAACGCATGGTCCAACAATAGTACTTATCTTGCCGATCTTGTCCTTTTCTTTAGATTCTTTCCCATAACTTAGAACTCCTTTTTCGTCCTTCTCCTAAATCACATCGTTCTTTAATATCTTGAGATGTCTCGCATGGATATGCCTACTTCCCTGAAATCGGTCAGTGCAATGCCGTCCCCTGCGTCATCCCCTAATAGTACTGACAGCTCGGTACCCTGCCAGGAATCGCCTCCATCGGCTTCAACAAATAATCGCTTTTACACTCCTTCCACCGACTCCGAGAGCATAATGACAAGAAAACAGATCAAAAAGTCCTATGCTTGCGACATCTGTCTCAAGACCTTCTCCCGTAAAGATGTAGTGGGAAGGCACAAAACTGCTGTACACCTGACTGAGAAAGGTGAGCGGAAGTCTCGTCGAAAATCTTGTTCCCGTTGTGCCGCGTCAAAGCTCAAGTGCTCAGGTGGAATACAGTGCGGTAATTGTCGCAGAAGAGGATTGTCTTGCGATCCTGGCCCTGTAACAGTCTTTGAGCACAATAAACTCCAGCAGCAGTTGGCTACAGCGGTTCGAGTTTCTGTCACTTCGCCGTCGCACATTGTTGGAGGTTCTCTTTTGGCGGCACCTCACTATGCCGTGCCGACATCTGGCATATACGTCTCAGCAACATCTCACCTACCCTCTCAGTTTCACCCTGCCCAACTTCATAACCCTCCAAGCGCAGTCCTCTCTCCAAGAAGGCACCATGAAAGTATTCCAGATGGGCACGTTCCGTTCCCGCAACATCCAGTACAATATCCTGCTGGTACACATCACCAGCATGTTCCTTCGTTGCCGCCACGAAATCTATTTTGGCCCCAGAGCCAGTCAGTTGCAGTGACCACAGCAGGTCCTGAAGTTCATGCCGAACGTAGTCGTCAATACTCCCTTCCTAGTGAGAGTAGCACAGGCAGCTCTTCTGCAACCCGCTCTCCGGTTCAATCGGCAGTCGTACCGACGTCTCTCAGTAACATAATAACCCCGCTATCACCACCAGACTCGAAGTCTTCGTCGAGCATTGCAGAACAGGCGTCCTCTGTCAGCTCTACTTCCAGCGAGAACCACAGAGTACCGTGGCCCTCAAGTAACTGGACACCACCACAGGCAAAAGAAACGCCCGCTAGTGGATATGTTCTGCCACCCTTGCATAAAATTATTGCTGAGGTGGAAAAAAGAGAGCACCCTTCAAACACAGCTCGCCTCCCATGTTTGCGACCCTTTCCATCGCCTCAGACTTGCCAGGCACTTGAAACTGAGATCCCTTCCCTAGATATTCTGCAAGAACATTTGCCTGCATTCTTCGACATGTATTGGGCATTCTTCCCCACATGTTACAGGCCAGCATTCAAACCGTCAGCTGCGCCTAGGATGCAACTGGCAGCCATGGCAATGATTGGAGCCAGTTTTTCAATACGCCCTGGCTATAGGGAATTCGCCGATAGTTTGGCAGCCGTCATTGTGAGATACATTTTTACTGCCCTTGAAAGTGACGACAAAGTATACGAGCAGCCATGGTTTTTGGAAGCTATGGCACTGGTCGGGATATATTCCTTCGCCTCAGGTAGTGACAGCCAGCATAACAAGACGGATACTCTCAGGTCAACCATGGTATCTTTAGCAAAGCGGTTAGGCTACTTTGAGCTCAAATACAGAGGCAGTTGGTCTCGATATGAATACGAGAAGCGCATCTTTTGGCTAATCTTTGAATTTGACTGCTCGATGAGTTCCGTTACATCCACTCGGCCATTCATTTGTCTTGCTGACATCAACAATAGCCTTCCCTGCAATGACCAATGCTGGAACGACAGTGCACCATGGAAAGACGGTGTAAACTTCCAGCAAGCGTTATCGAGGGTGCTTATGAAGAAGGAAGTTAACTCTGCCCTCAATGCATACTCCAAGAGAATTCTTATGCAGGCGTTAGGCAGGACATTGATGGACTACTATGAGATTGAATCCAGTATCAAAATTAAGAGTCTAACCTCAACATCCCCTGAACCGCATCTTCTAGAGTGTCTCCATTGCTTATTGTCTTCGATGGATACTGGCAGGCATTCCCTATACTCCGGCGTGGCATTCATGCTGGTTTCTTTTTCGCACATGTGCAAACACAGAGTAATGAGCCTTGTATTGAACGGCACACAACATCCAACTAAAGCTAAATCACAGGAGATTATCAAAGCCCTTGCTGGGGAACCAGATGTTTCTCGCTCCATTGCCTGGCGTGCATGCCAGATAATTGCAACTATCAAATCGAGAAATATTGCCAGTCCAGCAGAGGTACTGCGAATGTATATTGCTGGCTTGTATCTCTTCTGGTTCTCGCTGGCCGAGGGCCCTCATGCACAAGCAGCATCAGTTGTCAGGTTGGACATGCCGTGGGAATCTGAAGAGCCGAAAGAATGGATAAGAAGCGGCGGGTTGGCATATATTTTGGGTGACGATTGCTACGTCAAGTTGACCGGCCATGATGGTGCTCAAGGAATCTCGCGCACCATTTCCAATTTGCTGGAGAAGAAGAGAGCATGGCCACTAGCCGACAAATGGAGGAAAACTATGAGCAATCTGGCAGAGAATCTTCCGTAGCCGAAAACTATCTCGTAGGAAGTATAGTGTATTTAATAAACAAGGATGGACACAGATTGTTGCAATGCAGCTTAAGGGACAAGCGGAACCGGAAGTGCAGATAAGCGCCTTCGATGCAGTATGGCGAACCCGTTTGGAACCCAAATGTTCCTAATAAAACTGATAATGCGATGATCTTCAAAGTCGAACCCCGCTTATGCACTCACAAATTGTCAGCTGGAAGCTGGAGCCTGCGTAGTACGAGCTCGGACGTGGGATGCACAACAATAGGCGATTGTGTTGCCGATTTTGTGCGAGACGCCCGGGGATGAGCGCTGATGACAGGTACCCACAGGCAAATTTTGTTTCCAGAAGCATATGGATCGTATCCCTATTCTAAATTAAAGTAGCTCTAAGCGTTAAAGAGAGAGTTCCACTGGGCGGATTCAATCAGCGCCTGTCGATTACATTCATGTCCTGTTCAATACGCTGGACACTGGCCCTTATGAACAATTACAACATGTAGCGGCAAAACAAGGACATCTCGAAAAAGAATGAATCTCTAACCAGATGAACAATACATATTCTTGACTATTGGTCTCATGTGATGTCATCTCTGCCTCCTGCCATACTCATCGTCTACCAGCCCTATCCGTATCCCTCACCGCGCTATGGTCCTTCCCAATTCGGAAATGCTCAAGCGTCGATACACCTCATCACCTCTCGCGACAAACGCAATTATCAAACATCTCCCCCAAAACTCCCTCTAAATACCTCAGAGAAGATGGACTCCTTTGCTGGCCTTAACTGGGATGCATCTAACAGGCCCAAAAAGCAAGATGTCTCTAAAATGACACTTGCAGAGCGCCAGGGGCTCGGCTCCAGCAGTGGATCACTTAGTGGAACACTGAGTGGTGCCTCCAGCAACCCTTCTTCTGCCCGAGCGTCTCCTGCACCAGCAGCTTCATCAACGGCTGCACTCGACTTTGACTTGTTATCGAGCATCTCGTCCACGCCGGCTGCTTCTCACCCGACAGTATCGACAGAAAAAGACGAAATTGACGACCTTTTCGATGTCTTTAATAAACCGACTCCTCCGCCAAAGCCAGCACCTTCTGAATCTATGTCTTCTAGATCTAGTCCTGACATTCCTAATCCTCCAATTGCCACTTCAAGCTCTCGACACGCTACACCTTCTCCTAAACCAAAAGATAACCCTCGTGACAAGGCTTTGGCGGAGCTCGTGGATATGGGATTCCCAATAGAAAGAGCCAATCAAGCCCTTGATTCGACGGAAAGCGGTGATAATCTCCAGGGCGCCATTGAGTATCTTATGAATGCAGCACATGCCAGTACCAGAAAGCCACGACCGGAACAAGATGAGTATGAGGAGCATCACGAGGAGGGTTCGGACGTTGCTAAGGTGGCACAGGATATCTCTGCACAATTCTTCATGAAGGCAAATAGCCTGTGGTCACAGGGCCGCAAGAACCTCGCAAAGGCAATTGATCAGTACAACAAACCAGCTAATAGTAATGGTGTGCCTGCATGGATGGCAGAACGGCGCCGAAAAGAAGCCGCATTTGAGGATGAAGAAATGGCAAAGGACTTTGAAAAAGCTCGCATTACCACAGATGCCATGCTTCTGGAATCTCACGACGAGCGAGCATCGAGTAGACACCAAAAGCCCGCTGCGCAAGAGGCTGCCGGCAACGGATATCATTCTGCATCACGCTCTGAGAGAACAACTGCCCCGCCACCACCCCCTAGGCAGCAACGCACAGACACTGGCGCTGAGAGACAGCTGCATAGAGAGACCAATGGACAGCCTCGCCAGCAACCTGCTAGGTCGGCACAGTCAACTCCAAAGCCGGCCTCTTCAGAGCCTCTGAATATATCTCAAAAGTTTAAGCAGCAATCCCTCATAGACACTGGTGATGATCCTTTTGCCTTACCGGTACGCCGACGTGATCGCGTAACGCCATCATCTTCTCGCCCGTCTACCCCTGCTGTGCAGAAACCAGAGCCTACCCGTCCACCAAGAAACGCAGTTTCTATTTCATCTACTGCGTTAGACATGGCCATGATATCCAGGAATGAAGGCGGTGAAGCATTCAAACGTGGGGATTTTTCTACTGCCGCCGATAAATACTCACAAGCTCTGGAGAGTGTCCCAGCTGGCCACTTGCTCAGAACCATTATTCTCTCTAATCGTGCTGCCTGCTACCTTAAGCTTGGTGATAGTAAGGCGGCACTGACAGACACTGAAGAGGGACTTACTATTGTAGGCCCAGGTCTCGGTGTAGGAGAAGAGGCCGAGAAGGGCAAGTCGCTAAATGAAATATGGTCTAAACTTGTCACTAGACGAGCAGAGGCTCAAGAGCATACTGAAAAGTTCAAACTGGCAATGGAGTCTTGGGACCTCCTCGTCAATAATGGTTATTCGTCCAAGATTACTCTGGATGGCAGGCGTAGGTGTAAGGAAATCGTCGACCCATCTCCAAAAGAAACACCACGACAAACTCCAAGATCCACTCCCGGAATTGCGAGGACTCCCAAACTGCGAACTCCTGTTAGCACTGTACCGTCGGCAAAGGCGCAGGAGTCTGTGAACAGGGTTAGAGAGCAAGCAGTAGCGGCACAAAAGGTGGAAGACGAAAAGTTCGCTTTAAATGACGCTGTTGAAGAAAAGATAAATGGCTGGAAAGGAGGCAAAGAGGATAACTTGAGGGCTCTCATCTCAAGCTTGCATCTTGTCCTCTGGTCGGAACTAGCATGGAAGCAAGTGTCTTTAGCAGAGCTTGTTGTTCCAAGGAAAGTGAAAATAGCATACTTAAAAGCTGTTGCCAAAACGCATCCGGATAAAGTACCTGCCACTGCTACAACTGAGCAGCAGATGATTGCTCAGGCTGTGTTTATCACTTTGAACAAAGCCTGGGATGAGTTCAAGGTAGCCAACGGACTTCAATAATTACGTATCAGCAGTATATACATTGCATTCATTAAAATGTTACTCTGTAGTTGATAGAGCCTTATTGTACACTCCTTGTGCCCTTTCAATCGACCGCAGCAGAGGTTGCAGAGAGTGCGACACTTTCTCCTTTTCGTAGGGTTCGGAGCTCTCAATGACCGCGTTGACTCGTTCGATGCTTTTCAGTAAGCTAGCGTATATCTTTGCCAGTGAAGCCGCCTGATTGGGATCACCAGAAAGAAAATGGCTCCAAAAGTGCCGTAGAAACTCGACTGTTGTTGCGTAACACATCTGCACATGGTCAGTGAGCTTTTTCTCTTCCGTGGCTTGTGCTAAGCTAGCCTGCTCAGCAAACTCTTCTCCTGCTAGCCTTGTCGTTTTGAGCACTTGTTCGCTTACCATTTCAATGACTTCCTTCTCCGTGTCACAGGCGGCCCCAATGTCCACGGGTGCTTGGAACAGAATTTCCAATTTTGTCATATCTGGAGGATTCTCAGCAGAAACGGCTCCAGAGTCTCCTTCATTGTCACTTCTTACAGTCAGAGAAACATACTCCGGAGTCTCCTCTGTTTCCAAATCATTCAGTTTAAGCTCGCTATCAAGGCTCTTCTCCGACTCATCAATGCCAATGCTAGGTAGTACCATCCTTTGGCTTAATTTGTTCATGGTGCGAATCAGTGACATTGTATCTCTTCCACTATTGCCTGCAACCATGGTGAGATCTGGACGGTTACCAAGCCTTTGCGGATCGTTTTCTTCATTGCCCTCGACATCTAGATAGAACGGCATTCCATTGGAAGTTATCGATGTGCTATCTTCACCGGGTCTCTCAACAGAGTCAACATCAATCTGAGCGAGATACTTGTCCAATACAGGATCAGGGTTATCTGTGGTGGAAGCTTTCTCACCTCTCAATTTTCTAAACAGTCTTGACGTGAAAAAGCGACCCCAAAATTCGGATTCTGAAAGCTTCGGGACAGTCTCGTTATACGCCTGTCTAACTAGAGGGTATTGTTCGAATATATCATGAATCTTCTCTCTGGTCAGCGACACGTTCAGCTTGTTGTCTGACGTAGTTGTAGGTCTAATCGTAGCCAAAACATTATACGGTCCACGCTTTTGAGACGATTCAAGGGCAAATGTTCTCAATACATGTATCCTGGACTCCCAGAATTCGTTGTTCGCGAGACCTCCTTGGACTACAGTCTCATGGAACATTCTTTTCAGATCTTTGTTCTCATCAAGCAGACGTTGTTGCAACTGGAAGTTTTGTACTAGAGCTTTTGAATCCAAACTCACGCCTTCAATCAAAGTTCTTGTTACACTAGTCCCATTTGTTCCGTTGCTTTCTTTTGCCCCGTTCTCTGCACTCGGCTTTGCCGCAGGGTGTGGAGTGCCGTTCGCTCTCGGCTCTGGCGTGGTCGAACTGTTCGACTGGACAGCAGCCTGTAGCGCCGTCTTGGCATCGTTCATCACAGCTCGCTCTACAAAGTTGAATAGATAATTTGTTTCTTGATCCCCATTCTTAACCATGAACTTGAGTATACACTTGGCAGAACTCTCTGGAGTTGCCTGTAACTTGGAAACGCTAGCCAATTGCAGGTCTACGGTCGGCTTCTGTGCCCCCGCAGAGCTCCATGACACCCTCTCTTTGGTGACCGTCAAAGTTCCCGCATTTTTCTTGTACAGGCAGGGAAAGGTCGACATCTACGAGGAAACCATGGGCGTGTGGTATATTTATGTATGCGATACTTAAATAGTCGCTGGACCTTCCTGCTCAGTGTACGTAAAGTGTGAATGTCGGATGCGACAAAGGTGTAAATGTGATCAAGCAGCCACTGAAAGAATATAAAATTATGCCTCAGTCTCTTGCACCTTCTATACCCACAGAACCCTTTATACTGCCTCTCTATTGACTAACCAAGTTATCCGTGTATCCTTTCCAACCTACTCATCTGGTCACCCACCGTGCTGGTTAGATTGGGAAGCTTCATGAGAACTCGTCCCTGAGGCTGGTGGAATTTTTTTTCCACAAACCAAATTATATTCAATCAATAATGGCAACTGTTATTGGCTTGTCGTTCGGCAACAGCTCTTCGAGCATTGCCTATGAGAAAGATGGAAAGGTCGAGGTCATTGCCAACCAGGACGGTGACAGATCTATTCCTTCGGTTCTTTCCTACGTCGGTATTGACGAGTTCCACGGCCAACAGGCTAAGAACCAGCTCATCAGAAACGCAAACAACACGGTAGCTAATTTCAGGGACTTTATCGGTCTTGATTTCTCGAAGGTTGATCCTTCCAACAACCACGCTTCTGCCCACCCAGCTGAGCAGAATGGCAAGACTGTCTTCAACCTGAAAAAGGCCGTTGGCGAGCCAGATATCGACGGCAACATCGAGACAGAGGAGAAAGCTGTTTCTGTTGACGACATTGTCGAGCGTCATCTCGACAGGCTGAGAGACTCTGCTCAGGACTACATTGGTAAGGAGATTGACGGTGTTGTTATTGCCGTCCCTACAAATTTCAGCGAGGAACAGAGAGAGTCTCTCGTGAAAATTGCTGCCAAGTCGAAGCTCAATGTTTTGCAAGTGATCCATGAGCCAACAGCTGCTCTGCTGGCCCACGTTTCTGCTAGAGGTATTGCTGCCGACAAGCTGTTCCTTGTTACCGACTTTGGTGGAACTAGATCAGACGGTGCTATCATTGCTTACAGAGGTGGTATCTTTACCATTTTGGCAACTGCACATGATTACGAGCTCGGCGGTGACCAGCTTGATGACTGCCTTGTACAGTACTTCGCAACTGAGTTTGAAAAGAAGCACTCCGTTGACCCACGCAAGGAGACCAGAGGACTTGCCAAGCTCAAGGCCGAGTCTGAGTCTGTCAAGCGCACTCTTTCTAATACTACCACAGCCAACTTTGCTGTCGAGTCTCTGGCCTCGGGCATTGATTTCCACTGTACTATTAACCGTCTCAGATTTGACCTGGCTGGTAGAGCTGTCTTTGCCAGATTCGCTTCCTTTGCTGAGGAGCTCGTCAAGAAGGCTGGCCTTGATGTCATTGACATTGACGAGGTTCTCCTCGTTGGCGGTACATCATACGTTCCAAAGGTTGCTGCTGCTGTCGGCGCCCTTTTCCCAGAGAGCACCAACATTGTCGCTCCATCCACAGACGTCAAGGCTCTGCATCCTACCGAGCTCACCTCCAGAGGTGCTGCTATTCAGGCTTCGCTTATCTCAGTCTATGACAAAGAAGAGGTTGCTGAATCTCTGCAGCCTGTCGTCACCTCTGCTGCACACACTAGCAAACCCATTGGTGTTCTCAACAGCGAAGGACTGCTGGAGGCTATTGTTGACATTGACACTCCAGTGCCAATCAAGAAGGCCCACACCTTTGAGTCTCCAGAGTCTGGAAAGGTTCTCGTTGCTCTCTACGAGGGTAAGTCTGAGGTCAAGATCACAAAGCTAGAGAAGCCTGTTAAGGAGGCTAAGGGGGCCGAGGACGAGGATGAGGAGTCTGACTGGAGCGAGGACGAGGACGAGGATGAAGAGATCAAGGAGAAAATCATCAAGCCAGAGACCAAGCTCGCCGAGATTGGTCTGGAAGATGTCACCAAGGGTTCTACCATTGAGGTTGTTGTGAACATCACTCGTGACTTTAAGGTGCACTTCTCGGCGCGGGAAGTCAAGAACGGTGGAGTCTCTGCCCGCGGAGTTATTGGCCCAAATTAACAGTAAAATAGAAAATAGACGGTATGGTAACGATTGAGAGTGTAATGCATGATTTAACTAAATTATTGTTTCTTGGCAACAACGAGGCCAAGCTGCATGTCCGCATATCCAAAGATGCTCTCAGCTTCCCACGTATTCTTCCGAGGGGGGCCCTGTACCGGGCAGCTTGCTCCCAACCGTGGACCAGCCGTGTCTCCAACCGCTCCGGTCGAGCTCTGGTGTTGATTGGCTGAATGGGAGGTCCCCAACCTTGCGTACATTTGAGAACAAACCTTTTACTCCCCAATAGAAACTCCCCTACCTTTCTTTCTTAACCACCTTTGAGGTAGACAGAAAATCGCAAAAATGGTTGCACGCCTCATTCCACGTGTATCTCGCAATGCCTACAGGGTCGCTCAGGCTAACAACCGCCTGTTCGCCCTTGGTCGTCGTTCCATGGCCACTGAGACTACTCAGGATGGTGTCATTAGGTAAGTTTTGATATGCCGGAGCCTACGGCGCGGGATGTAAACGAAGAGCAGTGACATAGGACTGGCAATTGAATGCAGATCATCGAGGACTCTTTTCCTCGGTTTCACACTGGCCAGCAACTTGCCGGTTTACGCTCCCTCTGGGCTCTGATTTTTTGGCGGCCCTCGAGCCTTGGGAGATTCGACCAATGAAAATCCACAACGGCACATCCCCAGCCCAAACAAATGGAGCTCACAGCGAGGTTACAACGCACAAAGGAAAAAAGAACAACACTAACCCAGAACCGTCATTGGTGCCGTCGTTGACGTCCAGTTCCCACAGGAGAACCTGCCAGCTATTCTGAACGCTCTTGAGCTCAAGAGAGAGGATGGCAGCAAGCTCGTCCTTGAAGTTGCCCAGCACCTTGGTGAGAACACTGTCCGTACCATTGCTATGGACGGTACCGAGGGTCTTGTCCGTGGCACTCCAGTCAAGGACACTGGTGCTCCAATCACCATCCCAGTCGGCAGAAACACTCTTGGCCGTATCATCAACGTTATTGGTGAGCCAATCGATGAGCGTGGACCAATTGTCTCTGACAAGTTCAGACCAATTCACGCTGATCCACCATCCTTCGCTGACCAGTCCACCTCTGCTGAAGTTCTCGAGACTGGTATCAAGGTTGTCGACCTTCTCGCCCCTTACGCCAGAGGTGGTAAGATTGGTCTCTTTGGTGGTGCCGGTGTCGGTAAGACTGTCTTTATCCAGGAGCTGATTAACAACATTGCTAAGGCTCATGGTGGTTTCTCCGTTTTCACTGGTGTCGGTGAGCGTACTCGTGAGGGTAACGATCTTTACAGAGAAATGATTGAGACCGGTGTTATCAACCTTGAGGGTGAGTCTAAGGTCGCTCTCGTCTTTGGTCAGATGAACGAGCCTCCAGGAGCCCGTGCTCGTGTCGCTCTTACTGGTCTGACAATTGCTGAGTACTTCCGTGACGAGGAGGGACAGGATGTCTTGCTCTTTGTTGACAACATTTTCCGTTTCACCCAGGCCGGTTCTGAAGTGTCTGCTTTGCTCGGTCGTATTCCATCTGCTGTCGGTTACCAGCCAACTCTTGCCACTGATATGGGTGCCCTTCAGGAGCGTATTACCACCACCCACAAGGGTTCCGTCACCTCTGTCCAGGCCGTTTACGTCCCAGCTGATGATTTGACCGATCCTGCCCCAGCCACCACCTTTGCCCATTTGGATGCCACCACCGTTTTGGACCGTTCTATTTCCGAGCTTGGTATCTACCCAGCCGTCGACCCTCTTGGATCCAAGTCCCGTCTGCTTGATGCCGAGGTTGTTGGCCAGGAGCACTACGACATTGCATCCCAGGTTCAGGAGACCCTCCAGGCTTACAAGTCTCTGCAGGATATCATTGCCATTCTTGGTATGGATGAGCTCTCTGAGACTGATAAGCTTACTGTTGAGCGTGCCCGTAAGATCCAGAGATTCCTTTCCCAGCCATTCGCTGTCGCTGAGGTTTTCACTGGTATTGAGGGTAGACTCGTTTCTCTCAAGGACACTATCCGTTCTTTCAAGGAGATTCTTGAGGGCAAGCATGACAACCTTCCAGAAGCTGCTTTCTACATGGTTGGCTCCATTGAGGAGGCTGTCGCCAAGGCTGAGAAGCTTGCTGCCGAGGCTTCCTAAATGTCCTAAAATTTGTACATTCTAGAGCAATATAGTACGATTCATTGATTCATTATTTAGATCTTACGTTTTGGAGGTCAGTTCACATTGCTGGTATAGTTGCGTGGCAACTGCGAAATGAAGAAGAAACCCAAGGGCCGGAAAGATCGAAATCTGGGCCTGAAAAATCTTAAAAGCAATACCATTTTTGCTTCTCTGAAACATTAAATGTCCTATAGCATATTGTGTTCTCCAACATTGCTCGCCATCTCCATGACCCCATGTTACCTATCATAGTGACTCTCATCTCCAAGGACGTTAGGGCCGTGAGGAAATAGTCACTATCACGTAGAAATATTTCATCACGACGGCACTTCGGATTCTTCCTTGTACCAAGCGATATTATTCGAAAATGACCGAATGGACTGCACCAAAGGTCAGACAGACCTTCTTGGAGTACTTTGAAAACAAGAAACACACCTTTGTACCCTCTTCCTCGGTAATTCCTTACGATGACCCGACCCTTCTTTTTGCCAACGCCGGAATGAACCAGTACAAGCCAATCTTTTTGGGTACTGTCGATCCTTCCTCGTCTCTCTCCAAGCTGCAGCGCGCTGTCAACTCTCAAAAGTGCATTCGTGCTGGTGGAAAGCACAATGATTTGGAGGATGTAGGACGTGATTCCTATCACCACACCTTTTTCGAGATGCTCGGAAATTGGTCGTTTGGTGACTATTTCAAAAAAGATGCTATCCCTTATGCCTGGGACTTGCTTACCAAGGTCTATGGCCTTGAGCCCGACCGTCTCTATGTGACATACTTTGGTGGTGCCCCAGAGGCTGGTCTCGAGCCGGATCTCGAGGCCAAGAAGATTTGGTTGGATAATGGTGTTCCAGAGGACCACATTTTACCAGGTTCTTACAAGGATAACTTTTGGGAAATGGGTGACCAGGGCCCTTGTGGTCCATGCTCTGAAATCCATTACGATCGTATCGGTGGCCGTAACGCCGCTCATTTGGTCAACATGGATGACCCCAATGTTCTGGAGATCTGGAACATTGTGTTTATTCAATACAACAGAGAGTCCGCCACGCTGCTGAGACCTTTGCCAGCTAAGCATATTGACACTGGTATGGGTTTTGAAAGACTGGTTTCGGTTCTGCAAAACAAAATGTCCAACTACGATACTGACGTCTTTACCCCCATTTTTGCTAAGATTCAAGAGCTCACTGGTGCCAGGCCTTATGAGGGCAAATTTGGTGATGAAGACAAGGACGGAATCGACATGGCTTACAGAGTCGTCGCTGATCACGTTAGAACACTGACTTTTGCCTTGGCTGATGGTGGAGTACCAAACAATGATGGTAGAGGTTATGTTTTGCGTCGTATCCTGCGTCGTGGCGCCAGATATGTCAGAAAGAAGTTTGATGTTCCAATCGGCAAGTTCTTCTCGTCCCTTGCCCCCACCCTGATTGAACAGGTTAAGGATATCTTCCCCGAAGTCGCCAAGAAGACTGAAGACATTTTTGAAATTCTGAATGAGGAGGAGGAGTCTTTTGCTAGAACTCTGGACCGTGGAGAGAAGCTCTTCGAGCAATACGCTGCCACTGCCAAGGAAAAGGGCTCTAAGACTCTGCAGGGCAAGGACGTCTGGAGACTGTATGATACTTACGGTTTCCCTGTCGATTTAACCAGACTTATGGCAGAGGAGGCTGGGCTTGAAATTAATGAGGAAGAGTTTGAAACGGCCCGTTTGGCATCTTTGGAGGCGTCGAAAGGCGGAAAGAAGTCCGGCGGAAAGGATCTGCTCAAGCTTGACGTGCATTCGCTTGCTAATTTGGAAAACGATAAGACCCCACGTACAGATGATTCTCACAAGTACTTGACCGGAAATGTCGATGCTAAGGTTCTCCGAATTCTCAATTCTGAGAAGCAGTTTGTCAAGGGCACTTCAGAGACTTCTGAAGGCGAGCAGATTGGAATTATTTTGGATAGGACTTGTTTCTATGCGGAGCAAGGTGGCCAGGAGTATGACACTGGTACCATTGTGATCGATGGCGTTGCTGAATTTGACGTTGAAAATGTGCAGGTGTACGCTGGCTACGTGCTTCACACTGGTTATATCAAGTATGGAAAGCTCGACTTGGATTCTAAAGTTATTGCTTCATATGATGAGCTGAGAAGATGGCCATTGCGCAACAATCATACTGGTACTCACGTCCTCAACTATGCACTGAAAGAGGTTCTCGGTGATGGTGTTGATCAGAAGGGTTCTCTAGTGGCTGCCGATAAGCTGCGATTCGATTTCTCTAACAAAGCTGGTTTGGCTGTTGCAGAACTTGAGAAGGTTGAAGATATCTCCAACGAGTACATCAAAAAGGCGAGTACCGTGTACGCTAAGGATGTTGATCTTGAAACTGCCAAGAAGATCAACGGTGTTCGTGCTGTTTTTGGTGAGACTTACCCAGATCCAGTTCGTGTGGTGTCTGTTGGTGTTCCTGTTGAGAAGCTTATCGCTGATCTTGACAGTCCCGAATGGGCAAACGTTTCAATTGAGTTCTGTGGTGGTACTCATGTTTCGAACACAAAAGAAATCAAAGAGCTGGTCATCACTGAGGAGAGCGGTATTGCGAAGGGTATTAGACGTATTGTCGCTGTGACTGGACACGAGGCATATGCCGTCCAGAAACTTGCCCAGGAATTTGCAAAGAAGCTTGAAGATCTGTCAAAATTGTCCGAAGGGCAGGAGGCCGAGGCGAAGGTACTTGGTGTGGAATTGAAGAAGCTCAATGTATCTGTTCTTGCAAAGCAATCTCTGAACGCTGAATTTACTAAGATCCAGAAAAAGATACAGGATGAAGTTAAGGCCAAGCAAAAGAAGCAGGCTAAGGCTGCGGTCGACTTTGTCACCAAGTACTTTGAAGAGAATGAAAAGGGGCAGTTTGTGGTTGCTGAGATTCCCGGCATTTCTGCTAATTCCAAGGCTTTGGCCGAAGCTGTGAATTACGTTAAGACAAAACAACCTGGCAAGAGCGCTTACTTGTTCGCAAGCGACGGCTCTTCTGTCGCCCACTCGGGTTTTGTTCCAGAGTCTGTCAAGGGAGTCACTGCACAGGACCTTGGTAAGCTTGCTAGCGGCGAGATTGGCGGAAAGGCTGGTGGTAAGGGTACTTCTATCCAGGGCGTTGGAAACGAGCCTTCAAAGGTCAAGTCAGCAATTGAGTTGCTGACCAAGGAATTCAAAAAGCTTGAGGCTTAGACTAGATTATTGCCATTTTGTTATTAATATATCGAGCGAGTATATGCCTTATAAATAGTTGTTTAGCAAGTAAGTGTCCGGCCCATCGTCATAGGTATACACACATGCCTTTGCAAAGTCCATGCATGTAGACGTACTGCATCTCTCGAGGGTTAAGAGACTTCAATTCATCGAGAGACGAATTTCTTGGTAAAAATAATGCAATATTGTTTGTGAATAGTCTCGCATGTTCCACGAGCGTGAAGATGGAGGGTTCGACGTAATCCATTTTCCATACTTCTTCTTGAGCGTACTGCGGTCCTCCCCAAGGAGGGGACATAAATATTGCATGGACAGCTTGTCTTTTGAAAGTTTCACCAAAAGCTACAACTTCATCTTGTGGAGACGTAGACAGGAAATTTTCCAGTAGAAACCCCATTCTGCCGTCAACTCCATAAACCTTTGCGTTGTTCTTTGCACTTTCCATCGTTTCTTTGTCAATTTCACCATAGAGGACCTTCTCAAAGAACTCACACAGCTGAATGGAGTTTCCTGCCGCTCCTCCATACGGATCCCATACTACTCCGCCATCGCCATAAAGATTGTACATCGTCTCGGCTGTTTTGTAGGCAATACATTCCGGAGTCACTGAATACCATTGAACCTCCAAAAGCTCGATACCTTCGTAGTATTTTGAAAATAGAGCCGAAGGATTTCGCTTATACTTGAGAGGCTTTTCTGGCTCCTCCTCCGTACTTGACATCGTCGCTTAAAAAAATAGTCGTGGTCGCCCGGCAATTGTGGGGTGCATGCGTCCGAGTGAGAGAGATTTTTCCGAGAGTGCAAAAAGCAGACTTCACTAGAGACGCGACAACAGTATGGTCCGTCTAAAGTCTAGATATTTGTTGATTGAGCTTATCGTTCCTGGACAATGTGACGTATCAAATACCTTTCTGTCGCTCCGCGACCCCGGCAAAATACGACTAGATTCCAGGCAGGTGACAACCGCAATACGAAAGTCGATAGCAGATAATTTTGGAGACCTGGGCATAGGATGGTCGGCTGCGACATTATCCCTGAAATACTTTTCTCCGACGACTATGACTGGCATTGTGCGAATATCCAAAGCGCGGCATGAGATGCTATGGGCGGCTCTGACATATATTACTAACATTGGCGATGAACGAATATCGGTGCGAGTTGTGAGAACATGTGGAACGATAAAGAAAGCTCAGCTGGCAGCCATTCAAAGAAACAGAGACGATCAAAGGGCGATTCTGGCGATAACAGTGTAACTGAGTTCTATGTGCGTTGTTCATCCGCCTACCTGTCTCGTCATTAGCATTTACATATCTATCCAACTGGAATAGTTTCGTTATTTATCAATAAATATAATCATAAGTTAGTCTTTGGTCGGTTTGTGGTCTTTACTCTCTGCCTTCTCAAACTCCACAGGACCTTCTCTGGAAGACGCAAAGCGATCACTGTTGCGCACTTCACCCAGTATCTGCTCAGCATTGGCAGCACCATCTTCGTCAGCATTACCCCGAGGACGGTAAATGCTTTGAATAGCTTCTCTTGCGGAAAACAAGGACTTGCCATACACGTCTTCTTCATCAACGGAATTGGCCTCCGCCTTATGACCAAATAGACGAGAATCAAACATGGAATCTGCAGTGGGCTTCTGAGCGGCACCCAGCAAAACCTTCTCAGAAACATCACGATGCTGTTCTTTGGCCCAAGCACGAACTCTTTTCTCACTACCCATTCTTGCCATTCGCATATCCTTTTCTGCTTGTCGCTTTCTTGATTGTCGCTCTTCTTCTCGAGCAGCATACTCTTGATCAGTGACATCTGCAGAATCATCCTCATTGGAGGAGTCATCTTCACGCTTTATAGTGCGCTGATCACCTCGTTCTCTCGCCTCTTTCTGGGCCCTAACCTGTCTTGCCAGTTCCCTAAGTCTCTCCTCCTTAGCTTCTCTCTCTTGATCTGCCAGTTTACGCTGCAGTTCTTGTCGCATATTGACTTCCTCTCTTGCCTGTACTTCGGCTTTGTAAACTGCTTCTGCAAGTTTAGCATGCTTTTCATTAAGTGTGACTTCCTGTTTCAGTGAACGACCATCGGCAGCAACCCTCTTGTCAATATCAATAGTATAGCCGTTAGGATTCTTCCAGTTGGAAATGCTTGACGGGATGCGCCATTCTTTCTGCTCTTCTGCAGTAACTTTGCGGGGAGGAGAGCGCAACAGAGGCTGTGGAGGCGACGAAGGGCGGTTTGGTACCTTTGAAATCCTAAATTTCGGTGGCTCCAAGGGATCCACTTGTTTGGAAACTACCTTTATCATTCTTTGCTTCCCAGCGCCAGCAACATTTGATGGGGTATACTTGATATATTCCGGTTCATCGTCTTTCTTTACAGCCTTTCCCTTCACCAGTAGTTCAAGGGCGTTTTTTGTCGATTCCGTCGATTCTCTAATTTGCTCCTCTGAAGGGGCGTCAATCGTCACCGCCCCCTCTCGTCTCAAAGGTACCAGTTGCCGTGCTCCTTTCTCTTGTTGTATGTCACCAGCCACGACAACCGCATTTGATTTTTTCACTTTACGTCCAATGCCAAAAGGATATTGAGCAACCAAGACCTCAGGGTATGCACCGCCACTGGGTCCAAAATCCGCATCACTTTTTGGACGCCAGTTGGATCGTTGACCGTATGGGGGAACATTTGGTTCTATCTTGTCACTTGGTTCATTACTTTGACCGTTCGACGAACTTCGAAGTTGGTTGTTTACGTCTGCTATTGCATCGTCATTCTTTGGCTTTGGCAAAGAGTCGGCGATAGGCATGGCATCAGTCAGATGTGTAGTTAGTGAGTTTACTGAATTTTGAATCAAGCTATGGATTGTAGGTGACCAGATGTGGATTCAAATTCACTTCAAATTCACTGAGGGAAAATTTGAGAGAGGAGAAATGACAAGAATAGAGGTGTGAAATGAGCAGATTTTTCATAATTATTGCACTTCGCTTTTGTACCTTGTTGTCTTCGATTCTTTGGTTCGTTCTGATTACTCTGATTTGTATTTTAATTACAGTAATGCCAAACTGGAACACGCGCAGATTAGCCCTCTCCGGCAACTCTAAATGGAACCGATAAAGGAAGACGATGTACAAATTCGTCTCAGTGGCATGTAGATACAGTAACAAATTATTATGTAATAGTTGAATATTGAGCGTTCTATCACATCTGCTGCATTGCTCGCAGTCAGCAGTATACATTCTAAACTTACCCGTAATCGATGCCGATTCTCTCACAAGCAGAGTAATACGTTCAATCAGCCGAAGGGTTGTAGCATACTAACCATCTGCCTCCAGCAAAATCTCCTTGATCCACAATCTGTACAATCTATCATACACAGGCACAAACACAAGTGAGTGCTAGAACATTTGTCGAATTTGAGTAGACTGTGATCACAATAACACAGATGCTTAAAGTGTCATCGATATATTAGCCCTGCGCCTTTACATCCGGAGGCTGGAATTTGGCATTTTTGACTTTGAATAGCTTCTGATTGAGTTTATCAGCAAGTTCCAAGTCCTCAGCCTCAACATCATTGATGAAGGCAGACTTCTGGTAGGATGAATAGTAATTGGGTTGCTTCGTCTTGTCGACAACAACCTCCTTTGTGACCAGTACGTACCTGGTGCCTGAGTCAGGACACTCAAAGTTAGAGTCGCATAGTAATTCATCGAGAACAGAGCGTAATCCTCGAGCACCGATTTTGCGTGTGTGTGCAATCTTTGCAATAGCTTCTACTGCTGGACGGGTAATGGCCAACCTACAGTTCCATTTAGAGTAGAGATATTCGTACTGTTTTACTAGTGCGTTCTCAGGTTCGAGCAGAATCCGTACCAGAGCGGCCTCGTCTAGGTCCTTAGTGTTTGTAATCGATGGAATCCTTCCTGCCAGTTCAGGTATAATGCCGTAAGCGACGATATCTTCGGAAAGAACACTGTCAAGAGCATTTTCTATATCCTGCTCATTCTGTCTAGCCTCAAATCCAATGGTTTTCTTGGACTTTCGTCTCATGATTATCTTATCAAGATCAGGAAATGCACCCAGGAAGATGAACAGGATATCGCTAGTGTCAACCAGCATCTTCTCACCCGGGGACTCCAAAGGAACGTTAACCTTTGTACCTTCCACAAGCTTTAACAAACCATATTGAGCCCCTTCTCCTGAGACATCTCTAACCATACCAGCATTGGATACCTTGGACAGTTTGTCAAACTCATCCAACACAACAATCCCCGACTGTACACGATCCAGTTCGTAGCCAGACTCTTGAGCTAACCTTGAAACACAGACGTCCACATCGTCTCCAACGTATCCTGACTGCGTCATAGATGTACAGTCTGAAATAGAGCATGGCACGTCTAGATATTTTGCAAGCACTCTTGCGATGAGCGTTTTTCCAGATCCCGTTGGACCAAGAACGAGAACATTGCTTTTCTCCAGTTTCACTGCATCTTTGTTATCAGCTTCGGCTTCTCGCACACGGATTAAGTGGTTGTAAACTGCTACACACATTGTGCGCTTTACCTTTTCCTGTCCTACGACGTATTTGTCCAGATGTGCTTTCAGTTGCTTGGGAGATGGTATCGGTCTATTCTGAGGACGAATCGAACGGGGTTTAATACGTAGCTCGCTGTCTTGCGGCGGAATCGGCTCCTTCTCAGGTGGAGCATCAGTAGAAACGTAACGGTAAGCGGGTAACCGGTGCAGCCGGCTGTTTGAAAGTCTGTAGGGGACACAATATGCAATATGAGAAGTGGCACTGTTCACAGGGCATCTCAAAGGAACAGAAATCATGAGATTTGTGATGGTACAGCTTGTGTGGACGAGTAGAGTAAGGAAACAGGCGCTGACTCTTCGTGGACTCACCCGATGGCTGTCCTGGGCCAATCTTATCTTCCGTCTGGGGTAGTAGCACGTGACTGACAGGCGGTGTGAGTCGTATCGATGAGTTAGGACAAGGTAACTAGATAGCTAGCAATAAGCTACTGGGATGAATGACACCTACCAGTGTTCTGTATAAATGCACGTTAACTACTTCGTATGAGCTGTTTAACTTGTCTCCATCAGATGCGCATTCTCAAGTTCACGCTTGATAGCACGGCTGAACATTCTCGCGCCAACAGCAGACAACTGCCAGGTAACTGCATTTCTCCCATTACATTTCGGACCCAAGTTCCAGCCTTCTCAGCTGAAACATTCGCGCACAAGAGTAATAATGTATAACCAACAACGTCCACCACAGAGCGGGGTAAGATACCCGCAGCAGTTCAACCCAGCTAGTGCTGCTGGCAATATGTATGGACAAGCTCCTAACATGGCTCATCTAATGCCGCAAAGATCCCAACAAATGATGAACATGCAACAACAAATGATGATACAGCAGTCGCGTATGATGGCTCAACAGCAGCAGCAGCAACAACAGCAGCATCAACTGACTGGTCAACCACATCCTAATGGCTCGGCGATTCCTCCAGGAATGCACATGCCGCCAGCGGCACAACACGGTATTGCGGCAGCGCCAATGGCCGCTGGCTCTTATAATCAAATGATGGCAGCACAAGGCGCAGCCGGTGCTCCCTCGATGCAAGTCGCTTCAATTGCTAATAGTCATTTTGGCAAGACCCCCGCTCAGGAGGTCCTTGACGTTGCAGTAAGTGCTTCACAAGCAGGCGACGAAATATTGAAAGAAGTCGCAACAGTTGTCGGCAAAGACGCCGAGTACGAGATTCGATATGCCGAGGACCATGAGCGTAAAGCCCAGAAATTACTTAGAAAGAGGGCTGAAGTCGAGTATCATCTCCAGGCGCGCCAGCTGCGTAAACAGAATCCGTCTATCATTTTTGGAAGTGGTTATTTGGGATATGGTAACAGTTGGACCGGTAATAAGGTGAGGATTGTTTACCCACGTAACAGAAGAAGACCAACGCGTGTTTCAAAGGAAATGTTGATGTCAAAACTACAAGCAGATCATTATGCCGCGAAAAGGGAAGCTCTTGTTCCGATCAGAATTGACTTTGAAGTCGACAAATTTAGACTTCGCGATACATTCACATGGAATTACTTTGAAGATCTGATCCCAAAACAGGCATTTTGTGAAAGTTTACTAGATGATTTTGGCATCCCATTACAATATGCGCCCCACCTTGCTGCTACTATGGAAGAGCAAGTTAATGCGTATTCCCATCATCAGTACCGTGGTGAGCCAGTATCTGATGTTACTTCAATGGAAGAGGTTCGTATCAATATCAAATTAGACATCACCATTGGAAAGCATAACCTGGTAGACCAGTTTGAATGGGATCTTAATTTTCATGAGAACGACCCTGAAGAGTTTGCCAGATCCATGTGTCGGGAATTGTCTTTGAGTGGTGAGTTTGAGACTGCTATTGTCCACTCTATCCGAGAGCAAGTGCAGGTGTACTATAGGTCGCTTCTCAATGTGAAATACGACTTTGATGCTGGCGGACGTGTTGAGGATGAAGAAATCAGGCGAGACCTGTGCGCACCAGTCACTGAAGTTATTCGTCAGGCAACCGCATTGAAACAGTACTCACCTACCTTGATTGAGATTCCAGAAAGTGAACTTGATAGACAGGATAAAGATAGAGACAGAGACTCGCGTCGTAAGAGACGACAAGGCAGAACAGGAGGACGTAGGGCTGCTGTCGCGACATTGTCCGATCTCAAGGAGAGTGTACGGACATTCAGAACGCCAATTTACTCTTCTGTTTTGCCTGGTGCTGTTGATCGCACTCTGGAGAATCTTAGCCGTTCCACGGTAAGAGGAGATAACTCGGACGATGAGGATTCTTCCAGCTCTGGAGTTGAAAGACCGGCTGTCAGTGAGAGACAATTGCGCAGGGGCAGAACAGCCGCGCAAGCTGCGCAAGCGGCCATCACAGGTGTTTCCGAGCGTACTGCCTCGCCAGCTGCAAAGATTGAACAGCAAGTATCGGATGCAGAGTCGCCAGGATCTGATACCAATACCACTGCTGTCAGTGGAAGCTATATGGTATCACTGAAGCTGAGACCGGACATTCTGAAAAGAGTAAGGAGGAGATTCTAGACGAATAGTATAAAGTATTTATTAGGCGAGCAATTTCTTGCAAGTCTCAAATGTACCTTTTTGCCGGGTTGGCTATATAATGCAACAGCCATCATGCAATGTTCGCCAGGAAATAAATAAAGGAATCAAAAGATTGTACCCAAAACTGAATCCAAGTTTGAGTCAACCTTGGACTTTTTGTTTCCTGTCTTTTGTTCAAAAGCCCTCATCACTTGACGTTTGGCAGGCTGGCTACTGCTAGGATCCTGAGAACCGTCTGAATTCTTCTCAATGGCATGTTTGATCGACACATTCTTGCTAAACAGCGCTCTTTCTCTATTAGCTTGAGAAATCTCAGCGCGCATCTTCTCATGACGAGATGCCTCTTCAAGCTGCATCTGCTCCATCAACGTGTGCCATTTGAACTTGGATAAATACTTCACATTCAGAATATCATCGTGAAAATGGTTTCCTTTCTTGCCACCAATGATACGTCCGTTTAAAGTCTCTGCAGCAATTTTCGCCCTGCTTTTCTTTGTAAATTCGGCCCAGCCTTCTGTGTAATTTCTTCTCTTGTTTCCGCCAAATTTCACTCTCTTGGCATGTACAGCCTGATCTTCTGGAGTACAGTAGATTCTAGGGACTTCACCAAATTGCTCAAGAATCGATTTTAGCTTTTGGGGTCTCATGAAAGGAGGTATCCTGCTGACGTATACAACGCCGGAGTTCTTGACTTGCTTCATTTTCTTTTCAAGTGCCTGCTTGGTGAGTTCTTTTGACTTTTTAGCATCGCGAACAAGTTTAGGCTTACTTTCCTCAACATCAGGCTCGTCATTCTCTTCGCCATCATCTTCATCGACTTCTCGTTCATCATCCTCTTCATCGTCCTCTTCTTCATGGTTCTGATCGGAGTCTTCTGACAGATCCCGCCCTCCTTTAATTTCAACGTCTGACTCTCCATCAGAAGCCCCATGGTCGCTATCATCACCAAGATTCAGAAGATTGGCAATTTTGCTTGTAGAGACTTTTCCCTCTGATCCTTGTGCTGTTCCCTTCATAATTTCTGAGATGCCAACGACTGGAAAAAATATATTTGGGAAAGTTAAATTTCATATTAGGCAATTCCAACACAGGACATCCACGGCTAGGCTATCGGGTCCTTAGACAGATTAAAACTTATCCAAAATATAGTTTCTATTTTTACATCTTAAAGCTCATCGTGAGCGACCCTTTTATTCTCCACGTCGTCTTGGTCGAAGGTCTCTTCAGGTTCACTGCTAATGTCTGGAGAAGAATCAACGTTAGCATCCTCGTCGGAATCCTTTGCTGAACGGGCATCGACCCCAATTTCGACCATAGCCGATTGCTGCTGTTTGTCATCCAGAGTCGAGTGAAACTTCTTTCTTAGCATGGCCACTTCGTGGTCATACACATTCCACTCTGGGATCTGTCTTCTGGCCCTGTCCAATTTCGGTTCCTTTGTCATTGGGTTGTTGCACAGATCAATGGTCTTAGCAGTTGCCAAGCTTTCATCAGAGCACCATGTCTCGCACCACAGCCAGTCATCATCCAACGAATAAATTGGCAAATTCTGCTGAATGTTATTGGGTAGATCCTGGTCAAGATTCGACAAAGAGTTCGGATCGGCAGACAAACGTTGATATGTTCCTCTAAGAATATCGCCCGCTGCAAGTTGTCTAAATCTCTTCAGATCTACCACATATAAGGCACTGATATGATACTTGAACTTCTCACCAAGGTGTTTCTTCCAGTAGCCCTGTTTCCAAAATCTGAATCCTTCGATCTCAGGTCTTGAGTCTCCCATCGGGGTAAAACCGTACGGGGCCCCGTGCAAATCAACGTCAACCAGCTCTTGCATATCTGTTCTAACAATCTGGTCAGAATCCACAAATATTACTTTATCCAGGGACTGAGGGAATAAAACGTCAAGGAACAAAATCTTGTAACCCCAAATGGTTCTCTGCTTCTCGGTTTGGCCTCTGAGCCAACTTGGCCACTTGTAAGTAACCAGCTCATACTGGAATCCATATTCTTCAGCCAAATGAGGGAGAAATTCTTTGAAGGAGGGTGACAAGAAATTCTCAATAAGCCAGAACTTCACAGTGTGGTTAGTATGTTTCATAACAGAAAGAGTCATGATGCTTAGAAATCGTTCATACAGATGTCCACTTGCCACTGTGAAAATGTTGATGTCAGCATGCTTTGTTGATTCTCCCTTTTTATTCAACCATCCAAACAAGCCACTGTTAGATTCCTGAAGCACATCTGCCCTCTGCATTCCCTTGTTACGTTTGAAGCGTGGGAATAACTTATGCCCGTTCAAGCTATGCAGCCAAATCTCGTCAACATCGTCCAGACGTGGGTGTTCCATATCAAAGAAGTCAACCGCGCCTCCAGCCAAGTGATAGACATCCGTTCCTCTACCTTCCTTAATTTGAAACTTCCAAAGTCCAGGTCCCGCTGGCAGCTGGAAGTATCCAAGGTTCGCCATCACCTGCGTGTCAGCGAGCTCTTTATCATCGGTGGTAGACAGTTCAATCGCAAGTCCCCTAGGTGGCTGTGCAGAGGAGCTTGTGCCCTCAAGAGCATGCCCTTCTAGAATTATTGATGTCAGTTCGTATGTAGCATCTAGAGAATCCCCTGGGACAATTTTGAGAATGACATTGTCAAGATCTTTCTCGCATTCTTTTGGCATCACCACCCACTTTGAAGGGGTATCCAAACTAGTTACCATCAGAAGATCTTGGGGCAGGTGCTCAAACACAACGTCGTCTTTAATTCTCTTTCCGTCAGAGTTAAAGGAAGGTGTGGCTGGTACATGTGATCGGTAATAAGATTTCAACGGAAGATCCAGAAGCCCAGCCCTAGGATTCAAAACTACCGTGATTGCTGTCTCAGGAAGAGCAGACAGCCACTTCACATACGAGGCCATCTTTCTACCTTCTACGCTCATCGGGTCAATGACAGCAATTACTTCCAAAGATGCATCTGAATCCGCATTCAGACTGAAGGAAAAATTGCCATTGATTAGATTTTTAAAATCTAATCGTGCCGGCGATCCCTCAAAAATATCGGTATTGTCCTGCTGACTGGCCGTTCTGTCATACACAGAAATGAGCTTGTCAACAAATTCTCCATCCGAAAGTGATGATCCTGAGCAGCCAAGTTCGCTTGCTGGCTTCATTATAGGCTCAAGCCTCGCTTCTGATTCCATTTTTATAAGTGCATCGACATCTTTGGCTTCGATAACGTGTACTGGCCATATAAGACGACCCAAAATGACCAGTGAGGCCTCATGAATGAGGACAGGTTCAGCGGAGCCAGTATCAATTTCCGCAAGTGAGCCATCTAAATTATGGGACTGAAGAATTTCAGACTGCTGATCGGACAAAGTTTCATCGTCGAACAGTACCTGAAGGACAATTTCCAGCAAAGCAATCGCATCCTGCTTGGAAGTGGCTGCTCGCAACGCATTAGCAGCAGCGGTACGTCGTTCAGCACCACCTGGTGCCCTTGAATCCGACACAGCTGGTACTATACGAACAGTGACGCCTTCAACTTTTAATAACTCAATTGTCTGTTCAACATTCCTGCGCATAGCCAAATCTGCCGTCTGCCAAACAGTTCGAGGCGTATCATCATCAATGGAAGCAAATACCACAGAATCTTGAGCGTACATACCCAGAACATCGTCGTAGCTCAAGTATGATGGATCCTCGCTCTCAAGCTCGGCCATAACCGTTCCCCTGGTTTTGCTGCACCCTTCTAATAGCTTTTCCTGAAAATCAACTGGGGCTTCTTCGTTGCGTATCCACTCTCGGAATATCTCAAGATCCTCAGTGAACATTGTTGCAGCATCTTTAAGCCACGAACTAGAGGGGGCTATCAATTTACCATTTACCAGGATTGTGGTACTACTTATGGACATGCCATTGGTAAAATTTGCCGCTAGATCAAGGTACGCGCTTGGATGTTCCAGAATTTGAGAGCGGAGTGATGAGTCAGGAATCGTTCGCTTGAGAGATTCTTCCGCCGATGCACCATTGCCTAATAAATACAAAAATTGCGAGGCTTCTTTAAGTGTGGCATGTTGAAGAATGTGATAAAGTATGCTCGCCGGTTCACGGGATTCAGGAGTGGTAACTATTGGAGCAATACCAACTCTAATTGCAAGACCCCTTTGAACCAGGGAAAGCATTGTTTTGACAACCTCGAGCGATTGTGCGTCCTCAAAGCTGACTGCCAGAACCATTGTGTGAATGTTCTTTCTCAGTCTATGAAATTGACCATGAGGAACATCCAAAAGAAGCGATTCCACATCATCTGACCATCCATCATACATGGCATCTGTTTCAATATCATTCACCCAAACAATTCCTGGAGATCGATAGTCATATCGAGCTGCACTTGAGGAAATACCCTCCAGAAGAGCACTACTAACCAGGTTCGCAGCAGATGGAGGAGAAATGTTACAAATCTGACTTAGAAGTTTTACAGTTTTATGCTCATACTCTACCTTCTCCAGCAGAGTGAGATAGTCATCTTGTTTTGAAAACACAGATGCGCCGTTAATAAGGAGGTTGTTGGTGCCTGGATCCATCTGTGACTCTCGCCAAAATTGAGATAGTGAAAGTAGATCCTCTTCGGAGGGGTGGAACTTTGCGACGGTGTTACTTAGACTTGGAAAGTTGTTGGTGATGTCAAGCAAGGTATCAAGAGGGTCTGAGCTATTCAGAACGTAGAGTGAAGATGACAACCCCAAAAGAGACAGTTCTGACTTAGAGATTCCTGAGCCCTTGTTTGACTTATCCAGGCTTATGTCGCTTCCCTGTGCGTTATCATTATCGTCGATAACAAGGTAGTCAGTCCTCTTAAGAGCCAGATCTACGCCATATCCTGACAGAGGTTGAGGCGAGTTGGAGGTAACTGGGCTGTAGCGTACAATCAGTCTGATCTTACCGTCTCTAGCAGACTCTGCTAGAAGGGGATAGAACACGGTGAAGTCCTCCGACCTAAGATCGGTGTACAAAATGACTGTTGGAGAGGCCTTTTTACTATCACCCTCCAATACTTTATCAGTGGAAAGAATTCTAGAGCTTTTGGTAGTTGTTTTCAAAGCATAGATTGAGTCCACATCGCAGAACACTTCATCATTGTAAAGGTAGACATTACTCGATTCATGACACCTTGAGTTTGCAATTTGATGGTTTGTTTGAAAGCTTTGAAAATGAGCAGCCACAAGAGGCGAAAATCGATACAGACCAAGAGATGAGTCCACAAAAGACCATGATGTGGTATCCAAACCGCCAGCAGTATTAGCCCATTGTTTGAAATTTTCATAAATCTGTTTCTCAGAACCGTCAATTACCAGCTTTTCTTCAACAATAGCATCAAGAATTGAATAAAATACATCTGATTTGCCGACCGGATCCGCTTCATGAGCGATAGACTCGATGAGTTCCAAATGCAGCGGTGTTTCCTGCCAATTCGCCTGCAAGCGAACTCGCATCTCCTTTTCCTCGGCATTCAGCTCCGCCATGGCCACCGAAAATGCCAAAGCAAGAGCAGTTTTGCCCCATCTTTTGAACATCATCTTTGGATACTGTCAACTTCAAAGCTGACGTGGGGATACTTCAGCCTCGGACATCATGCACGTGGACACAACGCGCCATAAACAGCTCGCATATAAAGCTGGAGTACGGTCGGGAGGGAATTGGTATTCTAGGATTCTAAATCAATATAAAATTAGGAAAATAAATAACTAGTTGACCGAGTCACCAGCTCTAATAATGAGACTTAATGTTTCCGGATGCACTTCTTTGATGAAGCCATCCAGTAATCGATATTGAGGGAAATCGCCCTCGACAATTGCCCGGAGTGCGTAGTTCTTGACGAACACCTTTTGACGATTCTGAAAGGAAGGGTGCGTAGGAATGAATTGAACAGGCGTGCCAACCTTCGTCCCACCCAATTGTGTCAATGTCCAGAAGGTATTTGCATCGCGAGTTGCTTTCTTCAATAGTGACTGTATAGGCGAAATGTGTGCCACGATTGATGCGAGCTGCGAATCCCGAAGTAACGTTTTACTTCCGTTCATAAACGAATGTAATTGCCAGTGCACTACCACGTCGTTGAATCTTCTCAGCGGTGAAGTTGCCTGTGTATAGGAAGACAATCCCAATGACTGGTGCACAGCGGGTTGCAAAGTAATGATTGCCGATCCCAAAGAAGACATCAACTTGAGTGATTCGAATAGTTTCTGGTCCGGGTCGCCGGATAGCAGTCTCGAGCAGCTCTCGAGATACTTTTGTCGTTGCTCACCATTCTCAAAAACGGCCGACTGGGCACGGTACAATATTGGAATATTGTTCTCCTTACAGTACTTTGCGATGAGATGATTACCTGTTACCATGAGTTCAGAAACCAAAAATTGTGCTGTCAACTCTATGGAATCCGCCGTAGTGCTAATGTCTTCGCCCGGCCCAACTATAGGTGACGGCACGGTAAGCTCTAAAGCACCTTTTCTCAGTCGATTATCCCGCAAGCTTTTTGCAATATCCAAGAGCTGTTGCAAATCCGACGACTTACCTTCGGCTATTAAAGTGCTTGCCTCTTCGTAAGACAAGGTAACGGTTGACAGGTGCCGATAGGGTGCAACTGTCACGCTACGCCGATCGATTGTTAACAGCTCGGAATCAAACTCGAACACAACAGATATGCTTCTTGAAGGCGACCTATTCAAATCAAAGTCACGAGCAAAATCAGACGGAAGCATAGGCGAATGATCATCACCGACAAAGTACGCGGAAGAAGTTCTTCTGAAGCTGTCTGCTAATATTTCTCTTGATTGGCTCTCCGATAATGCTGAGACTGGGTCAGCAATGTGGACACCAATCTTCCAGCGCCTTGGGGAGATCTTTTCAATAGAAATACCGTCGTCAATTTCCCTAGCATTTGGCCCATCGATACAATACACAGTCCCTCCTGTCCAGTCAGTGCGTAGGTCAGATAAGAAATCTACGGTAGAATCTCTAGCGTTGTACAATGGTAAGTCCGTCCTCACAAATGCAAGTGACTCGGAATCAAAGATTGGTCCTCTCTTAACAGAGTGACCAGCCTCGTTCAAAAACTGTCCTGTTCGAATACGCTCCTCATCAATCTCAGTAGCAGGTTTTACTTTCTGTAAATAGATAAGAACTTCGGATTGCTTTTTCAAATCTAAAAGTTCATCATTCGAGAACAGGGATACCAGTTTCTTCAGCTTCTCATCGAGGTTGAGGGGGTTGCTCTCAAGCTCTGCCGAAGCAAGTAACGGCACAGTTTCATCAATGAGTGATCTTGTTTCTAGAGAAAAAATCGTCACAATTGGCGGTTTCACGATAACCGAGTTGTTAAAAAGCTTGCTCAACAAACGGTACATTGCGACAATGCCAGTGCTCGAGACTTTATCTGGTGCTTCTAGCGGTGGAAATGTCGAAGATACAGAAAACTGTGCATTTGAATCACGCTGTGCATCTGGGTCATGCCTAAATTGCTCAAATGACAATGCAATTTCGAACAGGGACAGTGTATGTGATGTCGTAGAAGGGGAAGCTTTCTGTATAAACTGCTCAAGCAATTTGATGTGAGCAGTCGCAGCCTCATTACAAGAAGCATTGAACTCACGTAAAGTGCCCACAAAACTCTCATGTACCGTAATAGCAGACGTGAGCGTTTCAGTCCCATTATCATCGACTATTCGCTTGACACACCCTCTCAAAGCATCAGGATAGGCCAGTTGACAGATGGTAAAAGCAACATCTGATTTCATAGTCTCTTTCACCAGTCCTTGACTTGTGAGCAAAGTAAGAGGCTTTTCAGCGGATTCCATTGCTCTGGACGTTTCCAAGATGAGACATGATCCGTGATGAGCTGTCTCGACCAACAGCCCCGGCGCCAGCTCAGCAGATGTGTCCTGAAATGTGATGGAGGCCTTAGGACTAACACTCACAACGTCATCAAAGGTCAATTCTCGCAAAACATTGGCTCTGCGGTTTCTTATCCCTTCAACAACTTCGTTGTACGAGATAGATTTTGGGTGCTCCGCTAAGTCTGATTGTTCAGTTGAGGATGTGCGCTCTGTAGTTGCTCTAAAAAAGGGAGATGATGAAAACCATGCTCTTGGCACAAACGGATGGAGTTTCCGCGAAATCGCCAGCCGGCCGCTGATCCTGCGAGACATGCGAGATCAAACGAACTCGAGCGATAAGATTTGAGTAGCTCGCGATCATGGTCACGTGATTGTTACTGAGAAGAGAAGAAGGCTGTCACGGTTTAAGGGTAGAAATGTGTGATGAAGCCTTATTCATACATATCCGGCGTCTTTTACGTGTGAGAGCTTTTTGCTTAAGTTGGGTGATTCCCCAGGAACTATTAAGAGGCATGCAAGGTGATACCAGAATCGGTGCACTCGAAGCTGATTATACCAGATGCAGATAGTCATCAAGGCTTGCCCAGAGTAATTCCCTGAGAGCTGGGCACCGAGAATGAGATAAAGGTAGCCACATACTATTAAACAATGCTGCCATAAGATAGACAAAGCCGTAACTTTGCCAGCCGTTGTAAAGTATACGGATCGTATTACACTAAGGTTGCCAAGTCCATGCTAACAAGGCAGCAACCCTGAGAACTGCACCGCAGTTATGTGCAGGATCCTGCAACTTCCAAGGAATTAATTTACAATACTCCAAGTGTATGTCACTTGAGAGGATCAAGTGAGTTCAATTTGGACTTAAGCAGACGAACTAGCCTATCACTTTTCATGCATATCTTTGAATAGAATGGAATACCTTCAGCATTTTCAAATCAGAATCACATGGAACTTCACAGTACATTCAACGATCCTGCTCAAATCTTCCTCAGCTCCCAATTCACATCAGTGATGGATACCTCAGCTCCTGCCTTCTCGTCATAGTCATACCACTCGTTTTCCTCGAGATCAACCTCTTCAAACTTGGTACCGGAATCAGCTCCAACACACTTGAACTTGCCATCAGCCTTGAAAGACTTTATATCAAGACCACGCGCATCAATGGTCACAAGATTTACAGCCTTTCCAGAGTCTTCCAAAGTGTACGACTTGCCCAAAGTCTTGATGGTTGCAGACGACTGCTTCCTGCACATTTTACAGTGGAAGACAAAGTTGGCTTCTCCTCTGCTACCAGGAATTTCCTTAGTTAGTGATGAACAAAATCGTGTTTCAATGTCTACTTACATGCACTTCGTACTGGTTGAATGTTACCAGGTTTGGATGCACCTCACGACATGACGTGCACTGGATCTGGAAGGTATAAATGTATGGTTCTTGAGGGGAATCAACAAAGAACACATCAGTTACACCCTCCAATGTGGCAGCAAGAAATAGCCCCAGCATTTGTTTTGATAATGTTGTGTCTGGAAAATGTCATCCCACAAATCCGCAGCCGCAGGACAAACTTCCTCAACACCAGAATATGGCATGACGAAACTAGTGCCCTTGTTAAAGGGTCAAAGCCGATGGCTCAGCAAGATGGAAACAGGTCAGATTTCCAGCTTTCTTGGAATCGCCAGACCTGCTGATTTGGATGTCGTGTTTGGAGCTGGCAGAGTCCGTAGACTAAGACTTGAGGCGGCATTGTACGCCATGATGGATACCCTAATATTAACAAAGGAAGCAGACGGCCTCCTTGACCGAAAAATAGAGGCTACGAAGTTGTTGCATGTTCGCGGGTCGCTTGGAAACTATAGCAATACTATGCTTCAAAGCCTGAGGACAGCACTGAAGAGCTGTGACGTTGTGGGAGATCCAGAGTTTGGTGCTTACATCGAGAGAGTTTCCTATAGCTCACAAATCCGCTACAAAAGTCATTTGGGAGATACTGGATCTCCTTACAATGATATTCTGAGGTTTACAAAGGCACATAGGCAGAGTACTGGGTACGACTACATTGTAGAGCTCATGAAGAGGCTCCTAGGAACTGATTCGGTTCCGGGACCCAAGATGATTAATCTTCTTCTAAAGCAATTGGAAGTCAAAGGTTACCCGCTGCTTGCTAGACGCTTCCTGGTTCCGCTGTTTCAGTCGGGAATACCTTTGAACCATGGTTCATATGCCATCTTGCTGGAGCTATTTGTGGATTATCAAAATCCCGCTAGATTTGCAGAACTGGCGGAGATATATCAAGCGGAATCAGCAGAAGCGCTCAGGAAAGGTCAATCTACACTCAAAAAAAAGTTTTTTGGTTTTGTTAACAAGGCGCCTACCAGAAGCATTACTATTTATTCTATCCTGTTGAAGGGTTACAAGAAGTTCAGATATCCAGATCAAGCCATTGACCGCCTATTGAGAGAGATGGATATTGACGGAATACCGCCATCTGCAAAGTTACTGCATGTTTTAATTGATCTCTCAGTTGAGCGTCACAAGAGACGATGGACTGAATGGGCCGTTGAAAGAATGACAGACGGAGGCACTACAGATCCTCTAGAACTGCAGCCACGAACAAACAAATTCAAGCCTAGCCAGCGCCTGATAAACAAGGCGGCGGCAGCTGCTCGGTCTTTTGGAACTGTCAAGTTTGAACAGAAGCTTGCAAATATTCGAAGTGCAGAGTGGACCACATAGAACAATGTAAATAGATATCTGCCAAAGGTAGGAAATACAGGTGTCACGCGCATAATAATATTCATATAATCCATCATCAGCTACATACTTAGAAATATCATGCAACGTTGCTCTAGGTTACCGCAGTGGTCGCTGAAGTGCATCGAGCTGATGCTTAGCCCTCTCCGGAGTCGTTACTCCGCGTTTGCCCGTTTATTGAGTATTATTTGACATAACTTACTTGCCGGTATGGGTTAGGGTGGATTGGGAGTTTTGCTCTCCACCCACTCGTTGGAAGTTAACAGAACACACCGTCGACAATACAAAAGTTGCAGGCAGCTGCTGACAACGTGAATTGTAAGTAATTATTGAGATGGATGAAGTATCTTTGATTTCTTTATTGTCTAAGGTAACAGGAGAGGTGTAGCCGTCTTGCGCGGACCTTGCGGGGGTTCTTGGGCCGAATTTTCAGCAGTTCGCAAATTGCTACGGCAACACCACATGTGACGACAATTTCTTGTAATCAATGAGCTGAAACATTGTAAGATTGCTGTATCTATGTCGAGACAGTTCTATTTGTCGTCTTGCATTTTGTAACGGGTCGCTGGCCTGAATGAAAATGTTTTTTACTAACTAAGTTTACGAAAAGACGTTTTTGCATTTGTTGACACACAAACGATAGTTTGAATTGGCATTATTTTTATATTGTCAATCATCGCTTGAACCACGACCAGTAATCTTGCAACAAGCGAATCTCCGGGCGGGGCTCGCTCGGAGTTAACTGATATTGTACTTGCTAACATTGCCATCGCCCCCGAGCGCTCGTTGGGCCTTGATCTCATATCTCTTCCAGGAATCGACAAAAGTCTAATTGCAGAAAGGCTTTTTGATCGCTTACTTGCAACGTCTGAAGGAAAAACTGAACTGGAATCTCTACTCCCTGAAATTGAGAAAGACGCGTTTCTCCAGAACGCCTTACGTTCCTCGTATCATAAATCAGGCAACACAAAGCAAAGACAAATGGTTGGAGTATCTGCGGCGAATAACGCCCTTGCTGATACTGTAAAGGCCACCTATCCCAACATCTCATTGAATGCACCGCCGCCAGATGGACATGTGGTCGGTTTAGTTGCATTCTTATCACAACAATCTGCCGATGCATATGATGGCGCTGTTGTTGGAGCTGCTTTTCAGTATTTTGCAATTCCATGGGAAACAATTTTTACATCAGCTGAACCTTCAATTTCATTCAATAATGGCAACATCCAACGACTTGTAAAGTTCTTCAGCAGTGCTGGCGCTTTACCAGCCTTTTTCGCACACAAATGGGCTTCTATTGATTTGCAGTGTGATTTATTGTCAGCCATTCTTTCTGTTCCTCAAGAAGATTTGAAAGAATTGCCAACCACTATTGACGAATCGAGCTTTCCCCCGCATTTAAAGCCGATAGCGCATGGCCTGGCAAAGGAACACTTCAATACAACAGCACTGGTCCATCTTGCTCTTGATACTGTTATTCGTGATCAGAGTAACGTGAAGGCTTCTCAATTTATTGATGTGCATGCTAAGCTGGTCCCTGAGTTGTTTTTCCTTGGCGGGTTGTCTGTCCCTAAACCTTGGCCAATTGTGCTGGAACGCATACTCACGAATTTCTTTGATTTATTCCTCGTCGGTGGCCACATGTCTTCGTCACTAACCTTTTTCTTTCTTGCTCAACGCGACAAGATGCTCTTGGTACGCCTACTTATTGATTCGTATGAGAAAGACATGTCAACCATTATAAAGATTCTGGCTGTGGCCAGCGAAACGAATTTGCTAGAGGAATTGCTCTTCATTAAGCACTTTTCCTTCACTTTTGACCTTGCCGTTGTGGCAGAGAAGAATGGTCTTTATTTATTTGAAAACTACATCGCACATTGTTATAAGCTCTACAACGGTGATTTTGTGAGTGCCATGTGTGATCTGCTGGAAGTAAAGACGAACGTCGAGTATGCACATGCCTTATCTCGGCCAAGCTTGAAGAATGTTTCTACATCCATCAATTTCCTTTCTTCGGTTGAAGTCCCTACCGAAAAACTAGAACGATTTAGAGCAGTTCAATTGCAATGTCTGCAGTCTTACCCACGTCTCATTAATTTTGGACAAGGTCATGATGCTGCCATTCTTTCGATCGCAAATGCTGACACTAATTCGTATTCTCCCGAAGTGGAGGGCGAGATGAAGCTTTACTACCAAAAGATGTATGCTCAGCAGATCGAGATAAGAGATATTATTTCGATGCTTCAGAAGCTCAAGAAGAGTGACGAACCTAGAGATCAAGATGTTTTTTGCTGCATGGTTCATTCCTTGTTCGATGAATACAGATTCTTCCCAGAATATCCACTATCTGCCCTTGCAAACACAGCTGTTTTGTGTGGTGGCCTTGTGTATTTTCGTTTGATCGACGGAATTCCGTTAACAATTGCTATGCGAATTATTCTGGATAGTTTGAGGCAGCCTACTGACTCAAATATGTTCAAATTTGGTTTGCAGGCTCTCTTTGAGTTCCGCCAGAGACTGGTTGAGTTTCCAAGATACTGCTCTGTACTTTTGGAGATTCCGGGTCTTGCAAGTCAACGACAATTTTTTGAACAAGTGAAAGAGATTGTGACGTCAAATAAATCCAACAAACCTTCGTCTGTTGATGATGGTGATGCTGTCAAAGGATTGTCTGATCAGCTGGTTGTTGATACAACTTCACAGGAAGTGCCCAATGATGTTGTAAGTGACAAGATTCTCTTCATTATCAACAACTTGAGTATGGCAAATGTTGCTGCGAAATCCCAAGAGTTGGCAGTGCTATTGGAAAGTTCCTATTACAAATGGTTTGCTCACTATATTGTAAATCAGAGAACAAATCAGGAACCGAATTATCATTCCCTCTATATTTCGATGCTTCAAAATATTGGTGCTAAGCAGCTCGAAAAGTTTGTGCTCAGGACTACCTACACCTCCATCATCCAGCTGTTTAATCATCCTGATATTGTTGAGAACAGTGATAAGAAAACTCAATTGAAAAATCTTGGCCAATGGCTTGGCTCCTTGCTTTTGACCAACAACAAGCCTATTCTTCACAACAATATTGACTTCAAACTTCTTATTGTAAATGGCTATACCACTGGAAAGGTTTCTGTGGTTGTACCATTTGTATGTAAGATTCTTGAAAGGGCAAGCGCTTCGATTGTATTCAAACCGCCTAACCCTTGGCTGATGGGAATTATGAAAGTACTATCAGAGCTCTATCAATTTGTTGACCTCAAGCTGAATCTGAAGTTTGAGATTGAAGTGCTCTGTAACGCCCTCCAATTGACTATCACTGATGTGGAACCGGATAACGTTATTCGTAATCCTGAGCTTTTAACACAGCCAGACATTACGCAACAGCCGGAGAGGTATGCACTTCCTCCACCTTCCACATCCACGGTTTTGCCGAACCTGGGCACTCCTCAGCACGCATCTTCAGCGTCTATCTTGCAACCTGCAATTGATTATGCCGCCGAAATTTCATCATTGATGTTACGAGGTGCCAGTGTGTTTGTCACCCATCCCACGATGAAAAAGATATTCTATCTGGCGATTGATAAATCTATTGGTGAGATTCTGCAGCCAACTGTGGAAAGGAGTATCTCTATAGCGTCTGTAACTACGCGGGAGCTTGTGACGAAGGATTTTGCTCTGGAGCCAGATGAGCTTAAGCTCAGAATAGCAGCTCAACGGATGTGTTGCATGCTCACAACTAATATTGCTCTTGCTACTTGCAAGGACCCTTTGAAAGATTCTCTTGCTACTCATTTGAGAGCACTAATGGTTTCAAATGGTTACAGTGAAAGCAATCAGCTCGCTGAGCAAATTTTTATGGCATTGAATGACAACATTGACTTGATTTGTGGTATTATTGAGAAGATTGCAGTCGAGAAATGCGTTCTCGAAGTTGATGAGCAGCTTGTACCCAGTATTATGCTTCGCAAGAGGCACAGAGAATCTGGTAACACTCAGCCGTTTATGGATCCGCATATGAAGTACTTGTACGCTCTGCAATTGCCTGACCCGTTTAGACTGAAAATGGGCGGTTTGTCAGCACAGCAGCTGTCTATATACGACAAGTTTGGACAGGTAGAGGAATCTTCGACACCTAATCATTTACCTGCACCACGTGTTGAGGGCAGCCCTGCTGTCCCGGCGCCCCAAGCACAATCTGCTCACGGCATTGCTGATGTTCAGGCTGTGATTGAACAGTTGCAAGCAGCTTTGAAAGAAAGCGTCAATGGAGTATCAACCCTTGCAAAACTTGGGCCGTCGTCACCTGTCAGGCAAATCTTTAATCATGCTGTTACTATTCTTGCTTCCATCCCAGAGCAGGTGATGTTAAAAGCTTCACAATTATTGATCCCTATTCTGTTCAATATTTCTACCAGTGAAAATGAGCTCGATTGCGAGGTCTTTTGTATGCTGTTGGAAAAGCTTTGCAGTCTATCAACGGCAACGTCTAAGGAAATCACTGCCTGGCTGATATACTCTGATGATGAGAGAAGATTTAACCTGCCTGTTGTCGTTCAATTGTTTCGTACCGGCATTGTCACATCGTCTGAGTTTGATTTCACTTTGAGCAAGCACGTTATTGTTGGTCCGAAGAATGCTCAGTTTGCGATTGACCTTATTAAGCAGTGTGTCATTGAATCCACCCCTCCTCTTGCTTTGCGTACAGACTTTTTGGCCACTTTAGAGGCCCTTGAGTCTCTTGACAGCAAGGTCGTGAATACATCAGAGCTTCTTGAAGAGCTCAATGCGCATACTCTGGGCGATGGTGACCTTAAGACTCAGCTTGGAGTGTTGTTTTACGAATGGGTTAGATTATTGCAACACCCTATGAAGACCGAACGCTTTATGCATGCGTTTGTATATCAACTGTCTCAGAAGAAGGTTCTAGACAAGCACTTAGCCCTGTTCATTAGAACAGCACTTGAAATCAGTCTTGATTCGGCGGCTTCTGATCAGTCTCCATTCTATGCTGTGGATTCATTAGCCAAGTTTGTCGGGACTACTCTTGATGCCTGTGAAAACAGGTCCGAAATGCTGAACAATGTATTATCCGTTGTTATTTTGATGCTAGCCAAAGAGCATGAAACGGTCCAGTTTAACAGCCTGGTGTTTTTCAGATTCTTTTCTAGTCTTTTCTATGAGATCAACGACACTGGCGCTTGTGCTGTGCTTGCATCGGCTCTGCGTACTCTGCAGCCACTTGCATTCCCTGGATTTTCCTTTGCATGGATGACATTGATTTCGCACGCTAGATTCCTGCCATTGCTGATGGAATCAAAAGAGAATTGGCCGATTATGGCAACACTTCTTGAAGCGCTCATCAAGTTCCAGAGAATCTACTTGACAGATAAGAACTTTCCAGAAACCCTGTCTGCAATGTATAAGGGTACCTTGAGAATATTCTTGATGATGGTCATGGACTTCCCCAGCTTCATGATTGAGTACCATTACACCTTCTGCAATGCCATGCCATTGTGTTACGTGCAGCTGAGAAATCTTGTTCTCAGTGCATTTCCAAAGGAGATGAACCTTCCGGATCCATTCACCCAGGGACTCAAGGTGGATAGGCTTCCAGAGATCAAGGTTTCACCGCCAATTGGTATTGACCCTGTGAATGACTTGGTTCGTTTTGGGTTGAAGAAACACGTCGATGGCTTTTTGAAGTCGCCGTCAACTGCTACAATTACTCAGATTATTGCTGCCGTGCAACTACCGAAGGAGCGCAATGACATTGGTGTCGGCTTCTCGACATTGCATGTCAACGAAGTTGCTGTTAACGCTTTGGCTCTGTATATCGGTATTAGCGCTGTTGAACAAACACCTGCAGGCGAAGAGGAGCCGACCTTCAACCAGGATTCCAATTACCTCAAGCTGATCACCATGTTGATGTCTGAGATGTCGACTGAGGGAAGATACATTTTGAGCGAGGCGATGGCCAACCAGCTGAGATATCCAAACCGCCATACTCACTTTTTTAGCTGTGTCATATTGTCATTGTTTGGTATCCACGGCTCGACATCATTGAAGGACAAGAAGGTTGAGGTGCAGCACATTATCACTCGTGTATTGCTGGAACGAATTATCTGCAACAGACCACATCCATGGGGATTAATGATTACTTTCACCGAACTCCTCAAGAACTCGAGCTACAACTTTTGGGATCTCCCCTTTACTAAAATCACTCCCGAGATTGAGCGCATTTTCACATCTCTTTACGAGCATATGAATGCCAGGTCTTGAATCAAGACCTAGGTTAATGACTTAGACGAATTGTAAAATAATAAATTAGATCTTGCTTTTTATTACCTACTAGCACGCTGATTGACTAGGTTGCTGCCTCGCAGTTGCGTTGATTAACTGATTTGTCCTGTACCATGTCTCACTTTGCTGAATGTACGCGCAAGTAGTGCGGACACTTTGATCGTCGCAAGTTAATCGCATACGGCAATTATCCACACTGGTGGTAAGCAATACTAAAAGCGCCAACAAAAAAGCTCACGGCTTAACACTCCACGGGAGATTGCTGAGCATGGTCCGCGATTGACATGATATTAAATGATATTAAATGCCTGCCGTTCCCATGGGTATGTCTTGGAAGACTGTCGGCCGATGCATGTCCTCGCAACACCACTGCACTTAGGAGTGATCGACAGTTGGGAGCCCTGAGATGTGCCGCATACTTGGCCCAAGCGACAACGCATAGTGGGTCTTTATCAGGCACTAAAGCCAACCAATAGATGAGCACGATTTATCCGAACGCAGCGGTGAGTTAGAAATGCACGCTGCTTGAAAGTAAATCGTGCGCTATACTCTCAGGTTCGCAGCAGACACTTCACCTCGGTGCCTCGCTGGAGACTGTCTCGTTGCAATCGCAACACCTGCGACAAATGCAGGGCGGCTTCTGCAGTGGTCAATGCTGGCTTTACTTCCTTAGCGCTGCGTCTAGCGCAAATTCTGAAGATGGTCCAGCGACGGCTCAGATTCCCCAATTAGAGGGTACGCGCCGGAGGAAATTAAAAAAAGTGTGGAGACGGCAAATTATGCTCTGCGATTACATTAAAGCCGCCATTGCAATACTGTACTGTCGAAACTCCCTGGCCCTCTTGAAGGTACAACGCGCTCTCCGTCGAGCTGACTGCACGTGTCGATAGTGACCGATGCATGCCGATGAGGCCGACACCCAGTTGTCACCTCAATAAGCTCATTTTTTTCACAGCCTTGCGTCGATTGGCGCCAGACACCCACTCCCAAACATAGGCAGCTCCTTCTCCATTGGGCATTGTGCGGGATGAAAAGTTGCCCGTTGTTCTCGTTACATCTTTCGCTGCTGCATCATCGTTCCATTTTCCTAGGCAACCAAATTCTCTACATCTCCACCCATTTACATGCTCTCTATCTAAAGAGTTCCAACGGGCATATCTGAACTTCTTGTCATCTTCTCTTTCCTTTCTACTCCACCACTAATAAATGTCCGACGGCTCAAGTTATCCTCGTAGGATATCCGTCAGTTGGAAGCAGCATCCAAACATTCCTGGTGCGGTTGTCATTCCTGGAGATACTATAGCGGAAGATGCGAGGCTACGAAACCAGACTGCTGTTTTATCCTCAAGAGCCCTGCAAGAAGGCTTTTACTCTTACCGCTCCGAAGAAGGCGGGTTTATGAACCGTGAGTCTGAGGAAAATGCATCGCCTGTCAACGACACTTCTGGCTCTTTTCCAATTGACTCCTCGGTCGGCGACAAGAGCTCTCCTTGGACGTCGGCACATCTGAACGATATTTCGCACAAGACCAGCACTCCCTCGCCATTCCGTGATTCCGAGGACTCTTCTCCACAGGCAGCTACAGCCTTCAGAAGCACCGAATCTCCATTCAAGCCTTCATACGACACCGAGCAGCCTACTCACAAAACGTCACTATTGGGTTCTTACGATCGCGAAACCGAGCCTTCTTTGGACCCATCGTCCTATCAAACATTTGCACGTATTGACAGCGTTGCATCAGAAGATGTTGCTGCTTCACCAGCCAGCACGGTTAAGAAGTATCTTACGTCTAGCAAATATGGAATTTTCCGACCTCAAAATATCTTGAGTATTGGAAAGCAGACGATCCATTACATGCCGTCCGTAATGCTTGGAGCTTTGCTTAACGTTCTTGACGGCTTATCATACGGAATGATCTTATTTCCTTTGGGATCTCCTATATTCAGCAAGCTCGGACCGTCTGGTCTGTCAATGTTTTATGTATCTTGCATTGTATCACAGCTGGTCTATTCTTGTGGTGGCTCCATCTTCAAGGCTGGTATTGGTTCCGAAATGATTGAGGTTGTCCCATTCTTTCACTCTATGGCATTTAAGTTGCTAGATGAACTCGGGCCAGGAGATCCAGATGCGGTAATTGCAACTACCATCACAGCATATGCACTGTCATCTATCGTGACCGGTGGTATTTTTTTCCTGCTTGGCTATCTTAAGCTGGGCTCTCTGATCTCATTCTTTCCTCGGCATATTCTCATTGGATGCATTGGAGGTGTCGGATGGTTCTTGGTGGCTACTGGTGTTCAGGTGACGGCAGGTCTCAGTTCCATCGAATACAACATGACAACTCTAAGGTATCTCTATTCGACTCCAACGATAGTATTACAATGGAACATTCCTCTTGCGCTGGCAATCATTCTCATTCTTATTCAGAAGTTCGTCACCCATCATCCATTGACTGTGCCCCTCTACATTATGGCTATTTTTGCAGTCATTCATATCATCCTGTTTGCACTCCCACATTACTCACTAGCGCAAGCGAGACATGATGGATGGGTATTTGATCCTCCAGAGCAATCAGAGGCTTGGTATGAGTTCTACACACTTTACAAGTTCAACAAGGTGGACTATTTCGCGCTGCTCAAGACTGTTCCTGCCATGTTTGCTCTTACGTTCTTTGGTATTTTGCATGTACCAATCAATGTTCCTGCCTTGGCAAATTCCATTGGCGAAGATGATGTGGATGTTAATCGTGAGCTTATTGCTCACGGCGTATCCAATGCCTTGAGTGGAATGGTGGGCTCAATCCAAAACTATCTTGTCTATACTAACTCTGTGCTTTTTATCAGAAGCGGTGCAGATTCTAGATTTGCAGGAATACTGCTTGCTGTTGTTACAGCTATCATCATGGTATTGGGCAGTTCCACAATTGGACTGATCCCTGTCACTGTCGTCGGTACGCTCATTTACATTCTAGGCTTTGAATTATTGGAGGAGGCCATAATTGATACTTGGAGCAGGCTGACTCGCATTGAATATTATACTGTCATCATTATTGTCGTGACCATGGGTGTGTGGGATTTTGTGTATGGAATTATTGCTGGAATTATCCTTGCCTGTTTCTTTTTTGTTGTCCAGGCCTCTCAGATCCAAACCATCAAGGCTGAATACACTGGACAGGTTGCTCGATCGACTGTTCGAAGACACGCTACGCTGGATAACTTCCTTAAGCAGGTAGGTCAGCAGATTCATGTTATTAAGCTCACAGGCTACTTGTTTTTTGGAACTTTTACATCGGTTGAATCTGCAATTACTGCTCTTCTGGAGCCGAGAAATTTTGTGCTGTCACCATTTCGTTACCTCATTCTGGATTTGAAGGAAGTGACAGATATCGACTTTTCGGCCGCTGAAGCATTTGCGCGAATTCAGCGTCGTCTTTCTACTGTAAATGTTTTCCTCATTTTGGCTTCCTGTGATGACAATGACCACAAAATGAAATCAGTTCTTGCTAATGGTCTATTGGATAGTGATTCTGTCTTTACATTTAAAACACTGAATTCTGCATTAGAATGGTGTGAAAATGAGTTCATTACACATTATTATCGCCATGTCGAGCAGGATCAATCTTACAGGCCCATTCCAAGGAGAATGCAGAGTAATAAGGGTGCCGTGCACAATGCAATGCAAACTGCAATGGATCCGACTGGATCTCCGAGGGGCGTGGGAGTGAGACGCGCAGTTGAGAGTTCTGCCAGCCATGACTTGCATAATGCGATGAAGTGGCGTCAGTTTCAACAACCGTTGCCCCTGCTGATGGAAGCATTTCAGCAAGTGTCAACCAAAAATGAGGACTTATGGGGAAGAGTCGCTCCGTACTTTAAAAAGATTACCTTTCCAGCTGGGGAAGTTTTGTACGATGCTGGGAATGCTGCCAAGGGTTTTTATGTTGTCGAAGCAGGAATTCTAAGAGCCGACTACGAAAGTGGCCTGTACGAAACTATTTTGGCAGGCACTACATGTGGAGAGTTACCATTTTTCTCTGGCACTGATCGTACTGCCACTGTATCAGCTGAAGTTGACTCAACGGTCTGGAAATTGGATCACGAAAGCTGGGACAGAATGCAGGAGCATTCGGACTTGGCAGTGGAACTACTATTGGTAGCTCTAAAGCTAACTGTGGAAAGATTCACCAGTGTTACGTCATATGTTCTTATCTCGGCAAAGTAAATAACAGTTAAATAACTTTTTTCAATTCAATAATTGAATGTAATGCAAATTAGTAGAGGTTATTGATTAGGTCGTCCATATTCTGCCAGTGAGTCTCAACATTGACTTTAAGCGCGTTTTTTTCTGACTCAAGTTCAATCGCCACGGGGTTGCGTTGCTCCGGAACTTGGTCCAGTACAGAGGCGCTTTCTGGCTCCATTTCTGGCACCAATGGCAGCGCAATGGAGTTCTTTGTATGTTCTTCCGGCAAAATTCCATCTATGTCCAAAATGGAGGTGTCCAGGCTTTTTGTGCCTCTCCGTTCTAGGGCATGCCGTGCGCTAAACTTGATCGCAATCACAAGAGCCAAGACAATAAGGAAAATGGAAAGGGTTCCCCATCTCCGATTCATTCTCAGCTGTCTCTGTTCGTTTTCTCTTTCTTCGACCTGCTTACCGAGTTGTTTAACTCGCTGTCTGTAGTCCTGCATCTTTTCGGTTGCCATTTTGATTCTGTGCTCAAGGTCATTGACAACGGCAAAGTCTTCATCAACTGCCTTGAGTTTTTGGATCTCCTGGGCCATCGTCTTGGAAGAATCGGCCTGTATTTGCCGTTGTAGAAGGTCCTGGGCCTGTCGATGCATATCCTTAAGTCGGGCCAGAGAGCTCTTGAAAGAATCAAGCTGCGACTCGATTTCATCTTCCTTTAACAGGCTATTGTCGCTGTCAATTCTCTTGAACTCTTCTATCCTGTCATCTACACTGTTTCCACTATTAGCACTCCCGCTACTTCTGCTACTGGCTGTTGACTGCTCCCGCGCCTCTTTAGATGATTGCGTGTTGCCCTTCTTGGACTGAATAGACATGGAAGACGGGAGCAAAGAACGCTCACGCCCTGATGAAGTTGCATGGTGGTCATCATCATCGTGGATCTTTAAAACGGGCATAGAATCTGTGCGTTTGTGGTTGCGCTTATACTGTTCTTGACGAGCATTTCTGATAGAACTAGCGCCAGTAACGGGAGACATACCCAGCGAAAGAGATGTGGACGATCTGGCCATGATATGCTCCCCGATTCCTTGAACCTCGTTCCCAGGGGGCCAGAATATATGCTACTTTATGCTTCTATGGCCCTAATGTTACCAGTTATTGTTTGCACCCCTAACGATTGACCACTTGGTGAGGCAGTGCATGGTCCGACAGGGCAGGCAGCTGACATTCCAACAGCCGGACGGTTGCAGTCAAATAAGTTTCGCTCGTTTCCTGAAATTGCTTCAAGAAACAAAGTAGTAGAATAAAAATTCGTTTTACAAACCATACAAGCTAATCCACCGGGTCTACTTTTCCAACGACTCTCGCTGGACTACCTACTGCAATGGAAAAGTCTGGGATATCCTTGCACACCACCGAACCTGCGCCGATAGTGCACCCTTTGCCGATAGTTACTCCTCCCAGCACAATAACTCCGGCACCGATCCAGCAATCGTCGCCAATGTAAATTGGCAGCGCGTATTCGATGTCGTCTCGGCGAGATTGCACGTCGGTTTGGTGGGTAGCAGTGAGCAGCGAGACATTTGGTCCACAAGACACTCGATCTCCAATAACAATAATCGAACAATCCAGAATTGTCAAATTAAAGTTTGCATAGAATCGTTCCCCCACGAACACGTTGAAGCCATAGTCTACCTGCAGACTCTCAACGTGGCACTCGTTGCCGATACTTCCAAATAGTTTCTTCAGACCATGGTAGGCCTGTTGGGCATGCTCTTCACTAGACGAAGTTGTTGCAACTAAATTATTGAACTGATGCGTAGCCTTATTGGACTCATATCGGGCCTTCATTAGAGGCTCAGTGAATGAGTTGTAGAGCATGCCTGAGATCATACGTTCATAGTTCTCGGACCAGGGGATAGCTGGATTAACGTCGGCGACTTTCCTAGCGATGGAAATCACCTTTTCGTTTTTCTCTGTTCTTGCCAAACCCATTGTAATTGTATGAAATTGTTAAATGTAAGAGTGAAACTGAGTTCTACTTATGCTCCTTGGCATAGTGAAAGCGGCTCGGATTGCCGAAGTACCCCTATGCACACAGTGCAGATAGCAGCGATACCTCAACACATTATACCCAAATAGGACAACTGCCGTGAGGAAGAAATAAAAACAGCAAGCTTTCCATTAAACTATTTACTCTTCCTTATAGAAATCTGCAGTTCTAAGCTCAGCATCCTTGAGAACCTTCTCAATGAAAGCTGGATCTCTGGGGATGAGCTTAATCTTGAAGTCCCTTGGGATGGCAACAAGCGCCGTCTTGAACTGGTTGTAGTCAACATAGTCGGTATTTGGAGGCTCACTCTCCGAGGCGACAATTTTGTAGCATGTGATGAGACGAACAAGAGCAGAGTACAAAAGTCTCTGAGCAATGTACTGACCGGAACAGGCTCTGGCGCCAGCACCGAAACTCTGATGGGCAAGGCCAGCGGTCTTCTTCTCAGTAACACCATCATCCTCCATGTAACGGTCTGGGTTGAACACAGCAGCATCCGGGCCGAAGTGGTCAACATCGTGATTAGCAGCCTGAGCATTAATGAGAACCATAGTCTTTGCAGGAATGATGGTACCGTTCCACTTAACGTCGCTGACAGTCTTTCTTGGCAGAGACATGGAAGAAACTGTGTAGTAACGACCGGCCTCCTTGACGATAGAGTTGACGTATGGAACCTTCTCCTCCCTGGTGCACTCGGTCCAAGCGACAGAAGGATCTGGGTAGTGACGTAGGATATCAGCGTAGGCCTTCTCCTGGAAGGCCTGTCCCTCCTTTGTGGCGAGGGAACCAATGCAAGAAGTAAGAGTACCTGGGATGGTCTCAAAACCACCAGATACGAGAGACAAGCAGATAGAGTTGACCTCAACATTGTTGAGCTTGGTTTCTTCGTCCTTGAGAATGGCAGAAGCAATGCATGGCTTATCAGTTCCTTTCTCAATCATGACACGAACCTTGTCCATGAGAAGGTTGAGGTAAGTATCTCTGCGGTCTCTGAGCTCCTTACTTCTCTTGTTCTTTTCATTGCCTGGCACGTAGCGCATGATGGGGATATAATCCTGAAGATTTTCAGAGGCAGAACGCAAGAGAGAAATGGCAGAGCCAACGTAGAGAATTTCACGCAAAAGATCATCGTAGACATTGTCCATTCTGATTCCATAACAGAGAGTCAGGGTGGTATTGAGAGCGTATCTCTGAATGAAAGGACGGAAGAATATCTCGTCATTCTTTTTTCTGTCGGCCTCGAGGTCACGAATAATGCAATATGATTCCAAGTCAAACATTGGAAGGTAGTTTTTGAGAGCGACTCGACTCAGGGCAGTGCCTACAGCCTTTCTTTTGTTCTTACAAGACTGATCCCAAGGAGATGAGCCAATGGTGAATCCCTGGGTGGAGGAGATGAGTCCATGGAAAGTGTAGAGCTTTGGACGGTCAATCAGAGCAGTCTGATTACCGACAATCATCTTTGTGGCATCGTCAAACGAGTTGACAACAACAGCTCTGGTGTTGCCCAGCTTGATCTGGAAAACGGACCACTTGTACTGTCTCCACCATTTCTCGCAAACGGATGCATGGTCCTCACCAAGGGTCAGCAGATGACCAAAGACCGGGAGAGCACCGGGGATTTGTGGAATGCCCTTGATTTGAGCTATGTCTGTGGCGAAGCACGTTTGGTACACTGCAAACACCAGGAGTGCAGCGCCTGCAACGTACATTATAATATCATAGGGAATGCCTTCAGGCAGGTTCTCAGTAATGTCATTAAGCTTGCCAATCATAGTTGCTGGAATTGTAGATAGGTCTCGAGGCACTAGCCTCGATATTTATATGGTGGCCGGCAACTGGCTCATAAAAACCCGTTATCGCTATCGGGAAAGTGATAGCAAGCGCTTATCTCCTTCTTGTGTCAGCTGCGTGACCCGAATGTGTAGTTTTGGGAAGGGCACGATTGGCCGGCCGCATTGGCCGGTAATCGGGGAGACGGGGGAAACGCCGCGCTCAGCTGATACAGGCTGTTTTAGGCAATTTTTTCTTGTTTATCGGGTTTCTTGGTGATAACGGCCCCGAAGGTACATGTTCCCGTTATATCACTTTATCCTATCACATTATCTGGCTTACACCAGTTTGAATAGACGAGATCCTCTACGGGTGTGCATGTTCCATGCTTTTGAGCGTACACTGAAGGCACTGGGGTGGAAGTCCCCCCATCCTGCTTAGTGTATCACAGGTGATTTGGGAGGAGGTAGAGAGACACGGGAACAGGCAAGTGGAGAGCGAGATAGGCGCTCCCAAACAGGAAGACCGAAGAAGCGTGTGAATGTTCGGTGGTAGTTGCTCTTAGAAGATCATAAATATGCAGGCGTCATCGAGAACTGAACCAGTGTTAGTTCCCCGCGGTTTTTTCTAGGATTGACTCATTTTGTCAAGGTGCTGTAAGCATATGGCTTTCGACCCCACGATTTGGGGTCTCACAGCTCGGTACTTGAGAGTTTAGGTGCGGAGTACACGCACAATTAGACAGGTTCCCACATACAACTGATATCGTACCCCCACACGCGTACTATCGGACCGACGTATTTAAATACCCCGGGATTCCTCGATACCTTTCCAATTGACGCTTTATAGACATGATTAACTTGAAGGGAAAATCTGCTCTCGTTACCGGTGGCTCTGCCGGTCTTGGAGCTGAGATTGCCGAGCAGCTCGCTGCTGAGGGTGTCAACGTTGCCATCAACTACTCTGCCAATGCCTCAAGAGCTGAGGCTCTTGCAAAGAAGCTTGCCGATACCTATAAGGTGAAGACTGCGGTCTTCAAATGCGATGTCTCGGACCTCAAGGCTATTGAGGATTTGGTCAACAATGCTGCCAAGGAGTTTGGTGGTCTCGATATTCTCATCTCCAACGCTGGCTGGACCGAGCGCATCCCACAGACTGAGTTGGACTTTGATCCCGAGGTCTGGGACAAGGTCTTCCAGATCAACGTTAAGGCTCACTTTTACTTGTTTAAAGCTGCCAAGCCATACTTTGTAAAGAATGAGGAGGGCGGTACTTTTATTGCATCGGCCTCAATTGCTGGTCTCACCAGTGCCGGTTCTTCCCTGCCTTACGGTGTCTCTAAGGCTGCTCTCATCAAGATGATTACCTCTCTTGCTAAGCACAATGGTCCCAAATGCAGAGTCAATGCTATTTGCCCTGGTTTGCTGCTCACCGACTGGGGTCAATCCCTAGGTGAGGCTGCTCTCACTGGTGCCAAGGAGAAGTCTCCTCTTAACAGTGCCGTTGACATTCCAGAGTGCGCGTTGCAGTTCATTACTCTTTGCAAGCAGAGCACCATGACCGGTGCCGTCTCTGTTGTCGATGCTGGTGTCACAATTGCATAGATATATAGACTAGGTTTTGGTAAATACTGTATTCTATCTTGGTTCTGTTCATCAATCATCTGTCTGGTTTGTCCGTGCCCGAATTGGCACGGATATACCCCGCATCGTCGTACCAACACTGAGAGCCCGAGTGTACAAGATACACGAAGAAAATAGATGGGAAATTTAACATTTGTTTGACTTTTACATCTTATCACGAGTCAATTAAAGGGATCCTATTTTCCAGCTGCGCATTAATGTGCACGTTCACCCCACATCATCTTCCCTTCTCGTGCCGAGGACAACAAGCAGGTACAAACTAAGCCGCCACATATAAGGCTCATCTTGTTTCAATCTAAAATGACAAATGCCTACCTGGTCAGAAATACACTTACATGCGAACGATCTTACATTCTCAGCCCTGAGCAATAAGAAAAAGTCCCCAAATGCCATTTTCTTTCTGATTCACGGCTTCCCGGACGACAAACACACGTTTGATGAGTTCAAGACGTATTTGGAAAGAGACTTTCCTGGGGCCCTGATTATTGCTCCTGCCCTGCGTGGATATGAACCTGAAACCAGTCATCTAGACGACTTGCAGTATAGTCCTATACATGCAGCAGAGGATGTGGCCCAGTTCATTGATGAGGTCCAGCCTACCACAGGAAACGTGCCCGTTTATGTGATCGGCCACGACTGGGGAGCTCTGGTTACTTACTCTCTGGCATCTAGTTATCCAGACAAGGTAAAGAGTGCCGCTACATTGGCAATTCCTTACCTGGCTGCGTTGACTCCTCTGACCTACTTGTTCCGGGTTCCTATCCAACTGTACTACTCAAGCTACTTTTTGACGATGCAATGGACTGCCTTCTACGAGTACAAGATCGGGCTTCGTGCTGGACAAAAGACGTCACCGTACTTGCGTTACCTGTGGGAGTTTTGGTCTCCAAAGTGGAAGTTTTCAGAGGAGGACTTTGAACAAGTCTGCGACACTCTCAGCCAGCCGGGTGTGTTGAGAACAGCTACTGCTTACTATAGAGCTATATTTGTGGCATTCCGCAATCCAAAGAAGACCAGGGCTTCGATGAAGGTTGATTTTGAGAAGGTCCCTTTGCTTGTTCTGGGTGGGGAAACGGACCACACTATGCATCGAAAACTGTTTGAGATCAACCAAGAGAGCTTTGCAGGGGTTTCAAATGTCAAGGTTGAAGTTGTGCCTAGGGTCGGACATTTCTCACACAGAGAAGATCCTGAGACGGTGTCAAAGTTAGTTAGCACTTGGTTTAAAGAGGGCAAATAACGCTCGCTCTTGTTTCAGTATTTTATGGACTTTATTATTGGACGCGGCTCTTCCTCGTCTGTAATGATGCTTGTTTCAGGCGTGAAACGTCACATAGCGTCAAGCACTTTGTTCGTGCAGTTGTGGGTAAGAACTTTTTTTGGTGGTACATTACACGCGAGGTTGTCTGTGTTGCATTGGTAAAACCAGTTGCATCTACAGCTAGCAACTCGAGCGAGTTGCTTCGATTCAGGATAATTCGCGAAAATATTTGCCAACTATCTACAAAACCTGCCAAAGCAGTGCCGTTCTTCCGCTACCTACTCTTCAGAATATGCAGGCGACAAAATGTGACTTACCTATTTGGGAACCCACAACTGCTTCCGCATGTGCAATGAAAACGGTCTATCTTTGCGACAGAGAGTAGAATGTCCCAAACCAGCGACTTGACGATGATTTCATGGACGAAATATCCCATTTTGTAGCCTTGCCATTGCGTGTCGTGCAGTGATAGCCAGCCGGACTGGTCATTGAGAGTACGAATAGGACGTTGATCATTCGCCCTGCTATATTCAATTGAATTCAGATTCACATGCAAGTTTCGGAGCCAGCAGCTGGCCCGAGCCCTGAACTGGACCAACACACACACCGCACGGCCACCGGCCACCGGCCAAGCCGTCGCCTTGTGCCGTCGCCTTGAGCCTGTGGCTGACGAGCGAGCCTGGTCGCTTGTATCATAGTTACCAGTTATGGTACCATGTTCAGAGCTACATGAGCATCAAGGCGACGGTCATGTACAATATATAAAGCTCTGCCGACTGAGTAGATAGAGTTTCTGCAATGACTCGTACTGGCACAGCACATATCCCTGACGACGACAACCTGTTGATCCCTCTGTTGAACGCTCAACAGAATAAAGAATACACAAAGGACACTGTCACAATCCAGGCATCGCCATATGCGGATGATCTTCATATTTTAATATTGAAGCGGGTTGAACTCCCGTATCAGCTCATCGCACGCGCTTTGCAATCGTTCACCAACATTGTTGCCAATTATGCAACTTTCGATTATAGTCAATCGTTTAACTTTGATGAGGTGCTGGCACTTATCAACGGATACTCACAGCAATTGGGAATTGAGTTTCCGCAAACTACATGCTACATTGTGGCCTTCAGATCTCAACTTAAAGAAGACATTCAACAGTCGAGCTGGCACAGACAGGAGCTGGCCACCATTGATAGTGGATCTCATCGCGAGGCCACCGCCTCAGGCGGGCTACTAAAATACTGGTTTGGCGTGCCAAACGATACCGATGGAAAGAATCTGGCAACCTGTGTATGGAGATCCAAGCCAGACGCAATTCTTGGAGGTGGCCAAAAGATCCACCGCGAGGGTATGAAGCGGGTTAGGGGTTGGTTCGCCGAATGGCATATTGAGCAGTATGAATGGACCGTCGGGGCAGGTGCCGCAGGTCACAATTTCCGACGATTAAACTGAGACCATCGCACCAAATATTATGTTATCATGAGGTATGTGACGTGGAAAGGCGACATTGGAGTATAAACGTGTGCAAAGATTGACGATAAATTTTACGGAGATAGCAGTCAGTAGTAATTAAGTGTAGCTATCTGCTTGCTGTAACTAGCGTGTAACTACTGATGATTCCTTGTTGACAGGACTCTATTTACTCGTATCTAGCTCATCGACATGACTTGTCCCGTGACTTGTTGCCATTTTGATGGCACCACGAAGCGGCGCAATGAGAGCACCATATTTCTTTTCCACACTTCCCGAACAAGCAACCAGAGACTTAACGGCAAAGAATAAAATGAGCGGGACAGGGTCTAACTGGTTTGATGGTTCTCAAAACCGTCGTCCCTCAATAGCTTCCTCCATTGCATCCACTGCGTCTTCAATGCCTCGCAGCATCACCTTCAAAACGGAGGCTGATCTCTTTGCCTATGAGAAGTTCCTTCCGTTGTCTAAGGACCACAAGGTCACCACCGAGATCAAGGACCACGTCTTTCAAATCGTCGATAAGACCAGCCCGTCCACCGTGCTGGCCTTTGGCATGCACTTTATGTTTGTAAAGGAGTCTCATAGACTGTACACTGGCGAGGACAAGGAAGGCAAAATAAAGCACAGACCTAACCAAGTTTACGTGCACACCGACTTTATCAATTGGAAGTACCTCTCTCGCAGTGGTACAATTGCCTATGATCCGTTCAAAGGCTATGCTTCGTTTTTCCGCACTGAGTCCACGACTGACATCGCCTGGACATATGATCAACCGTACGAGCAAGTTCAGCAGCTCAAGGGGTTGATTACGTTTGATAGTGACAAAATCCTCCTACAAATTATGTCATGAAAGTAACAAGCATCTAACAACACTTCTCACTCTGAAAGCATTATTATACTCAAGTTTTCGCTGTTGACCAGCGATACAACAACTCACGATATACCATACAGCAATTTACTAGCCATGTAATGAAGATATTGAACTATGTAAACATCGAGCAGCGGGGTCGCGTCTCAGTTCTTTGTTCGCCGCTCTTTGCTGTTTGGCTTGGCAGCTAGATAAGCAGCCTCCTGTTCGGGACGCTAGGTCCCTGCGGCTCGTCTCAATTGGCAGAGCACGGGATCGACTGATGAGTCGAATGACAAGCTGATTGACTCAGTTGAATAAAACTTAACTTTCAACTAAGCAGAGAGCATGTATATCATTACCTCGATGCCACCCTGTGCCCCCTCTATGTTCTTTGGAAGTCTATTGTTCTCCTCACTTGCGGTGAGAATAGTTCAGCCTCGCTTCACCTGTCTAAAAGGATGTAGATTGTAAGTCCGCTCAGTGGCCTCAAATGAGCATTTTGTGTAGATGATTCTAGTAATTTTTCTACGAATCTTAACCCATTTGTCGGCGTGGAATCTCCGCATCCATGTTTTGATGCGACGCACATAAATTGAAGGCTCACGCCAAACATACACGATCAACAACCTCTTCGGGACACGCTTTTGAAAAATTCCTGGGTGGCGCGTCGACGACTTGTAGTGGTGAGCTGCCTCCATAAGATCCCCATTGACTAGATCCAATGGAAGAGCAAATTAATTACGTAGCATTTACCAGCTATCATTTTACTACTTTAAACCACGGCCATTTGTATATTTTCTCCACCGTGCAACGCCTTTGTTTACATTGTTTATGTACCTGATCGCTACGCGCTTCCATTGCTAATTTGCTTACCCTAACAAGTGTAGTCATAATGCCCAACTAGGAAGATCAACAAAAACTAATTACAAAGCAACGTGCATTAACGCGTACATTCCGCATTCCGGGTCCCCCATCACGCGCCTCGGTCGCATTTCATATATAAACTAGCGCGTCCACCTTTCCATTTCCTCCTCCAACATAAACATCTCCTCAGTAATGTACGTCTACAAGAGAGACGGCCGCAAGGAGCGTGTGCAGTTTGACAAGATCACTGCCCGTGTATCTAGACTTTGTTACAGCTTGGATCCAAACCATGTCGATGCTGCCAAAATCACACAGAAAGTCATCGCCGGTGTCTACCAGGGTGTGACTACTGTTGAGCTCGACAACCTTGCCGCTGAAACCGCGGCCTACATGACCACGTCTCATCCGGACTATGCAATTTTGGCTGCTCGTATTGCCATCTCTAACCTCCAGAAACAGACCAAGAAGGCCTTTTCTCAGGTTATTGCAGACCTTTACGAGTACGTCAACCCAAAGAATGGCAAGCATTCTCCAATGGTGTCAAAAGAAGTCTACGAGATTGTCCAGGCCAATGCCGAGGAGCTCAACTCTGCTATTGTCTATGACCGTGATTTCTCCTACAACTTTTTCGGTTTCAAGACCCTGGAACGTTCCTATCTCCTGAGAAAGAACGGTAAGGTTGCAGAGAGACCACAGCATATGATTATGAGGGTTGCCGTTGGTATACATGGTAATGACATTAAGTCTGCTATTGAGACTTACGACTACATGTCTCAAAAATACTTTACTCACGCATCTCCCACCCTCTATAACTCCGGTACTCCACAGCCGCAGATGTCTTCTTGCTTTTTGGTGAACATGAAGGATGACTCTATTGAAGGTATTTATGATACTCTCAAGACCTGTGCTCTCATCTCCAAGAGCGCTGGTGGTATCGGCTTGTCTGTTCATAACATCAGAGCTACTGGCTCCTACATTGCTGGCACAAATGGTACTTCCAATGGTATTGTTCCAATGCTGAGAGTGTTTAATAACACCGCCAGATATGTCGACCAGGGTGGTAACAAGAGACCAGGTGCTTTTGCCATTTATCTTGAGACTTGGCACGACGACATCATGGATTTCATTGATCTGAGAAAAAACCATGGTAAAGAGGAAGTTCGTGCCAGAGACCTGTTCCTTGCCCTCTGGATCTCTGATCTCTTCATGGAGCGTGTCAAAGCCAATGGTGACTGGACTTTGATGTGCCCCAACGAGTGCCCAGGTTTGTCTGACGTGTACGGTGACGAGTTCAAGGAACTCTATGAAAAGTACGAGCGTGAGGGTAAGGGCCGTCGTACTATTCGTGCGCAGACTCTCTGGTACGCCATTCTGGAGGCTCAGACCGAGACTGGTAACCCATTCATGCTCTACAAGGACGCCTGCAACCGCAAGTCCAACCAAAAGAACTTGGGTACCATCAAGTCTTCTAACCTCTGCTGTGAGATTGTCGAGTACTCTTCTCCTGAGGAAGTTGCTGTCTGCAATTTGGCTTCTATTGCTCTCCCGGCTTACGTTTCTTCCAACGAAGATGGCGCTTGGTTCGATTTTAAGCAGCTGCACAAGATTGCCAAGCTAATCACCAGAAACCTCAACAAGATCATTGACAGAAACTACTACCCTGTTCCAGAAGCTGCCAAGTCAAATTTCAGACATCGTCCAATTGCTCTTGGTGTGAATGGTCTGGCTGATGCTTTCATGGCTCTCCGTCTCCCATTTGACTCTCCAGAGGCTAAGGAGTTGAACATTCAAATCTTTGAGACTATCTACCATGGTGCTGTGGAGGCCTCTATTGAGTTGGCAAAGGAACTTGGTCACTATGAGAGTTATCCTGGCTCTCCTGCATCTCAGGGCCAGCTTCAGTTTGATCTCTGGGACCACACCCCATCGAACCTCTGGAACTGGGATGATATTAAGGAAGATATGGCTAAGTATGGTCTTAGAAACTCCCTTTTAGTTGCTCCCATGCCTACCGCTTCTACTTCTCAGATCCTTGGGTACAATGAATGCTTCGAGCCATACACTTCTAACATCTACTCCAGAAGAGTTTTGGCTGGAGAATTCCAAATTGTCAACCCATGGTTGCTTAAGGACCTTGTTGACATGGGTCTTTGGTCTGAGACTATGAAGAACCGTATCATTGCTGCTAATGGTTCCATTCAGGCCATTCCAAACATTCCAGACTCTATCAAGGCTCTGTACAAGACTGTCTGGGAGCTCTCCCAGAAGGCCCTCATTGATATGGCTGCTGACCGTGGTCCATTTATCGATCAGTCACAGTCCCTGAACATCTTCATTCAGGCCCCAACTATGGGCAAGTTGACTTCTATGCATTTTTACGGGTGGTCTAAGGGTCTGAAGACTGGTATGTACTACTTGCGTACTCAGGCTGCTTCTGCTCCTATCCAGTTCACTGTCGATCAGGAGGCTCTCAAGGTCACTGATGAGAACAAAGCCAAGGAGCTTCTTCAGAGAAAGCGCTACATTAGACATGACTCAGCATCTCCTCTGGGCAGTGCTCCAGGTACCCCTCTTAGTGGAGCCACTACTCCCTCTACATCTGTAGAATCATTGACCGCTGGTCTCGAGAAAACTCAGCTGAACGAGGAAGCTTCTAAGGAAAATGATGAAGCCACTACTGAGGAAGCTGCTGAGGTGTCCACTGAGGGCAAATCCGAAGCTGACATCTACTCCGAGAAGGTGCTCATGTGCTCCATCATCAACAAGGAGGCATGCGAGATGTGCTCGGCCTAAATTGACTTTCTAGTCTTTTGTTTATTTATGTTTGCCTTTAGTTTGTTCTAGTCTACCATTTAGAAGTAATAATGATATCTTTGTTCTTGTTTATGCGCGTTTGCCTGTTGAGTACTTTGCATATGAGTGTTCGCGGATACCGTGACCTGGCAACCACAAGTACTCTCGCATTCGGCCAGCGGCTAGATAAGGGCCACCAATGATACAGACTGTATGTTAGAAAAATCATCTGATACTTTAACTGTACCAACTGTGCCGGAGGCCTACGATGGGCCGAGTGCCGTCCCCAAGTATCTTAGCGTACGCCCGCAGCTGAAGCAGACTCTATCCCAGGTGAAGTTGAACGTTCTTGTTCCACAAAAAGTCCACAATCTTTATGGGTTGAGAGAGCTCAGAGAAGGATTTTTTGACCCCTCATTTGTAGATGCGACTTCTCTTGAAAAGGATGCCATCACAAGCACGAAAGAAGATCTGAGTGAGGACACAGCAGCGCGTGAATTCTATAAATCTGGAAAGAGCAATAACCACGAGATTTATAGACAGAAAACAGCAGTCGCGAAGGCATTCATTGCGTATTTTATTGGCTATTGCATTTGCTTGATCTACCCTGTCTCACGGTTTGTTGTGCACTCTCCAATTCTTTTAGTATCGTTACTTATTCATCATCCGGGCAGGACTGGTGGATCTCAAATTGAGATCACTATTCAGTCTGTGATCGCGTTACTTTTCTCTTTGGGATGGTCTTCATTAGCACTATATGTATCCACTTCCACCGAGCCCTCACGGCACGGCAGAGGTGGTCTGTACGCTGTCTCCCTCATTATCGGAGTATTTTGGATCTCGTGGCTCAGGTCAAGCTACATTCGCTTCTACCATGGAAGCTTAACATTTGCGCTGGGACTCATATTTATGACAACGGTAGATATCGACCAATCTCTTATTGACTGGATGAAACTGCGTGATTTCGTGTGTTCGTACTGCCTTGGAATGGCAATTGCTCTAGTAACAAACCTTGTTGTCAGACCTGATTTCGGACATTCAGAAATGGTCTTGGGGCTATCTAATTCTCTGAAGACCTGTAAGAAGGTTATCGTGAGTAGTGCTAGTGGTGCGGTGAGCCGTGAAGACATTCAGACGATGAACGACGACTTTCTTCTGGCATCAGAGATCTTCCGGGAAACCTCATCTGAAATTTCTTTCTCTCCCGTTAGAATGAAAACTTGGAGAGAAATTAGGAACTTCTTACAACTCATTGTCACTGCCGCACGTTCCTTACCTGCAGTCACGATTGAGAGTAATAATATTCACGGTGATATCTGCATCGAGCTTCGAGAGGCTGTAGAGAGCGTCATGTCTGAAATTTCTGACAAGATTCTGAACCATGGGAAGACCATCAAGATTGTGTCACGCGAAAAATTGGAAGATGCATTCCTCAGAATGGGAAGCATTGGGCAAGAGCTTGCAATGAAGAAGACAGGTGACTTCATTGATGATGGTAATTCTACGGTAATAGATGCACATGATGAACTTACCATGACCAGGCTACTGTACATGCACCATCTTCAAACGCTGGCGCGAGATGTCTTGGATTTGAGTAGTCTTCTGCAGAGCCTACAGTTTAAATGGAGATTGATGCTCCCATCATACCCTCTAGCACGGGCTCTACGCCAGCAGACCAGACAGATTAATCACGATAAAGGTGGGCAATCAGCGGCATACTATTTCAGAATTCAATACCTGAACCTTGAAATTATCGACCAAGTCCATCGGCTTGATACGTCTCCTGAGGGCCTGAAGGCGCAAGGGAAACTACGAAATGCAAACAGCGAAACATTCGATATTGAACAAGATCAGACTACTCTTCGATTCAAAGTATGGGAGTTTTTACACAGCCTTCAACAGCTAGAGGGGCGGTTTGCCCTCAAAACTTCCATCGTCATAACCTTAATTTGTTTGCCTGCCTGGATAAATACTTCTCCTACCTCCTGGTACAACTTTCATGACTGCTGGTACGCCAGTATCATCTCATATCTGCTAGCTCACACTAGGGTTGCCGGTAATTTGGTGGACTATGTTACAAGGGTAAGCTTTGCCATTGCAGGTATTGTCTGGGGTGGACTGGCGTATCGTGCCTATTATGGAAACGCTTACGTGATGGCTACATTTGCAGCTGTATTTATGCTGCCTTGTTTATACAGGTTCATTGCATCCAAGCACCCGAGAAGTGGTTTTATTGGCTGCGTGTCGTTCAGCTTGGTGTCGATGGGTCTGAAGCAATTGGAGGTTAATGGGGAGACTTTTAACATATTCACAGAGGTGTGGGTTAGAGGGCTAGCAATTCTAGTTGGAATTTCCTTGTCAATTATCATTAATTACCTCCTGTGGCCATTCCTGGCCACAAAGGAAATAGCCAGGTCTACTGCTACTTTATTGGACGCGCTCTCTCATTCCTATCAGATTGTGGTAGATCGGTATCTCTACAAGGATGATAGCAATCATATTACACGTCTGGCTATGCAAATGGCGGCAATCAGAGAAGCGAGAATGCTTCAGTGGTTGAATGCATTCAAGTCGCTTTTGCATCTCACTCATCACGAACCATCGTTAAGAAAGGATTTCAGTCCAATACCCTACTTTAACATCATCCAATCCTGTGAGGCGATCCACCAAGGTCTTTCCGAAGCACGCATATCTTCAGTATACTTCAGCGCATTTTCTGGCGGCGTTGATTTGGAAACCACCCAAAGAAATCTGAGTAATCGGCGGGATGCTGTGGCTTCTTTGATTTTCGTTCTTTACATACTTGCAGCAGCGCATAGGTCCCACACCAAGATATCGTCGGCATTGCCATCTCCCTTGATGGCAAGAAAGCTATTGCATGAGGGTATGGGGTCGCAGGACCTTCGTATTTGGCAAGCTGTTCATGTGTTTGCTTTTTCGAAGTCTTTCACGGACATCACAACAGAAATCGAGAAAATCATTGGTTATTCTAAAGCTATTTTAGGAGAGGAATAGGTGATTATTCGTTATTTATAATGACAGCAGATAGTCTAATTACTTGATAAGGTTGCATTTTCTTACACATCGGGTCAACGCCGAAAATATATTATATATCTAATTTTGTGCTGATCTCATCTCTTCACACTGCAGTGCGACACCCGAAACTCTACACGTACACAGGACAGGACAATCACGGGCAAAATGCCACAGTTTTGGAAAAAGAGCACCTCGCAAATACAGAAGGAGTTTGACTGGCTACAGGCTCGTGAACGCCAGCGTTATAACACAACAGGATATACGACCACTGCATCCGAAAGCAACCTCGCTAAGGATAGGTACAGCAATATCAAGCCTTATGATTCAACAAGAGTAAAACTAGCTGGGTTACAAAATGATTATATTAATGCTTCAAAAATAACTCTTCCAGAGGGATCTGATACAACTAATTACATCGTTACGCAAGGACCAAAGCCAAGCACCATACCTGACTTCTGGCGGATGATTGCGGATGTGCCATCCAAATCGGTTGTGATTGTGATGCTCACACAGCTTCACGAGCGACAGATGGAAAAGTGTGCTCGATATTGGGTTTTAGATGAGGCTGATATTCCAGGAACAGACTTACATCTTAAACTTATCAAGCCATATAGTCAACAAAAAGGTTACGAGGTAGCAACCTTCGATCTCTCTGGTAAGACAGTACACCATGTGTGGTGTCAGGAATGGGCGGATTACTCCCCACCGGACTGGAGTGTGCAGGACATGATCCGCAATGTGAATCAGCTGAACGTTGACGGTGCGCCTATTGTAGTTCACTGTTCTGCTGGCATTGGCAGATCTGGCACGTTTGTTGCACTAGATAAACTTCTCAGCATGAAGCCAGCAGAGATATCAGGGTCAGAGGGTGACCTCATTAGTGAGATAGTAGATACTATGAGGCAACAACGCCCTGGTATGGTGCAGACTTCGAAACAGCTGACATATATATATAAAGAGCTATCGCAGCGAATGGAAACTTCTCAGCATTGATGATACAGATGCTGAACCGATGGGGCGCGTATGATACAAATAAATAAGACACTCATTTCGCAGTCTTCTGTAGTTGTGATAGTACACTAGAGATCATCTCTCCTTTCGTCTGAAACTCAGACTCTTCAATTGCATTCACAATCTGTTGAACGAGAACAGGAGAATCAGCATTAACCCATATCTTTCCGTTAACACCAATAGCGACTTCAAATGGGACACATTCGCCAATAGTTTGCAATACTGTGCCTGCCTTGGATGTGAAGAGATGCCGTGCGTAGGAGACTGAAATATTAGCTACGCTGCCTCCTTTTAGTTCGCCATAAGGACCAGCCTTGAGAGTAGATGGATCGAAACATACAAGCTCAGCATCAACATGTTTGTTGGTAGAGAGTACGCGTGCATACACCAGAGTTCCGTTATCGAAATTTGGTCTTGTCTTTCTCGAAGCATTTTCAAACGCATCTTGGCCAAGCGTCAGAGGCCATGATCCGTCTTCTAACTGCACTCTATAGCCTTCGGTGTTCTTTGCTACCACTACACCAACTACATTATCTTTCACCATCGGTATGTATCTCTTCCTGTTGGTCTCCACATAGGTGAGTGTTTTGTTGCGAACAGTCTTTTCAACTAATGTGCCCGCTGTTTCGGGAATAGCACCACCCAGAGGTCTCTCATAGATACCGGGACCATAAAGCTGATTGTCGTTTGTCTCCAAAAGCTGACTTCCAGGTAGCACAATCATTTTTTTGTGTGGAATCTCTATTTTTCTTCCAAATTTTCGAAGTGATGCAGTTTTAGGCGGGTATGCCCCACATAGTGGAACATCTCCCATCGCCGCCGCTGTGCTCAACTGACAAGACAACTCCAGGTCACCACTTTCCGGGCATGTTTAGAGATAGGACAAATCTATACATATCATACCGGCAGTCGTATGCCCACCGGCCAACGGCAATTGCATTCAATTCTGCGCCTTCGGATAACGATGAGGGCCAAGGGCTGATGGATGTTGGAATAGAAATGGAGGAACTTCCACCACAGTGGATTGATATTTCAGACGAGGTGGAGGAAATTCTCAACAACGTAAATGAGGATCTCAAAGTGCTTGATAAACTGCATCGAAAGAATGCGCTGCCTGGATTTGATGACCGGAGTAAAGAAGAACGACAGATTGAACAGCTTACAATGAAGGTCACCAGCGCAATGCATCAGTGCCATAAGATGGTGAAAAACATAGCGTCGCTAAACCTGAAAGATCCGTCTGATCAAAAGATGGCTACCAATATGAAAATGTCGTTGGCCTCCAAAATTCAAACGGTTTCGACGCGCTTCCGCAAGATGCAATCATCTTATCTTAAGGCTCTTAGAAATGACGATAATAGTGACTCTACATTTCCATCGAAATCTCCGTATGAGGATGACCAAGGAGCTGAAGCTGCTCAGGGAGATATTGAATACAGCCAATCCATGCTTCAAGAGGAACAACGACTTCCACCAGAATACCGACAACGCGAGCGTGAAATTACGAAGATTGCTCAAGGAATCATCGAGCTTGCAGATATCTTCAAAGATCTGCAAACAATGGTCATTGATCAGGGTACTCTACTTGACAGAATCGATTATAATGTGGAGACTATGCGTACCAACGTGAAGGAAGCTGATGGACAGTTGATAACAGCGACAAAATACCAAAAGCGTACTCAGAGATGCAAAATTATATTGCTATTAGTCTTGATTGTTGTTGGCTTACTTATCATTGTGCTGGTAAAGCCTCGTCGATCAGTTAAGGAAGTCATCGTAGAAAAGCCCCCACAACCAACAGAAACCTCTGATGTATCAGTCTCCGAGCCACCAACGCTGGCATTGCTCTAAGATCTATCTGTGGTGTTGTGGGTCATACCTCTGAAACACCAAAATGTTATATTTATAAATATCTATATATGCTCAGAATCAACTGGCGCTTGTTCTTGCATAATACTGTTGAGAACATTTAGTGACGACTCAAGGTCACTGCCATTTCTGACTTGGAGTACAATATCACATACACTCTTACTCAAATCTCCTGGACTTGAAAATACTGACTCAATTTCATCCATAGACCACTTGTGGGTACCATTGTTGCGAAGCAGCCACTGTGCCAGGAACGTGAGTGTACGATTTAGCGGAAGAACATCAAGGTCAATCAGACGTCTAACAAAAAACGACGACTGGTCACTCTTGTCTAAGAGATACTGCAAAACGACATAACTGTCCTTTACAGAATGAGCAGCCTTGAACGCGGAGACAAACTCAAATGCCAGATCTGAGTTGATGGGCCTACCAGAGGCTGACAACCATTCATTTCTCAAGAATTCAACATTGTGACTTCTCCCCAGCGCAGCAATGAAGTTACGATATGACTTCTTGCCTTCGTCGTTAACAAATGACCTCAGATGATTAAGAATAACTCCTTCCTTAGCCATGTCCGCCAGTCTGGTATTGTTGATGCATTGAAGGGCAGTTGACTTCTCCATCTCAATCGCAAAGTCTCCTTCTTTCAAAGGAAACTTATCAAATAACTGGACTAATATTTCTTCTGAAGGTCGCTTAGAGTCTTGATTCAGACGTAGAGAAAGGGCCTTATAGATTCCAGCAGAACTTCCACACCTGGCACTCACCACCAAACACTCATCTAATGCACTATCAGTGAGCTTATCAAACCTGCTCATCACACCAAACATGTGTGCCATCGCCTTGATGACCTCCCCGCTTTCTGCCAAGGAGATACGAAAGGCACTGCGAACTATCGAAGCCTGGCACAACTCTACAACGTCTTCCCTAACAGCGGAACTATTCAACAGGTCTAGAATCACATATAGGTCGTTTGTAGATGTTGCAGCTGACAGAAGTAACTTTGCCATTTCTGGAGTCAGAGGAATAGTTCGAAGAAATTGTCGATACTGTACAATGATACTTCTGACCTCCTCTACAGGTCTTCCCACTGTTCTTTCAGAAAGAGCATAGATAAACATGTCAGAGGATTCTTTTGAGAGCGCAACTCCAGATTCACTAATTGTCTGTAGCAGCTGAGAGGCAGCCTCGAAGTCATCAAACTTGCTAACAAATTGAAACCATACACTCAACACCTTTGGTTGCGGATTTTCAAGAACTGTGTAAGCTCGAAAAAAAGCTTGAAATGCATCAAGTGAGGACACATCGGCAAAAACAACCCTGTCTTCTACCAGGGCCCTTTTCAGGACTAACTCAACAAGCTGACCGGCTCGCTTCACATCAGACAACTTAAGAGAAGAACCTGCCACATTCTTCATTTGGTATTCAGGAGAGTTCCAGTAGCTGAGAATCATCTCCATTACAGCTGGTAAGTTGACAAGCGAGGACCGGTTGATCATAGCCACAATCATGGATCTAGCATGAGATCTGTTGGGCGCATGAATTTCAATCCAGCTCTTGAGTTCCAACGCAGAAGCTCTCTTTCTGAGAAGAGCGTCTATTTTGGACAGAATGTCTTCCGACAATGTACCACTGGAGGTTGCATGGCGTTGGGGGAGAGTTATGGTCTTTGAGGAGCTAATCTGACTAGTCTGAGCTTTCAGTTGACGAAGTCTATTGATGTAAAATGCATCAGATGTGTTTGGCAGGCGTGACTTTCTGTTTTTGGTTCCTCGTGTCCTCTCAGTAAGAGATCTAAGACACTCAAAATCATCAAGAGTATCTAGAAAACGGTCAGAAGAGAATCTTCTGTATTCCGAAGGCACAGATACTAGTTTCCGATGACTCCAAAGCGCTTTGGTTCTTATTTGGGTCTTTATCATTTGATAAGTCGTACGATGGAGCGGTGAGGAGGACAGAATTCAGAGTGTGAGAGCATTGGTTTTTCAGTTACCCGTTTAGGAAGGTGTGCTTATAGTCGAATAGTGGTGACGTGTGAAGGACAATTTGACAATAGCAAGGATATAATAGCAGGATTACTATATATGAAATAATCAAGACTCGCATTGCATGAGCCTTTAGCTACTTCGCAATTCTCAAACCTCCCCGTTCCAGTCAAACTAGAATGCACACGATCATTTTTGTGTGCGGCTAGGGAGTTCGGTCGGCATGTCTCTATAGTGAGTTGCGGTGCTTTACCTTGAGGCACTCATATTTTGGTCTTGATATGGTGAACTACCAACACGCTCATTGAATATTTCATTTTCTATTTTCTCAGACACTGCTTGCGTCTCCTTCATCAAATAAGCCAGAACTGACTCTTGAATAGGATCCCTGGCGCTCATCCCCCTACACGCCAATTTTGTGGTCATCTACTGAAACTCACAATACCTGAAATTTCACACAACAAAAATCTTCACAAGCCATTATGCCTAGTTTCGAAGAAGAAATAGATTTTAGCGATCTTGAGGCCAAGTACAAGGCGGTCGAGAATGCCTCGTACGACTCTTTTGTCGTGGTAGATGGCATTCCTGTCGTTCCCGAGGCCAAAGTTGAGGCTCTCAAGTCAGTTCTCAACAGAAAGGTATTTGGTACTGTAGGAAAGGTTGTTGATATTCACATGCCACTGGAGAATGGAAAAAACAAAGGGTTTGCATTTATTGAATTTGAGAATGCTGATCAGGCACAGAACGCGATCTTGAAGTTTCATATGAAGAAGCTCGATGCGAAGCACACTCTTCTTGTTAACAAGCTTACAGACATTGACTATGCTCTTGACGACAACATCACATACAACGAGCCTAAAACTGAAGAGTACAAACCCCGTGAGCATTTGAGATCGTGGCTCACTGATGGTAGAGACCAGCTCATGATGCACCACGGCGACACCGTCGGCGTGTACTGGAACAGAAAGGCTGATCAACCAGAAGAAGTTATTGCGCGCCAGAACTTTACTGAGACATATGCGAAGTGGTCTCCAAAGGGAACATACCTTGTTTCCCTTCACAGACAAGGTGTTCAAATCTGGGGTGGTGACTCATTCAAGATGCTCGCCAGATTTGTCCATTCTGCAGTCTTGTGGGTTGATATTTCACCAAATGAGAGATTCGTTGTCACATGTTCAGAAGAGCCATTGAAGGCTCCTCCAGTGGACTCCAAGGCTCGCCCACATTGGCCATTCAAGGAGAGCGATGAGGGTAATCAGATTGTCGTATGGGATCTACGCACTGGCTTGCCTCTCAGATCATTCCCTATGGTTCAGGCCAAGGTAAAGCAGCCTACACCAGGAAAGAAAATCAATTGGCCCATTCTCAAGTGGTCTGCTGACGACAAGTATTTTGCAAGACTATTCCCTGGTGAGGGTATTAATGTGTACGATTCGTCGACGATGGCTCTTCTTGACAAGGCGCCGGTCAAAGTGGAGGGTATTGTTGACTTTGAGTGGGCACCTTCTCTCGTCGATACCGAGGGCAAAATTAACGGTGCCAAGAACGCAGATGGTTCCAAGAAGGAAGGTGACCACGTACTTTGCTACTGGACTCCAGAGACTACCAACCAGACTGCTCGTGTTTCTATCATGAGCATTCCTACTAAAACGGTCATTAGATCTCGTAACCTATTTAACGTTGCTGAGTGCAGACTGCACTGGCAGTCAGCTGGAAAGTTCCTTTGTGTGAAGGTTGATCGCTTCACCAAGTCAAAGAAAGCCACCTTTACGAATTTGGAGTTTTTCAGACTTACTGAGAAGGCTATTCCTGTCGAGGTCGTGGAACTCAAGGATACTGTCATCAACTTTGCTTGGGAGCCAGAATCTTCGAGATTTGTGACCGTTTCGGCCGCCGACCCTGGCACTCCAGGTGCTAAGCATACCCTGTCGTTCTACGGGCTAGAAAAGGGACAAGGTTCAATCACACAGTGGAAGCTTATGAAGTCCGTCCCTGACAAGACTACCAACTCGATTTATTGGTCGCCAAAGGGTAGATTTTTGATCACTGCTACTATCAGCGGCCAAGGTGCTAGTGAGCTTGACTTTTGGGATGCTGAACACGAGTCCGGTGAAAAGAGTGGCGAGATTGTGATACAGCATATTGGCATGTTTGAGCATTACGGTATGACCGATCTCGAGTGGGATCCATCTGGAAGATATGTTGCAACTTACTCTTCTTCGTGGAGGCATGCTGTTGACAATGGCTACAAGATTTGGGACTTCAAGGGACAGATGCTTCGTGATGAGCTAGTTGAAAAGTTCAAGGCACTTGCCTGGCGTCCTAGACCCGCTTCGATCTTGCCCAAGGACAAGAAGAAGCAGGTTAGAAAGAACCTTAAGAGTTATTCTCGCAGATTCGATGAAGAAGACGCGATGGAGGCATCTGAGGCTAGTAGAGAGCTTATCATGCGCAGAAGAAATGCTCTCACGGAGTGGAGAACATGGAGAAAAGAGATCGAGGCAAAGCTGGAGTCTCTGCATTTGCCTACAGAGACTACTTACGCTGCATCGCTTGCTGGTGATGAGGTGATTGAGGAGACTCGTGAAGAAATTCTGGAGGAAACTGTGGAGGAGATCTAGATTAGAATCCTAGAATAGCTTCAGGACCACATTGTGATGTTACAAAAGTTTATTAATGTATTTACAAAGTTCATACCGTATAATTCGTCGGGTTTGTCTATGTACAGTTTTTCCTAATTGATGCGAATTTGCCGTTTCACCCCATCATTACGCCTTGGTTTGAAGTTGCAATCCGTGCCACTTGGCAATGTCGTCTTTAAGTACTTCATTGACCAGTCTATGCTGTTTTATCATGGAAAGTCCTGAAAACTTGTCGGATTGTACAGAGATAGCAAACATAGATCCACAACCACCAGAGATATCTTGTACTTGCAACTCCGTAGGTTTAAAGAAAGTGTTGAGTTTTTCGTAGATTTCTTTTTCATAAGCCCCAAGACTTTCGCTTGAATAAAGTCTTGCCGAAAGTCGCGAGCTTATCGGGCTTCCAAGGGAACGTAAAATGTTTTGGCGTAGCATTGGTGAAGTAGGAAGCTGAGTAAGGAGGAGGAGAAGAATAGTCGCAGAGGACCAATAAGCTTAGTTCAAATCGAAACAGTGGCGGATATTTTACTGACAAACTGCAATAAATAGAAATACAATTTAACTATACTTAGCCCTCCTTCGAAACATCTATTGGAAGTTTTGCAATGCTGTGCCGCTCCAGAGCAAAACCGACAGAACTTCCCAAACGGGCAAGTCGAGTTGGCACCAAGGCTGGGCACAGAGTGGCACTAGTGGACCACTAACACGTCAAAACTTCTTCGTTCTTCCCATACACTTCTGAATCTTCCATATGCCAGTCGAACTCGTGCTGTCGCCGGTGATGAGACCCTTGGTCATGGCTAAGGCACTCCTGTTCCATCCTCACCGAGAGAGCTCAAGATATGTTCCTTTGGTGATCGACGTCCCAAAAACTGGGGATTCCAAATCTGTAAAACAATACAGAGTTGCGAAAGAGTTTGGCACGGGATCAAAGGTATATGGAGTCTATGCTGAAGATGGGGAAAGAACCAGGGAAGTAAGACTCTATCATTTCATCAGGTCAAGGGCTGTGAAGGGCGCATACAAGGTCTTTAAAGACGGAGTTGAGGAGCCTGTGGCAACCATCAGAGCTGGACTGCGATCAAATGTCTTACTGTTAAGACAGGATGGTGAAAATTTAGAACTGGGGTGGCATGTGATGGGCCATCGAGTAGATGCCATTGATTCGTACAGGTTGTTTAAGTTGAGTGATGGATTTACGTACCAGTGGACGTCGCGTGGTATGTATCTGGAGAAAGTACATAACCTTGGAGAAAAGGAGAGTGAAATTAGGGAGAGGGTGGCCAGTGTAGACGTTCTCGATGGTAAAGGTTTTATCCTGACAGTTGACGAGAGCAAAGTCTCTAGAGAAATGGCGCTCACCACAGCCATGATTTCGTACATTGACCAGTGGAATACCCAACTGACTGTCGGTGGTATTTACTTTCCATATCAGCCCTACCAGGTTAGATGGAAGAGGGATTAGTCTTCTATTATCATCAAACGTGACTGGCGATGCAAGCGTTCTTTGCACTATTTAGATTTGAATGAAGCAAGTTTATTCTTGATATCTTTCCAAAAGTTAGTAAGTAAGACGACTGTTCACAGTTTGTACTTTGCCTTGTTTCTTCCTATTCAAGTCCAATCTTGGCAAAGTTGGGAAGGACAAAGGCAGCACGGTGAATCTCCTTATTGTAGTATTTCAAAGTCTTTCTCTCCTCCTCTTCGGTAAATGATCTGAGAGGTTCCTTGGGGTTGGCCTTAGGATCCTTGGAGCAAACCATGAAACCAATCTGACCAGACGGGTACGTAGGAATGGTGGTGTAGGCGTACTCAACAGTTGGGAAGACTCTCTTGCAGGCCTCCTTGACCTCCTTGATAATCTTCATGTGAAGCCAGACATTCTCGCCCTGGGTGGTGATAACACCCTTCTCAGTGAGAGCCTCAGAGAGGAGCTCAAAGTAAGGCTGCTGGAACAGAGAAGCAGCTGGTCCCTCTGGATCGGAAGAGTCTGTGATGATACAGTCAAAGGTATTCTTGTAGTCGGCCAAGAACTTGAAACCATCACCGATGTGGACCTTGACTTTAGGGTGCTGGAACCCAATTGCCATGGATGGCAAGTACTTCTTGGAAACACGAATGACAGCTTCATCGATGTCGCAGTGGACAACTTCCTCGACAGAAGCGTGTTTGACGACCTCACGGACAACACCGCCGTCACCGCCTCCGATAACCAAAACCTTCTTTGGGTTTGGGTGAGAGTTGAGGGCAAGATGAGTGATCATTTCCTGATAAGCAAATTCATCACGCTCGGTGCACTGGATAGCACCGTCCAGAACAAGAACATTGCCGTAGTCAGAGGACTCAAAGACAAGGACATCCTGGTACTTGGACTTCTCAACGTGGAGAATCTGATTGACACGAAGTCCCATAGCCTGGCCAGGCCACATAGTGTCAGAGATCTCATGGAACCATCCGTCCTTGATAGAAGGGTGAGTCAATTCAGCGGACATTTTTCAGTATTTTCCTAGAAAGAGGTGAAAAAACAGGTTGCTGGCCAAGCCGTGAAATTTATAGGGAATTTTTCACTCTTGCATGCAGTGTTCCAATTCAGGAAGAAAGTACCGATATATATCCTCTGCCAAAAATACAAGAGCAACAATTAGATGCATCGACAGGGTGCATATGCCCTGGTTCCACTTGTCAAACCTTCTGATTGTAACATTTTATTCTCTCTTCTCTAGTTATGATTTATTTCAATCATTTAATCTTTGACGCCGCCTCGAGGACCCTGTATGCAACTCTCCAGGAACATGCGCACGTGCATCTGTTTCAGAAAAGTCGTGTATATCCTACTAAATTAAATGTCTCTATACGAACTCTACTCGTACTCCTTCTTCGTGATTTGAGCAATGACAGCATCAGCTCCGCCATCAGCCTCAAACCTAAGATCCCAGTTCATCATTGGGCCAAAATGAGGCAAAACTTCAGCGACATGCTGGACATCCTTATCACCTCTTCCAGAAAGACAAATGACAATATCTTTGTCCTTTCCAAGCTCCTTAGCAAGCTCCATAGCTCCCCAGACAGCATGAGATGACTCCACTGCAGGAATGATGCCCTCGCTTTGTGACAGAGCACGGAAACCAACAAGTGCGTCAACGTCCGTGCAAGCAACAAACTGAGCACGGCCACTCTTTTTCCAAAAAGCAAGCTCAGGGCCAACACCTGGATAGTCAAGCCCAGCAGAGATAGAATGAGTGTCCTGAATTTGTCCATCTTCATCCTGTAGAATATATGATCTGACGCCATGCAAGACACCCTCCTTACCCTTGGTCAAAGAAGCACCGTGACGCTTAGTCTCAACACCATCACCACCAGCCTCAACACCAAGGAGCTTCACAGAAAGATCTTTTTCAAATGGAGAGAACATACCGGAGCAGTTGGAACCGCCGCCGACACATGCAACAACGGCGTCAGGAAGTCTACCGCCGTTCTTCTTTGCAAACTGCTCCTTTGTCTCCTTGCCAATCACGGACTGGAAAGTTCTCACCATGGTAGGGAATGGATGAGGCCCAGTTGCGGAGCCAAGAATATAGTGAGTATCATCAAGAGATGTGACCCAAGATCTGAGGGCCTCCGAGGTAGCATCACGCAAAGTCATTGTACCAGCAGTGACCGGAATGACTTCTGCTCCCAGAAGCTTCATACGAAAAACGTTCAATGCTTGTCTTCGAACATCTTCAGCACCCATATAAATCTTGCACTTCATTCCAAACTTAGCAGCAACTGTGGCAGTGGCAACACCGTGTTGACCTGCACCAGTTTCAGCAATGATTTTTGTCTTTCCAAGTCTTTTGGCAATCAACACTTGTCCAATAGCATTGTTAATTTTGTGGGAACCAGTGTGGTTCAAATCTTCACGCTTCAACCAGATACGGGCACCGCCAGCCTGTTCAGTGAGTCTAGGGGCTAGATGAAGAGAAGATGGTCTACCAATATAGTCGTAGTAAGACCTGTACTCTTCCCAAAACTCAGGATCACTAGCGGCCTTTGTGAAGCCTTCTTCGAGTTCCGCAAGACATCTGTGCAGTGCTTCAGGGACGTATTGTCCACCGAAATCGCCAAATCTACTCGGGAAGACATGTTCGGCATGCGCAGGTTGAGCGTCTGGAAGACTGATGAAGTCATCTGGGTAGTCCTTTGGCTTGGTGACTTTTCTATTTCCAACAAGGTAAGCAGAGTAATTCTTGACAGCCTGAACTCTCTCAGCCTCTGGCGTCTTTGAAATAAGGTCGATAAGGGCGGATCCAACAACAACAGCATCAGAATGTTTACCAGCGGCAACAAAATGCTCTCTGGTGGAAACACCAAAACCCAACGCAATTGAAGTTCCATCTTGAGCAACCTTCTTGACCCTAGTCAGGAGTGCATCGATGGCAGTAGTATCAATCGAACCAGTAGCACCAGTGGTTCCCATTCTCGATACAACGTACACAAATGAGTCCGCAATCGGAACGAGCTCTTTCAGACGCTCGTCATCGGTAGATGGAGCGACTAGGGGAATATACGACAAACCCTGCTTTGTGCAAACATTTCTGAATCTAATAGCATCTTCTGGAGGGAGGTCGACCAGCAAAAAGCCGTTAGCTCCAGCCTTTTTAGCATCCAATACAAGCTTTTCTTCACCATAAGCACTGACTGGGTTGTAGTAGCCCATCAGCATAACAGGGACGTAGAGACCCTTAGATCTTGCTTCTTTGACGAGATCCAGAATCTTATGGATGGTGATTCCATTATCCAGTGCCACAAAATTCGCTTTTTGGATAGTAGGACCGTCAGCAATAGGATCCGTGAAAGGCATGCCAAGTTCAATGATATCAGTGCCGCCCTCCTGGAGAGCCAGGAGCAAAGGAATAGTTTCCTCGACCGACGGATAGCCGGCAGTAATAAAAGACACAAAAGCCTTTCTATCCTCCTCTTTGCATGCTTTAAACAACGAACGCAGTTGGGCAGACATTATTAGAGACTGTTCTATAGGACGCTTCGTCTAGCTCGCTTTTGCAATGAAAGAGTCACTGAAATATTGGGTCTCGGCCAACTTTGGACACCCAGCAACGAACAAGTGTGGGGGCTGCAAGCGATGCCGGCTTAGCGATGACTGAACATAAATACAAAACCTTAAATACCTTACAGTGTACATGTACCTAGATAAATAAATTTGAGGGAATACCGAACCTCTCATACCCTGTTCTATCTTAATACGAGAACTGGCCGCCCATGTTTGACCCCGGTGTCGGGTTGTGATCCAGTGAAGCATATGCATTGTTCATAACCTGAGCAGGCGAGATCTGTTGATTGTACATGTTCCCACCGCCAGCGCTAGTGGGCGTGCTATTACCCATATTCTGCACGTAATTACCATACGTTGACACGGGGGATTGCATTCGTGACATTTGTGCCTGACCGTACGCAGCTTGCTGCGGCGAATTGAGAGTTCCTTGAGTCTGCTGCTTCGGGGTAAACGCACCCTGACGCTGCTGAAGCATCTGATACTGCTTTTGAGCCGCGGCTTGAGAGAATTGATTTTGAGCATTGTTCACAGGGTCATCCTTGTGATCGTCATCCATGCCGACATTAGTTTCTTGCAGTTGTAACGGGGCAGCGCGTGCCGCAGGGTTGGCCTCAGGAAACAGAGCAGCCAGAACTTTGTATTGCTGGTGCAAATGTACAACTCCAATAGGAGGTGTTAGCATCAACTTGTACACCTGTGGACTGAGCACGGCAGCCTTTCTCTGGGCCTTCATATTATCAGTCAAAGTATACAAATAGGCAAGGTTCGCTCGAACACTCGCCATGCAGTTCAGAAATTGGCTATCTTTTTGACCGTTTTCCTGCTGAGCTAAGCGGTTTGCAATTTTCAGTAGCTCGGTATTAATAGCTATCAGGAGTGCAGCTCGCTTCTTTTCCAGTTCGTGCTGCTGTAGTGCTCGGTTAGGACCGTTGCTAGCGGCCGGTGACTGGTTGGACATCGACGGCGAACTCATGTGCGATGCGACTGGACTGTTCATCTGTGCGTTCATTTGCATTCCACCCAGATGTGACATGCCATTTACTGGAGGGGTTCCACCCATCATTCCTTGACTGACCATGTTGGGCGCCATCTGAGGAGACATTTGAGAGAGATGTGACGGTGTTTGGGGAGTAGACACCTGCGGTTTCTGCATCGAACCAACGCCGTTGCTCATCATTGAAGACATGTCGTTGTTCATGGAACCATACAGAGCAGAATTCGCTTGATTGCTCATCATGTTTTGGCCGTATGGAGAGAAATGCGCGCCCCCATCCAAGATATTAGCAGCACCATTTCCAAGATTGAAGTTTTGCATCGTATTAGCGCTCTGTAGAACCTTTATGGGCTGGTAAATAGCCCTGCTTATAACAAGAATGTTTTGGATAATTACTGTCAAACGGCCGGCGTTCTTTAGGAAGCGGCGAAATCGTGATAGGTGACCGCACCTTCCATGTGGGGTGTCTGGAGATGGACGGAGTTAGCATTAATAGAGCATTTTAAAGAATGTTTTAAACTGTAATACACATGCAAATTCTTATTGACCCGCTCAAATTGCCTGAGTCTCGTGCTTGAAGTCTTTGGAACCTCCAGCGCCTTTGTAGTCAGATGCTACCTGTCCGTTGCCGTTTATCAGGTACTGATAGCTGACAAGACCTTCAAGGCCAACTGGTCCTCTGGCATGCAATCTGTTTGTGGAAATTCCTACCTCCGTACCAAATCCATATCTGAAGCCGTCGGCAAATCTGGTAGATGCATTGACATAAACACCGGCAGAGTCCACGGCCTTTTGAAACTTGGCACCTACAGCTGAGTCATTGGTGACAATGGCATCGGTGTGATGAGAAGAGTGGTCGTTAATATGTTCAATGGCTTCCTCCACGCTGTCGACAGTCTTGACGGCAATTTCAAGCGCAAGGAACTCCTTGGAAAAGTCCTCCTTAGAAGCTGGCTCAGTCTCGATTCCACCCTGTTTGGCAATCTCCGCAACCTCTGGAGTAACTCTCAGCTTCACACCAGCGTCTGTCAATGCTTTCAACAGCTTTTTGGTGTTGGCATACTTCTTGTTAATGAGTAAGGTCTCGATAGCATTGCAACCAGCAGGATAATTTGTCTTCGCATCCACAGCAATTCTGTTTGCCATATCAGAATCAGCATCATCATGCACATATAAAGCGCAAATACCGTCAGCATGTCCCATGACTGGAATCTTTGTGCTCTCTTTAATAGACTTGACAAGCTGATTCGATCCTCTTGGAATCACCAAATCTATATAGTCGTCCTCATTCAAAAGCTCACCGACCTGGTCTCTAGTGGAAACTAAGTTAATGCCCTCTTTCGGTATCTGTGTCTTTGAAAGCTGCTCTTGAATAACCTTTGACATGGATTCGAATGTCTGAGTAGACTCTTTTCCTCCCTTAAGGATGGCAGCATTTCCCGACTTGATGGCCAAGGCAGAAATATTTGCAATAACCTCAGGACGAGATTCAAAGATAATAAGCAAAACACCGATTGGGCATGTAACTCTAACCAAGTCCAGACCGTCGTCAAGGCGAGAAGAGAATGTGATTTTGCCCACGGGGTCTGGCAACGCTGCAACGTCCAAGATACCTTGAAGCATGACATCATACTTGTCACCTTTCGAAAGATCTAATCTTTTTACCAGAGAGCTAGAGAGTCCTGCCTGTTCGGCATTCTCCATATCGATAACGTTGGCTTTCAACACCTCTTCCTTAGCTGCCTTCAATCCCGCATAGATGGCCTTCAGTGCATTATTTCTCTCCTCGTTGGAAAGCGTCTTCATCACATTGGAGGCTTTCTTTGCCCTTCTAGCAAGTTCAGTGCTGGAAGTCATGGTTGAACTGTGAAATTGGATGCGCTGTTGGCATAGATATAGTCACAGCTGAGTGCCACCTTAGGTGGTAACTGACAGTAATGAATTTCAAAATGATTAAGTTAACTACAAGCTAAACAGGTCATAAAATAGCTTCAACTCTCAGACATCTAGCCCTTTTTATCCCACTTTGCTCTTTTCATTTTTTTTCCTCCACATGTGCTTTCGTAACTACCCTGTAACCTCTACAGAGCTAGTTCCCCACAGCATAATTCAAAAATATTTCAAAAATATTCTTCCAGCCATCGGTCGAGCTTCATACAGCAACAGCACAGAATGGACGATAATGAACTCGACCTGTTGCTGAATAAAGCTAAGGAGAATTTGAGCTCTGGTAAGAAGTCTGCAGATTCTGATGACTTTAAGGAGTTCCAGAGATCGGTCAGAACCCTTCCCAAAGTGCAGTCATCGCTGTCAACTAAAGTTACAGTGGAGCCTGTAGTGAACAGTAACAACGAAATCAGTTTACGTCCAGTAGTGAATCCTACTCTGGTGAAGCAAGAAAAGCAAAAACAGAAGGAATCCAATGCTGGCGCTGACTGGTTTGGAATGGACAAGACGGAAGTAACTCCTCAAATAAAGAGAGACCTCAAACTGCTGGCCATGAGAGATGTCATTGATCCTAAGCGTCACTACAGAAAGGATGCAATTGCTAATCCAAAATTCTTTCAAACAGGTACCATTATCGAGGGCAACACTGAGTTCTTCTCTGCCAGATTATCGAGAAAGGATCGTAGACAGACCATTGCAGATGAGATTCTCGCCGACTTCAAGACCCAAGAGTTCATCAATCGCAAGTTTGACGAAGTTCAAGAGAAGAAACACTCTGGAAAGAAGGGGTTTTACGGTCGTGTCCAGAAAAAGAGACGTGGTTATTAGTCGTCAGGTTTATTATGCCGTTGGCCTCTTGCCCGGCCACCTATTTATTAGCAGTTACTCATTCAAACGGAAAATGTCCCGTAGACATAAAATACAGTGTGTTGTTAAAACTCTCCTTTTGTGTTGCGTCGTTTTTGCTTAGACTCAGATCAAAGGTCTCTCCCTCGTCAATTTCGGCTTTGGTGAGAAAGCCATCCCATGCGTGTGTGCGGATCTCAGCAAGCACCACCTTGGACGCCCACAATGCAAATTCAGAATCCTTTCCTACGTTGATTCCGCTGGCCTGTTCTTGGCCCTCTTGAATCCATTCGTCAACTTCTGGAAGATTCTTTCGTCGTAGAAGAGTAGTCAAAAGGTGCTGGTGTGTAAGAGCTGGGAACTTTTCAGTTGGAAAGGCCACTGATTTTTGCAAGTTTTCTGAATGCGTCGCAAGTGTGTTAGATAAGGTCGTCAATTGCGTAGATATGATGCTGAACTGTTGAAGCAATTTGGGCCAGGCCGGTAGACTAGCTTTCCGTAGCTGCGCCAGAAGAGCTGATAGAGAATGTGTAATCTGTGCTAGGTTGACTCTGAGCAGTTCCAAGTCACTGACCGGAACCTCTGCAGTGCTGGAGTTTGCAACCACTTGATTTGCGTTCGTTGACATAATGGTCAGTCAAGCGTGCACCAATGCCACAATATGCTAGCTCGATAATACTAGCCCCCCTGGACAAACCTAGCCATAATGCAGCCCCACTGAGGTCTGTCACGTGAGATATTCTGCTCGAGCGCAATGGAGGAGACCTAGAGAACATGCCTTTCGAGAAAATGTTCTTCTCTTCATACCGCGGCCGTATCATCGTAACGTACAGCTTCTTATCCTATACTTATCTATTCTCTTCCTTGTTCTCCACCGTGCAGCATGTGGGGCTGTCAGTTCAGAGCAAAGCTCCTTGCAGCAATTCACTGCGCATAATTTAGGGCACCAAACACATACATGAGCTGAGCCATCGTTGGCATTCTCTGAAATATTGGAAAGAATTCTTCATTTTTAAGCATTTTTCTGCCGCATGATCGCTTACCAACGAGCGGAGGCTCAAGCGGCCAAGGCCCTGCTCGCCGATTCATATAAGCAAATAATAGATGAGTTCTCTGAACCGTCGTATATCGGCGGCTACAGGCTGCGGAGACTTATTGGCCACGGCGCTTTTGGCAAAGTCTACCTTGCCAGACACGCGTTTACCAGCAAAAAGGTTGTGCTAAAGTCCTCGTCAAAGAGCCAGCCCAATCTGGCGCGGGAAATTCATCACCATAGACAACTTGATCATCCTCACATTGCCCGGCTTTACGAGTATATTGTGACAGAAGATAAGGTATGGTTGGTTCTGGAATACTGTTCAGGCAGTGAGCTTTATACGTACCTGGTGAATAACGGGAAGTTTGATATCGATACAGAAACACCGCGCGTGTTCAGTCAGCTATGTGGAGCTGTCGCGTACACGCATTCAAAGAATTGCACTCATCGAGATCTCAAACTGGAAAACATTCTTTTGGATAAACACCGTAATGTCAAGTTGGTTGACTTTGGCTTCACTAGAGAATGTGAGCCAAGAGCTTTATTAGAAACTGTCTGCGGTACAACATGTTACATGGCTCCCGAAATGCTTAAGCACAACAAGTACTCGGGCACTGCAGTTGATGTTTGGGCATTGGGTGTAATTCTTTACACTTTGGTGTATGGAGAACTTCCTTTTGAAGAAGACAATGATGTTGACACGAAGCAAATGATCATTACGCAGGACCCGTCCTACCCAGATAAAAGCCTAGACGGACATTTGGCTGTTAATTTGATCAAATCGATGCTACAGAAGGATCCTAGGAAGAGGCCGACAGTGCTGGACATTTTGGAACACCCTTTTCTTGCCCTTTACTCTGAAGAGCAGCGTCTAATACTGGCGGCAAAGCAAACAGAGCCTCCTCCTCTGAGCACCAGAATAGAAAGAAAGCTTATGCAAAAGCTGAAAGCTTCAATGATTGATTGTGCTGCGCTCAGAGACTCCGTGTTGAACCAAAAGGGTGATGCTCTGATGGGATTATGGTATCTTGCTCTTGAGCAGGAGAAGAAACGACTGGACAGGAAAGCAACTGGTTCTCATGCGCGACCTAATATATCCCGTTTGGGGTCTATCAGTAGTCGGCGAAGTTCCCTCAGAAGATCGTCAGTGGGTCCCGGTATTGACGATCACCTGTTCAAATCGCAAAGGTTATCTATTTCGTCTAATCGTTCCTCGGGAAGGCTCTCTGTTCCGTCAAGATCGAACACAATGAACTCACTACACAATGCCGCAACCGCTCCGCCACTACTGAATCCTGGTACTGCGCTACCATCAAGTTCTCCTCATATGCGTACGCAACCAAACCAACAGGTTCCGGAAACATTGAAAACTCCAGAAATAGGCCAACCCGCGACAGAATTGGCTAGTAACAATGATGAAGATAGTGCAACGACATCTTCACCTGGAACTGCGGTCTCTACTGAGACGAAGCGAAAACGTAATTTTGGAGATGCTTGCAAGGCTGTACTTTTCAAATTGGTTTTACCAAAGAGAGCGTCCAAGAAAGCAGCCAGTGATAGGGCGTCGTCACCGTTGTCGAAGCTTTCTCATGACACTATAGCGGAAGATCTCAAGTCGAATAATCGCAGGACGAAAGAGCCTCATTCCTTATCCCTTGGAGAAGCACTTAATACGCATAAACCCAGTCGAAGCTGGTCCTTCGACGCTGCTAGATCTGACAATGATAGTGAAGACTTCCGTCAACGAAGGCGCCCAGTCTCGGGCATCTCCCAGATCTCAGGGTTGTCTTTTATCTCATCCACCGGCTCCACTGGTTCGGCGTCACAGTACAGAAGACCTCCAATAATGCGTAATTCGACATCCTCATCCGTCTCCTCCCTCTACAAACGAACACACTCTAAAACATCATCTACTTCTTCTGCTTCACAGACGACGTCTCCGACGAGCAGGAAGCAGCGGCCATCCACAGTGCCAGCTAAACCGACCATACGCAATCGGACAAAGCGATTTCAAGAATCAGCTGTATTTTCTTCTCGAATTCAGCTTATCCGAAGCAGAAAGCCGCGTAGTCGGTCGTCAACAAGTCGCGACGGGACCCGTGGCTCCAAGGCTAATGTCCCTATGGTTGCTGAAGAAAGTGAAGGACAGTCTGACGTTTCTGATCAAGATGACCGTGGTAGAAATCTTTACATTTAATACCGTGCATATCCCTTGTAAATAACTATAAATAACGATTTTAGCCGTAATGAGTGGTACTTCATCAAGCCAAAACCAATGCCCAGCCGAGTTCTTGGATTAAGTCTGTCCAGTCTCTGCCGGTCTTCCAAGACATTTCCATCAATTCTCGAGCACTCCTAAACTGTCCCTGTCCAAAACGATCCATCAAGGTGAAACGTTGGAGAAATGTAGCCCTCAGAGCAGGATCAATAACCTCACAGCCAATCATAAAAACAGGAAAACACATGCATGCTTCAACGTCACAACCACTGGGGATATACTGATCCAAGATCTCTCCAACTTTAGATACAATGTCTTGCACAACTCCGGAATGAGTTGGGAATCGCAGGACCTGGCGATACAGATATACCAATGCGGCATAACCAAAACAGCTATTCATAGCGCTCAGTTGATAGTAGTAGGCCCTCTTCCGCTCTTCAATAGAGAGGTTCTGAATTCTAGCTTCCCTGCGCAATTCTCCATATTTGCAGCCTGATTCGAGCAAGGAAGCTAGCTCCATTCCATCTGCAATTAGAAATGCCTCCTTCTCTGTATCAGAGCCCAGAGGAAGCTCCCTCCTGCGCTTCGCCAAAGTAGTAACTTTGTAAAAAAGAGGAATTGTGTTCAAATCAACACCAAGCAAATAGTCAATGTTCTCCGAAGTACCTAATTCGGAGGAATCTTGTCTGTCAACATGAGAGTCCACTAAGGACCATAGATTAGATGATAGTTCATCGTTAACCATTGAAAATCCACCGCTCAATTGCGGTGCCGTAAAAACACTGAGCATGTCGATATATGCAAACATGCGCAGTATAAAGGACATACTCTCATTCTCATTGATCCACGGATCAAAAACTCGAATTGGTTGTGGCCCTATCGTAAGTGGCTCTGGGTCAGAAAGTTGAAGATATTTAGAATTAGAAGCATTTAATGCATTGCCAATGGTGTGTGCTGGACTAAGTACACCTCCTGTTACTTTGCTGGCGAGTCCTCGTGCCAAGACGATCTCCCTAGCACCGCGCAAATGAATCTTCCACGAGTCTTCAATAGACCTACACACGATTTCGTAACCAGTTAGCATAATAGTTGCCATTAGAGTTGCATCTGACCAGGCCTCGTGTTCATCCTCTAGACAAACCGACAAGCGTTGGAATGTATGTGTCATGAGGGTCTTGAGAATGCCATCCGGAAGATCGATCCCTGCATACTGTGAGTAATGACACGCTCCGTACGCAATCATCAGGCTGAGAAGATGTGGAGTGTTCATTGCCATTCGTGGCAGTAGCCTTTTGAAAGGGTTATTCTCATATATCTTTGGCACGGGAACGAGAACATTTGCAGTGACATTGACAAAGTGATGAAAGTACTGTCTATACAACGGAACTTTCATGAGCATATCTGGAAGTAGTTCCAAGGCGCGGGGAATTTCATCGCCATCCGCAGAGTTCTCTTCGTCAGTAGACGCAATCGCCCATTCCAGGGAGGTTTCATTTCGAAGAGGGGTATTGGAAAGCATCGAAATTTTTGAGTTGTAGAAAGTATCAGACAGAACCATTGACTCGTCCAAAAAACCTCCAATGGCATTCTCCAGAAGACCATTCGCGGAATCCGCATCACTGGCAGAAAGAAACCGTGCCGAGGAAGAAATGTGCTCCCACTCAGGTGCCAGGTGAGTAGAGTCATTAGAGTCCGTATTACTGGAAATCGCAATGGACGACGGTGTTGTTACTTTTGATGAAATTTGATGTTCAATTGATTCAAGCTCTTCGATCTTCTCAGGTTGCGTACGCCTACTCGGTTGGCACGAGGCGTCCGCGCACGGGAATTTAGCAGTTCGAAACTCATGCAAGATTTGGCGAGCGGGATCCGGAAACGACGTTGAAATGCTAATACTGCCCGCTGAAAAGGGGTTTCGAGACCGTGATTTGCCTATCGTGGGACGCCCTTCCCAAGAAAGCTTAAGAGTGTAGTCGCAGTCGGCTTCAGTTCTGACGCAGTTTTTACATTTCGGCTTTACTTCATCACACTTGGTTAGTAAATATCTACAGTTAAGCTTTTGCAGATCAGCGCGAGAGTGTCAACATACCTTGATTTTCAGTCGTTTGCCTGTGTTAGTGGTTATGTTAGTAATGGTCATAAAGGTACTTACAATTGTGGCAGCCAGTCCGGCTCCGGCGTTTTACTTCACGCTTTTTGGTTGCTTTACTATCGGTCATCTAAAATCGCAACTAGTCAACCATGTATGAATACCGCTTTGAAGAATGTCTCTTCCGTGATTGTTCTCTGATAGTTTGGGCACGGCTGATCCGTTACAGAATCATTGACCTCAATATATTTCCAGAGACTGTCAAGTGATACATGCGGGGAACAAGGCGTTTGAGCTCTTCCGTCTGATGCCAAAAATTTCACTCAGTGAACTCGTTGTGATAATGATGATTTTCTTCGCTCATCATCAAATATTCGAATTGATGAACGTTCTGTCCACGCCAACTCTCCCAGGATCCCCCTGATCAAATCCTTATGCGACACAAATCTACCTTACTGCTGGTTCCTGTCATCGTAGTTTGTTCCCAACCAGCTAGTGACAGCTCCCAAGCTCCTGTACGCACTCAACACGAGTGGCGGACACTAAATACACCAAGTAAACAAAGTGGTGGATGAATGGAGTATATTGGATCGATCATCTCGGAGCCTTCGAGCGTCCGCGCTAAAGACTTTTATTCTGCATTGAAAGAATCAATCATCCCCTTTGCTTCATCAGAGCGCAATGCTGTGACCCCAAGGACCCTAGACTTGCTGGGCGCCATGCTCAAAGCATCGCGATCTGTTTCGCGTAACGATCCTTCGTTCTGGACGCTTCCTTTGGATGAGCATGTTTCCATGAGCATTCCTCTCTACAGTATTGCGTTCCCTCAGTACCTGCCGCTTCTTGCATTTCCCGATGATTCGATTCAGCGGGACGTTGTCGACACACTTTGCTTAATTTATCAGTATCTCAGTCAGAACATTGCTCTGTGGGATTCACTAAATGCCCTCCGGGAATTTCTCTTCCAGCATCTGGATCTCTGCATTAAGGCTGTTGGCATGAAATCTCAACTGAGCGTAAAGCTCGGCAAACCCATTATCAACTCAAGAAAATATACTAGGACTGATCTCTTCTCGTCTATTCTTAACGTGGCCAGCATACTCTGTGAGATTGCCTTCACAGATGATACCCAGTACGGAGTGCGCGAAAATCTGTTTATTGATATTATAAGTCGACTAAGCTGCTTCATAGCTTCGATTGAACCAGACATTGCTCTCAAGAAGGTTCACTTGAGACTGCTCAATCTGATTTATGCTCATGCTGACGACCTGTGGGTGCCCTTTGTTGTCAATTGGTTAGAAAAGTTCCTCTACATGGCGCCGCAGGATGAAGAATTCGATGCAGCTGTTGATCTCGTATTGCAGAAAGTCACAATTCCAGCAAAACCATTGAGAACCACACTGGATCGCATGGAAAGCGTTTTTTTGCCAGAAGAAAGACGACACCTGGCATGTTATGCGACACTGTTGAAGATCGCTGGGATGGAATCATCGCCGAGAAAGCTAATTCTGGTGCCTGGTCAAGGTCTAACTATGCACACTACCAATTGTGTGTTGCGTGGGATATCTGAATCAGAAACGCAGAGCACTCAGTCTATCCTATCTTCACTCTTCCAAACGAACCTCAACTCCTTGCGCTCGTTGACCACTCACGTTGAAGAGCGCTTTAACGATCTTGACCAGGCTGGGAAGCTGAAGTTGGTAAACTCAGTGGGGCGATATGCATGCACCGAAAGTAGAACTCGTCTAGAAGACGGCAGCTGTACACAGTGCGACTTACACTCTAAGAAAATCTCAAGTGGTCGTCCTCTCATTCCATCACAGTATTTGGGGATTTTTGAGTTCATTATCACAACGGATGGTTTTTCTTCCAACACAGAGTTGAGAATTGGGCTGATGCACTCTTTATTCCGAGCACTTTGCAGCTATTCACCAAACTTCAACCTTTCAACTGAGACAACAGTTGGTGCGTGGATTATCAGCGCCTTAAACTCCTCCTCAAGGGATTTGAGATTGTCTGCTGCACGCATGCTTCCACTGTTTACATCTAATGCTTACTCCATGGATCCCGATATGCATTCATTTGTGAAAGTGCTTCAAAACATTCATGACAGCTTTGCGGAGACGACATTGGTTGCATGGGGTGGAATAGCTGTCAATTTAGGGGGCATGAATCTCAATTTGGTTTTAATGAAGCTTCTTGAGGCTTTGAATGCAGGAAGTCAACTTCTCTCCTCTTTAGCGTTTAACAGATTGGTTGCATTGAAGATGGCGCGCGATTGCACTCTTTGGAAGCTGTTTGCAGAGTTCTGGCCGTCAGTCAGTCTTTATGTTGTAAAAGGAGGTTCATCGCTGTTATCCACGTTCTCCTCTCTGGTGAAAGTACCTGGTGATACTGTGCTTGCCAGGACCAGGATGTACACATTACCATTTCTCCTTTTGCAACGGAAGTTTGAAATTATTGACATGATTGCCAAAGGATGTGGAATCAAGAGAACTCCATTGTTTGTGGACGTAGCTGCACCTGTGTTGGCAACAGCCCTGATGAGACGAAGCGAAGATGAAGTAAAAATTTTGCTAGATGAGGTGGACGAATCGTTTCACAAGGTCTCCATTCAAGACTGGTACAGAGTAGAGTACTTGAATATCACGTTTGAACTGCTTAAGATGGCATCGTTTTCAACCGGGGAAAGCAATTCGTCCACGAATGACGATATCTCTGCTATCATACAGAAAATAAGCTTCTCGAAATATAAAAAGTCGACTTCCCCAGTTCAAAGCTATTTCACTGAACATATCTTAGGGGTCGTCGCCTTGATTTCTGACACTTTGAGGAACACCCGCTCACAAACGTCGTTACAGGATAAAGTGGCGTGTTTGAGTGCAATCAGGTTATTAGCAGAAATATCTGGAGATTGTATCAATCAGGCTTGTCCTCAAATTTTAGCTGTCTTGCAATTGTCAATGCAATATGAAAAACTGCAAACTCCAGCAATGTTCGCTTGGAGTACACTTCTAAACCATGTTTCTGAAGAAACTTTTCAATCGTCTTTCTCCCTGGGAATGTCCGTTGTGTCCTTGATGTGGAACAATTTTGACCACTCTGCACAGGTAGCTGCCAGGTCTCTTCTTGATGCCACTTTGAAGAGGTGCTCGCACGTCTCTGACACCAGTAAGGAACGAGTAGTCTATTTTCCTCCGCAGTATTCACTGGATTCCTTTAACACTGAGTTTTCTCAGTATTTTCCGTCCCGAGGTATGTGGTTTTCAAGACTCAAGTCTGAGAACTTTTTCGTTGTTAGACAAGCTCTGGTGGAATTGAGAGACTTCCTTTTGGAGAATGGAACACTGGAAGACCTAGAAACGGATCTTGATGAACTCTATCGAGTGCTTTTCAGTCAGGTCAAAAACTTTTCTGAGTCTGATGTTCCCCTACTTTGTGGAGAATGTCTGGGTATTATGGGATATTTTGATGTTAACAAGATTGCTTTAAATAGTAAGTCTGAGGATTATATTGTAGTACAGAACTTTGAAGATGTCAATGAGTGTACTACATTTGTCGGGATTCTTTTGGATAGGTATTTGGTAAGCTCTTTTATTGCTTCCAACGATCCAACAACTCAAGAATTTCTTGCTTATGGTATGCAGGAGCTGTTGAAACTTTGTAATGCCAGACAGGACCGAACATTTCTCAAGCACTTCAGCGCTTCAAAGCTATCTGTATTGCAACCACTTCTTTCAGCAAAGTATCAGCTCACACGGACTGACAGCATTGAGACTCCGTTTCCTGTGTTCGACATTGCAAAGTCGCACCGACTGTGGCTATACCAAATTACCACATCTTTGCTGAATGGTGCAACCGGAAAAAATGCTCAAATTCTCAACACGCTGGGTAAGATCGTTCGTATTGAGACTGAACCGTCATTTCTCAATTTCATTCTACCCTATGCAGCACTTTTTGCTACCTTGAATGATGGAACGAAGCGTGCGATCATTAGCCAAGAACTTCACTTGATATTTTCCAATATTAGCTCTACTTCTTTGGACAATTCTCTGTTTCTGCAAAGCGCATTTCGGATTGTTGATTATTTTCGACAGTGGGTGCGTTATCGCACAAGAGCAAATGTGATGATTCGTGACGTCCAGAACAGAGGGAAAAAGGTGACGCACAAGTCCAATGATGATATTTTCAAGGATGAGGCAATCTCCACCATTGACTCGATCTTAGGAAGCTTATCTCCAGCTATTTTGGCTAAGCAATCCATGGAGTGCGCTTCCTATCCCAGAGCCATCATGTACTATGAGCAGTTCTTGCGTTCGGACCTTGGACAGCAGCAGCAGGGTATGGTTCTTCGTGATCTTCACAGCATGTACGCTAGTATCAATGACGTGGACGCTCTGGAGGGAATTTCCACGCTGATTGATAGCGTTTCCATTGATAAGGAATTTTTGGAAAAGGCAGGCAAATGGGATTATTCATTAGAATGCTATCAAGCTACTGCTGAACAGCTGAGGCAGGAGTGGGATCTTGGTGATAGAAGCGATCAAGTCAAATCTGGACTGGGGAATGCTGAGGTGAACTCTCTTAGATGCCTCATTGAGCTTGGACGATACGAGGATGTTCTACTAAAAGCAGGGTCCCCTGAGGATGGCATACAACTGCCTCTAGTTGAATCAAATGCCAGTTATGCCTCTCTTCTCAGTCAGAAGGCCTCATATGCTGTGGATGCGTCTTGGGTCACTGGCGACTTTGACAGGCTGAAGAAATGGCTCCCCTATAGTGGAGGATTTGAAAAATTCATTGGCCATGCTCTATGCGCCCTGCAAGTGTCGAATATACCTAGAGTGGCAGATCACATCGAGGACGCTCGCGCAGTTATTATTGGCACTCTGAGCACCCAGGACATAACATCTACCGAAGTATCTGCTCTTGCACTGCAGAGACTCCATGCCCTTGCTGATTTAGAGAACATCGCTTCCTTAAGCGACCGAAGATATGATGATCAGGTGGCTGTTTTGCAGCGCCTGGACAAAAGACTTGGAAATGTGGATAAATTCGCCGCACGCAGATATTTGAGGTCGTTGCGCCTGACAGCTGTCTCTGTGGCGTCGCTTGAATGTTCAACTGCTGATTCTAATTGGGTGCATATTCATGAGGCCCGCGATGCTAGGAGAGAAAATCGCTTTCTTCTTGCGTTTGGATCCCTGCTGAGAGCCACTGATCAGAACTCTCCAGAGTATAGTATTGCCTACTCGAAGCTTCTCTGGGATCAAGGTGAAAGGCAGAAGGCTATAGTGACATTGAAGAAGAATTTGACATTAGATTTCAGCCAGTCGACTTCCAAGCGGCGAATGACGGATGATGAAGCTCGAGCCCAGCTGCTGTGGACTAAATGGCTTGCACTTTCTGGACAACAAAGTAGCAAACACTTGTTCAGCCAGTATAAGAATATTACAAGGGCATGGCCACGAGAGAAGGCGTTTTACAACTTTGCGAAGTACTGCAATGAGGTTTATGATTCACAGCGTTTGCTTCCAGAAGATCAGCGGTCGGCGGATCAAAGAAAAGGAGTAAATGCAAGGCAACTGGTGACGAACTATGCTCGAGCGCTTGCATGTGATTTGAAGCATATGTTTGAAATCCTACCCAAGCTACTTACCGTTTGGCTGGATTTGGCGGATGAAGCTTCTCATAGTAGCAAAGCAACCAAGGATCATGTGAAGCTTCAGCAGGATAGAAGAGAGCATTTGAGGGAGATGAACAGGGAACTAAAATACGATGCCAAGAAAATCCCTGCTTTTGCCTTTTATTTTGTTCTTCCCCAGATATTATCTAGAATCCTTGTTGCTGATACAGAAGTTCTTGAAACAATGTTTGCATTAATTTTAAGAGCGGCCTGCGAGTACCCTCATCAGTCTTTTTGGCTCGTGTCTGCTCTTGCAAAATCTTCTGAGGGTGAACGATGTCGTCGAGGAAGTGAAATACTAAGGAAAATGGCGGCAGTGGGTAAGCCCCTACAGTTATTCATTCGTCCTGCCGCAAGATTTGTCAATAGTTTGGTCGAGTTTTGCCAGACGCAACCAAAAGACAGACGACCACGTATACCGCTTACTGATCTGGCTTTTGACCGTGGTACTCTACCGTGCCCGTTGTGTGTGCCAGTGTTGAAGACTATGACTCCACAAATACCTGGGACTGGCGTGCAATCGAAATCATGGTCACCTTTCCGATGGAAAGTTCTTCTTGAATCTATTGACTCAGAGGTAGAGATTATGCCTTCTATGCAGAAGCCCAAGAAGATCACTCTATTAGGTGATGACGGTCAAGTCTACAAGGTTCTGTGTAAAGCTAATGATGATCCAAGGAAAGATGCACGTCTACTGGAACTTACTGGACTGGTAGATAGAATTCTGCAGGAGGATATAGAAGCGAAAAGTCGACACTTGTCAATTGCACGATACTACGTCACACCACTGAATGAGTCTAATGGTATGATTGAATGGGTGGATGGGTCTGCTACGATGAAAAATATTATTGAAAAACTGCTACGTGCACGCGGTGTCGCAATCCAGTGGGCGTATTGTAAGAAGGTTCTTGACGACAATACTGCCAAGGAAGTAGGAGCGCGTCTGGGAAAGCTTCTTGAGAAATACCCTCCAGTCCTTCATGAATGGTTCTTGGAAATGTTTCCTGTTCCCAGCACTTGGTTTGAGAATCGTACAAGGTTTGCTCGATCAGCAGCTGTGATGAGTATGGTTGGATATATCCTGGGACTTGGCGACAGGCATGGTGAGAATATACTACTCAGTGAGCATTCTGGCGGCGTGTTGCACGTTGACTTTGACTGTCTTTTTGACAAGGGCCAGTCATTCACGGTTCCGGAGCGTGTCCCTTTCAGGCTAACCCACAATATGATAGACGCATTGGGACCCGCAAAGTATGAGGGAACATTTAGGAAAGCATGCGAAGTAACAATGGGGTTGCTACGCTCACATGAGGGAGCTGTGATGACTGTCCTGGAATCGTTCGTGTACGATCCTACTTTGGATTATATCCAGAAAAGCAAGAAGCAGAAAGGCAGCGCCAAGGTGGCATTGAAGGGTTGTAAAGAGAAGATTATGGGAATTCAGTCAGAAGAGTCTCTGCCGCTCAGTGTTTCCGGTCAGGTGGAGATGCTCTTGCAACAGGCTACAGACATCCATAACCTGGAAAGGATGTATGTCGGATGGGGCTCTTTTCTGTAGATGAGCATCCAAAACTATTTATACTAATTGCATTGTTATATTCCTTTCTATTTTCCCCACAATCAGTTCTTAGGCTTTTTAGTGAAGTATGTGTGTTATTTGTGATACACACGCGTCATCTTCTCTTTTTCCGGTACTTATCCGACACTCCATTCACAAGCAGTTCTGTCAACTGCCATGCATGAAATATCCAGATTCGAACTACACGATCAATCAGAAAATCCAAACGCTTTTAGTGATCTCTTTAGTGAGCTCTTTCTTCCTGAGGTTATCACGATGTGTCAGATAAATAGCAACACCTGTTAGAATCAGTCCAATCGAGCACAAGGTCGCCGTGTAGGAGAAACCAATGTAGTACCTAGGCATATCAGAAGCCGACCAGGTTAAGATAGGTATCCAAGCGTTTGTAACATAAGCGACATTATTGGTGAGAACAACAATGAAATTTCTCTTTTCATTGTCGGTTCGAAGGAGAGAGTTAACCCAGCAAAAGATCAGGGGCTGTCCCCACGCTATAGGCACGCCTACCATGAAGTACGCGAACCAGTGCGCAGCAGTGGTTACATTCCAAACTGCCAGGATAGCACATCCAATAATTTCGCAAACAAAGAATAGTACAACAAATGGCCAATTCAACCCCTGAAATGCATCTGCAATCCACCCGATGATGACAGCAAATCCAATCCCAGCTCCATTTACAGCAGTAGGGTAGATATTATACTGAGTAGGGGTGTAGCCAAGGCTCATGAGCCAGCTCTGGAATGTCGGCTGTCCACTTGCATTACCACTGTTGTTGTAAGCAAGAAAAATAAGAGGGAACAAATATACATGCCAGGTAGAGAATATTGACTTCCAAGTATGCTTTGTGTAGCCACTTCTCAGCTTTGCACCCACTCTCTTTCTTCTCTCAATAGCGATCTTCCTGTCTGTCTCGTTCAAATACCAAGAGGTTGTTGTTTCTGGGGTGTTTGGGTTGGCGAGCATTGTATAGAAGGCCACTGGAAATGAGACAATACCATCAATTACAAACAACCATTTGTAAGGTGTCAATCCTTTGTGTTGCAAAGACTTGATAATACCAACCTGGATATAACCAGTTACCATAGAAGCTGCTATTCCAGATTGACAAAGAAGGGTTGCTCGCTTTGTCAACTCATCTTGAGAGTACCACGAACCAATCAAGTACTGAACACCAGGGAAAAAGGCAGACTCTGCCAATCCGACAAAAAACCTGACAGCATAAAGTCCCCCGACATTGGAGACGGTAATTGTAAGGAGTGTCAGGATTCCCCAAACGATTTCGACGCAGCCCAAGTAATAGCGAGCGGAAACATGATGCAGAAGCATGTTTGACGGAACTTGACCAATAATGTAACCAACTGTCCACATTGTTTGGGCATAATTGAGGTCTCTACCCTTCATACCGAGGTGCTGTTTCATTCCGTTGATGTAAGCCGTGTTGATATTGGCCTGATCCAGTGTCTTGATAAAGTAACCCAACATAATTGAAGACAAAAAGAAGAGATCCAGCTTCAGAAGAAACTTGCGCTCTGCGGGAGACTTGTCCGCAGAGTCCCATAGGACCTTTGAAACTTTGTACTTCCATGAGGAGGTATCTCTCACTGGTGCAATTTCGGAGCTGTCAGAGTGTTCCTCCGACGACCGCTTACTCTCGTAATCCACAGGGTCTGCGGAATAGCCGGCGGTCTTACCAATCGAAGTGGACGATCCAGTTTCGTCAGAGCTCATCCTTTATTCGGTCAACACGTTTTGTGGTCCTTCGATGCAGATTATCCCCTCACACCGCATGCACAGTAGTATTATTTATACAGACTCTCGAAGAGAGAATTTGAATCCATTCATACCCGTGATCTGAGACAATAAAGAGCATGTCTTTCTTTATTCGCGATAGCGACCGTATGTGTCTGAAAATTACTGTATCTCGAGGGCCATATACCGCCTGTCAATGCCCTGACAGGGTGCAAAAGTACCTGCAAAATACTACGACGCACCCTGTACCAGTTCAGGCCTTATTTCCTAGTCAATATGCGACTATCATGTAGGGGTGTGTTCCGCCAGTTAGGGGTGCTGCACCGATGTATTTTGAATCACGTCAGAGAAAGGCACAGTGAGAGGGTCCACCCGATCTTGGCTTTGTAATATACGGTTAAACGCCACATGGCCAAGATTTTAAAAGCTTAATCTTGGTGCCGGAACGTCAATTTGGCGCTCGGTATTGTTTTATTTTTGTTCCCGTCTTGCCGTGGATCCCCAATAAGCTCGCTTCTCCAAAGCTATGCCCCACAATCTGATCGCCATCGGAGCACCTGCAAGAGGCAGCATGCAAATTGCACCATCTATCACACAAGACCTGGAATTGATGACCACGCCTGCCCAGATAAGGTGCAAAATGGCGCGGTCAGTGCGGAAGTTCCGTGAATATTAGTAATGAAAAATGCGCCTAGTCAGGTTATATAAGTGATGCCGATCTTTCTCTGAGACACCATCTTGCGAAAGAAACCAAATACAGAAATGTCTCCTCCAGCTGCTGTCGCCGTTCCACAGGTCAATCCTGCCAAGTCGGCTGTTACCGATGCCGATGTCAACCAGATCACCGTTAACCTGAAGAAGGTTCCAACTGGTTTTGAAGAGAACTTTATCGACAATCTGCCAGCCACGACCAAGGCCAGATTTGAGCGTCACGGCGTAGACCTCTCCAGAGGCTATCCAGAGAGGCCAACTGTGATTCCTACCTATGTCGAGGATGCCGCTAGTGTCCGTACTCAGGAGCGTGAGTTCATTGAGCGCGGCAAGAACGCTGATCCAGAGAAGAAGGCTCTTTTTGGTGCTGCTAAGGAAGTAAAGGACCTTACCAAGCACATTGGTACTGAGATTGTTGGTTTGCAGCTTGCCGATCTTACTGATCAGCAGAAAGACGAGCTCGCTTTGCTGATTGCCGAGAGAACTGTTGTTTTCTTCAGAGACCAGGACCTTCCTCCTCAGAAGCAGCTTGAACTCGGAAAGTACTTCGGTGAGCCTGAGGTCCATCCTCAGGTCCCACACGTCCCTGGTCTTCCTGGTATCACTGCCCTCTGGCCAAAGCATGCTGAACTCTCGGGCACCCACAAGTTCTCTTTCAAGGAGCCATTCGGCACTGCCTTCTGGCACACTGACTTGACCCATGAGTATCAGCCAGCTGGTATCACCCATCTCCACAATGATGCTATTCCAGATGTTGGTGGTGACACCGTTTGGACTTCCGGCTATGGAGCTTACGATAAGCTGTCACCAGCTTTACAGAAGTTCCTCGACGGCAAGACAGCTATCTACAGGTCTGCTCATTCATACCTTAGCAAGGCTGACCCTCTCTCTGGCCGCAAGTTCATTGAGCGCGAGCATCCATTGATTAGAACTCATCCTGCTACTGGCTGGAAGGCCCTGTGGGTCAACCGTCGTTACACTGTGAGAATTGTTGGACTCGAGCCCGCTGAGTCTGCTGCTATTCTGGAGCTCCTCTTCCAGGTGTTTGAGAAGAACCTTGATCTGCAGGTCCGTTTTAACTGGAAGTCATCGGACCCAAATCTCGGTACCTCCGCTTTGTGGGACAACCGTATTTCGCAACATTTTGCTGTTTACGATTATGAGGGACTTGCTCCACGTCACGGAACTCGTGTGACGTCTCTGGCTGAGAGACCATTCTTTGACCCTAACTCGAAGTCCAGAAGAGAAGCGCTTGGTCTGCCAAATCCTCCATCTGCTTCTGTCGGTCCTTACAGTCTAGGCAAGTAATGCAAAGATAGATAGTATTCAATATCATGAATGAACGTTGTTAGCATGTAATGGATATCCCTTTTAGAGAATTTGGTAATTTTTCTAGTCTGCGTTATCTCGCAGATTAGATACCATGATATAACTATCGAGAAGCGAGAATGTCATTATAACAACTTTATTATTTCAATTGTACTCAACTCGACACTAGTTAACTGGGTGCAAACCGTTTCCGCCATGGAGAAGTACATTCTCAATGTTCTTGATCGTATTGTTAGTGGAAGCAATCATAGCGTCAATAGTAGCTCCACCTGAGTGAGGCAACAGAGTAACGTCATATCTAGTGAGCAATTCAGGATGTACCTTAGGCTCATGCTCATACACATCGAGACCGGCCGCGCTAATCTTTCCTGACTTAAGGCCAGCTACGAGGGCATCTTCATCAATTAGCGCACCTCTTCCAACATTAACAACCTTAGCACCCTTCGGAAGAAGAGCGATAGTCTTCTCATTAAGCAGGTGCTTAGTCTCGGCAGAGAGCGGCAAAACGAGAATAAGAAGCTCCGAATGCTTACAGAGGGATTCAAACGAGTCATGAAACTCTGTAGGATAGTCAACCTCGCCTTCTTTCAGAGGAGATCGTTTGAAATAATGCACCTTTGCGCCTAGTGCATGCAAGCGTTTGCCAATCTGCTTTCCAATGGCACCGAATCCAGCCACACCAGCTACTCTTCCAACCAGACTCTCTGCGAAGAAAGATCCTACATTCTCACCTGCTCTAAAGACGTGTGGGAACCCTGATTCAGGAGCAATACCAGTCTCCTTATCCAGAGTCGCGACCGACTGTCTCGCCAAAATCGTGGCCTTCTGAGTACGAAGTGCATGTTCAAACGCAGTAGTGTATCTAAAGGTTGAAAGAGAAAGATGGATAGCAATCTCTGCAACGGATGGAGCAGTGACACCAGGACTGTTGGTCAAAATGATTCCTCTCTTCCTAAGGGCCACATGATCATAGTGATCGTAGCCAACAGACGGAATGGCAATGATCTCCAGAGTAGAAGGCAACGCCTCGAGGAGATCGGTCTTCATGTTTCCAATCAGCCCAAATCCATTGACAGTAACGGTCATTGCGTGGAAATCGTTGTGCTTGGTCTTGAAGTCCTCGATAGCTTGTTCTCTGGTTGTCAGTTTCATCTCTTCAATGTCAAAGGACTCCGAAAGCTCCTTGATTGTATCTGGAGAGATGGAATGGTCACCGACAAGCAGAATCTTCTTTTTGCCCGTCATTGTCTAAGTTGCGTGTAAAATGGAAAGTAGAAGTGCGTTACAGACTAGTGTGCCAAGCGTGATCTGAGCGCACTATTAGCTATTATGTTGTTAATCCATAGTGGGAAAAATGCGGCTATTGACTGGGATTGCGTAGGTTAGTTGCGAATTGCGAGGCCTCCCAGTAGAAGTGAGATTCCGGTGATAAAATATACGGATATCTCTTTCCTGGACCCAGAGCCATAGTCCAATGGAAGCATTTGATCAAGGCTAGATGTTTCAGCAGCACTCGCACTATCCAGGTTGCTGAGGCTGTGATTACGGCATCCGCAGAAAATGTGTGAGAGTTGGACCTCTCCGAGATCATGATCGACAGTTACTGCCTGTTTTGTAGCATTGACTATCCCACCCGCAGGCATAATCGACGTTCCGGTCTGCTCTTCGGGCGGTTCAGTGTCAGGCCAGAGTATCAGGAGGGGCTCTCGCTGGTGGATCACTGGCCTGTCAAATCGTACATGATAAGAGATAGCAGATATGGAAGACTAGCGATTTCAGGGGAAGGCAGGGATCGCATAAAGAAGCACAGCCCGCAAAGGGCAAAAGTTAAAAATATACCTTGTCAAACATGGGGTGCCGTCTACTGGCGCCAGTGCTTTGGTTAATTTCTGGATAATTTCCGTCCCATCCCGCGGATGATAGTCATTGTGTACGCAAGCCAAGACACAGCCCATCATCGCAGCTGCCCAGAAACAGTAAACAAGAGCTAGAAAAACGCCCCAATTATAGAACAGGATGTGGTGGACCCATCCTCGTCAGAATGCAGCCGATTACGTTCAAACGGCAATGAATATTCAGGAAGTTCACCTAAGCAAAGTCGATTTATTTGCCACACACATTTGAGGGGTCCGGCGCGGCGTTTTTCCTACCCACTTTCACGTAGCAATCGCCACGCCTTGTAGCTTTACACACTACCTGCATTGTGCTGGGAATTGAGATCTCTTTGCCCAAACACTACAAATTGGACAGTTCTTGGGACCTTAACGCCTTGGAGGTCTTTTCCTGTTTCCTTTCGTTCCAACTCCACGCCTTGTGACACGACTTATTAGTGTGAATTGCCCGCAAAACACTAGAGGTGTAGCAAGAAATCTATCGTTATTTTTATTTCTTTCTGTGCCTGCTAACCGCTCGTTATAGCGCATTTTCGTCGCGTACAATCCATCTGCAGTATATTTAAAGCAAACACGTGACAAGTGTTCTTTTCGACAAGTGCCCCAAGTTACGCTTATTCTCACCCCTATTGCATCTCCAGCCTTTGTCGGGTTGAACAACAGCAACCATGGACAAACTAGTAACTGGGTTTCGCTCGTTTGTGCACTCTCTCACCACCAATGACCACTACGCATCCTATGAATCACAATACAAGAATTCGCAGAACTCTGAAACGGATACCGCGCAGTCTGCCGATCATCTGCCATTGACATATTCAGGAGATTCCTCCTCTGGCCACCATCTCGTGTATTCTGGAACTGGGTCTGCTAACCAATCATCAACTTCTCTCAACAAGGTCGGTTATACACCTGGAATGCGTTCCTCTCAGGTCGGAAACGGCTATTTGCGGGGAGCGCAAGCGAGCAACGCAACTGGTTCTGGTATTCAAATGCTTGACTATTCCGATGGAATGGTCAGCCCTCCGTCGGTACAAGTTTCTTGGGAACGTATTGAGCGCTGGATTGAGGCTCACTATGCGGAACTCTATGACCAATTATCAGATCCTGTAACTGGCGCTGATCTCAACGAGCTGGAAGCGGACCTTGACTGCACGCTCCCACTTGAGGTTAGAAACTCATATTTGATTCATGACGGACAAGAAAGAGGGGGCAGGCCATGTGGTGTCATCTTTGGTCTTGCGCTCATGGGCCTGGAAGAAATTGCTGAGGAATGGAGCTACTGGAAAGCAGCAGCTTTGAAAATTAACGGTGCTATTCGCAAATACAGATCTGAACAAGCCAGTGCAGCCTCGAACACTGCCGGAAGCTCTGCTTCCGCTGCCCGCACACCTCTTCCCCCAAATATGGCCTGGTTAGAACGCCAGCGCAGTGTTCCTGAAGATTGCATTCAAAGGGTTTACTCACACCCTGGATGGATCCCTCTGGCGAAGGACTTTGAAGGAAACAACATTGCCATAGATTTGGCGCCTGGTCCTAAAGGAAGATGGGGTCAGGTTATCTTGTTTGGAAGAGATTTCGATACAAAGTACGTTATAGCGTCCTCTTGGGCAGTGTTCCTCTCAAACCTGGCAGACGACATGGAATCGAGTAACCATGTTGTCAATGAAGATCTGGAAGAAGGTAGCATTATTTTCAGGCATCCCAAGAGTGGTCGTTTGATGCCATACCTTGCTTCCCTGAGAATGAGAGTTGACCAACTAGTAAGAGCTTCGAAGGGAACGGCCTCTGGCGCGTCGACTCCAACCACATCTGCTTCGGCAACCATGCCAATGACAAACTTCAAGAAACCTGCTTCTACTTTTTCCAGCCGACCGACATCACCTGAGTCCTCTCAAACTGCCCATACGTCGAGCATTCCTGAGTCCCTGGCCAAGCAAAAACAAAGAGAAACTGTCACCAGTGAAGGATCTAAAGGTACCGCACAAACGACGATTATTGATCTCAGCAATGATGCTGATGGCACTGACGAAATAGCAGCAGCCGAACCTCAGCAGGAGGAGCAAACGGAAGCTGCAGAATCTGCAAAGGAGGAAGAGAGGGCTGACGAAGAGCCTGCAAAGAATGACGACCAGGAAACAGCATCTGAACAGAAGAAAGAAGAAGACGAATTCGTGGATGCGGAGCTGTGATCTGATGGACCTTATTGCTAGTGATTCTCTATTCCTATTTACATCATTGTCATCTGCAGTACTCCTGCAAGTACTATTGTATTATATATCTTGAATTCTGTTAGTTCTTTTGTTATCGCTGACGTTCGACTCTGCACCATAGAGTTATGCGAGGATCAGCCAAAAAGTCGACGAGTGCTTTCGACCACGAGTTATGGTAAGGCAGTGGGTCGTAGAACTCCTTTGCGATTTGCCTTAGCTTCGGCAATCTAGTCCAAGGGATGTACGGAAAGTCATGGTGTTCTGTGTGGTAACCTGCATTATAGACCAGGAAATTGAGCGGTCCATAGTAAGAGTAGGTTTCAACGATCTCGTCGTTATTCTTAAAAGTTCTTGGAGGGTTCAATAGGTAATGTTCGGCAATGAAGTGAGCAGCAATTGGATGAAGCGAACCAGCAACAAACGACGAGGCAAAGAAATAAAAAAGTGAGTTCCATCCCCAGAAATGCACTAGAATGGCGTCGGCAATAATCTGAACGACAATATTGGTATAGTGAACCCATGTCATTTTCATCTCGATTACCATGGGGGGTCTCACGGCGTAGAAAAGCAATTGAAATGTTGCAAAAAATGCCTTGCCTGCAACAGAGGACAAAAGATGGGCTTCCAACTTGGTGGGCAAGTCAGCATCCCAATTGGTGTCACCTTGAAACTTGTGGTGAAGTAAGTGAAAGTGGCCGAATCCAGCGGCATACGGAATACCAATTGGTATATTGGCAAACATGGAGTAAAACTTGTTGTAGATGGGCTTCTTGAAGCACAAGTTGTGACACATTTCATGGATTGCTAGAAAGAGGTTCGAGGAACAAACCGCGCCGACAAAGTAGACAATGATCCAGAACAGGGGGGACTTGAGAGAAGTGTCTCTGAGATAGTAAGCAAACCAAAACTGAATCGCAACAACACCAAATATGACGTATTTGGTTATGGGATCAGGACCGTTGAGTTTTGTAACCTCTGGGTGCTTTTTGATGATGAGTTTTCGACGCGACGCATGCGGTTCTTCAGTGTAAGTCCAAAAAAAGTCATTTACACCAGCAGTGCCGGTTTGTGAGGGGTGATTTTCAGTCCCTGGAGCCTCTGTGGTCATCTTTGCAAAGGTGCACGTACAACGACAAGTTTCAAGTCGACTGATTTCGTCAAATCAGTATGGCTCAGGCCTACACTTGACAACGTGACCCATGCTGGGATATGTTTCAGGCGATTTTCGACTAGGCGATAAGGGGCATTGTATGGGATGCTGAGTGGAGAATGAGGTTCAAACAGCGAACATCATAAGGACAAGTTGTCAAATTGTCTAATTGCAATCAAATGTGTATTTCTGTTTTCTGTGATCTTTCTTGCTGTGATTTTTGTTTCTGACAATAAGACAGCCAGTATTTTTGCATAATAACTCCCGTAGAACTAGAGATAATCATGTGATGATAGCTCGTTTTCACCTCGGGTGGGGAAGAAACGCTAACTAAATTTATCAATTCGGCTAGGCAGGCCTAGGAGGTGAAGATTGGTGCTTGTGTCGATCCGCTATGTCCTGAAATGTGTCGGCATGTTGCGGTCCTGAAACGGAATTATCGTTCCCCACATTTCGCCTTCAGGATCTAGCAGCGGCCATTTCTCGGTGGCTCCACAGCTTATATATAGGCAACCCTACAAGTAGAAGGTTGAGGTACACTGAACTGATAGCAGAGTACAAGGGTTGGTATACCATCGGAGATATTCAGCTATAAACAACGAATATTTGCCTTCAATTTGTGTGCTGAGCTGTCCTTTCCGTTCAACTTGGCCTGGCGCTCTCACTGTCTCGAATTTTCCACCCAAAAACCCATCTCAAGTTCCTGCATTTAACCACCACTCAGAAATGCCATTGAGAGCCCGATTCTCAACTAGCGCAATGGCTAGCTTTGCGGCAGCCGAAAACGAAGTCAAATTCTCTTCCAACAAGGCGGTTCGTCAGGTCCTTTTGAACCGCCCAAAGAAGCTCAACTCGCTGAATCATGAAATGGTGAAAGAAATCCGCCCTCGTCTCGCAGAATGGGCAAAATCTGATGTTGCCTCTCTGGTTGTCCTCAAAGGAGAAGGTGAAAAGGCTCTTTGTGCAGGAGGTGATGTCACATCTTTGGCCATTGGCATCAAAGAAGATAAGGAAAATGGAGCTCGAAACGCTGCAGACTTCTTCCATGACGAGTATGCGATGAACCATGAGATTGCCACTTTCCCTAAACCCTACGTTGCAATCATGGATGGAATTACCATGGGTGGCGGTGTTGGTCTCAGTGTCCATGCCCCATTTAGAGTTGCCACAGAGAAGACTATGTTCGCCATGCCCGAGACTACCATCGGCTTTTTTCCAGATGTCGGTGGAACATTTTTCTTGCCAAGACTTGATGGTGAACTAGGAACTTACCTGGCCCTGACGTCAGCACGTTTGACTGGTTATGATGTATTCTATGCAGGCATTGCTACACACTTTGTACCATCGTCACGAATCCCAGCACTTGAGGATCGTCTTTCTGAGCTCCATAATACTTCTGGAGCAAGCTCCGCTGAGTTTTTTGACTCGGTTGCTGCTGCTATAGAAGAGTTCTCTGCAGAAGCACCTGAGAACTACAAGTTCCCATATGATAGAGAGTTTATTGATTCAATCTTTGCCAACGACTCAGTTGACAGTATTCTTGCCTCTTTGGACAAATCTGATTCAGAGACAGCAGAAAAGACAAAGAAGCTTCTCAAGAGCCGATCGCCGACCTCTGTGCGCGTTACACTCTCTGCCCTCAGACGTGGCAAGACTCTAGACATCGCTAGCGTGCTCAAGGAAGAGGCTCTTCTTGCAGAAAACTTTATGCATTATCCGGACTTTGCAGAGGGTGTCTCTGCACTTCTTTTGAGTAAGCCTTCGAGAGACCCTGATTGGACACCATCGTGGGCTGACTCTAAGGAGGAAGATGTCGGATCCTTCTTTGAAGCTCGTAAAGATGGCCTAGGTGAGTTGAAACTTTCTTCCGACAAGACATACGAGAAGAATCCTTACAACTATGGCCTTCCTACCGAGGCAGAAATTCAGGACTACGTTATTGGAAACTCCTCGGATAGAGACTACAAGACAACTGCTAATGAGGTCATTAAGCATTTTGTCAAAAAGACAAACGGCAAACTTGGTGTGGAAGCCAAGGTTGCTGATGTTCTGAAGAGAAAGACAAAGGGAGATGCCTCTGATGCTTCTCTTCTGGACTGGATCTACTAAACTAGATCTCGCTTAACGCTCGTTTGGGCATGTACATGATATTGAACAAGAACCTCTCCTTATAAGTTGGTGTCAAGTGAGTGTTTGTTTTCGAGGATGATTACAACAAATTTTATCTCAAATATACTAGCAATACCGAATCTATACTGGTCACCACGCTCTTCCTTTCCTTTCTACCGCCCCTCAGCAAGGGCAGTTACCCGGAAGATGTGGGGTGCCTCATTGATAACCGAGCATGCCAATATCTTACGTGAAACAATGAAGTTGGATTTGCCTTCGAGAAATTCCACCGTATACAAAGATGACTGTATCTTTTGCTTTGATACACCGTTTTCAGAGCACGGACTAGATGTTTGCCTTGAATGCTTTATAGCAGTTTCGCCTTCTCCAGAGCGAAATTTCACTCAGATTCACTTCAGTTCTAGTGGCCACAAGTTCTATGTCAACATAAAAAAGAGGGTTAAGCCAGAGGATCAGTGGCCAAAGACAAACTCTGAAAAGATAGAAGTTAAAGCTGAGTCAGAATCAGATTATTACTTTACTGAACTGGAGCCAAAATCTCTGGACGGCAGTTCCCTTCCCGAGAACTATCAGGAAGTGGTCGATGCCATTCTGGCAGCACAATCATATGCCCAACGAGAGGAAATTCAGGCGTGGGAAATGGAATTGACTACTTGTAAGCATGTAAAAGAGTTGAAACAAGTAGCCGTTCCGGAGCAGGGCCATCAGTTGAAGCACTGTGCTAGCTGTGATTTGACTTCAAATTTATGGCTCTGCTTGCAGTGTGGAAATGTCGGGTGTGGAAGAGCTCAGTTTGGTGGTGTAGAGGGCAATTCTCATGCACTTGCACATTTTGAACAGACTGGTCATGGTGTGAGTGCCAAGTTAGGTTCCATCTCTGCTGAAGGCGCTGTAGATGTCTTTTGTTATGCATGCCAGGAGGAGCGTATTGACGATGATATAAAAGCTCATCTATCGCACTGGGGTATCAACATTGCCACTGCTGAGAAAACTGAAAGAAGTCTTACGGAAATGCAACTGGAAGAAAACCTCAAGTGGGATTTCTCTAGTACCAAAGATGGTCATGATCTTCATCCATTATATGGCCCTGGTCTTACTGGTATGAAAAATCTTGGAAATACCTGCTACATGTCTTCTGTTCTGCAGTGCTTGTTCAACTTTGAAGCATGGAAGGCACGCTATCCTCTGGATTTGAATGTGGGAATGTTCACGTCATCACCTGCAAAAGATCTAGAGGTACAATTAAGAAAGATTTGCGATGGTTTGGAATCTGGCAGATACTCAGTTGTGGACCCAACGGATCGAAGTGCCAACCCTCACCAACGAGGTATCGCTCCAGGCATGTTCAAGTCTGCTATTGCCCAGAATCATGAAGAATTTAGCACTATGAGACAGCAGGATGCGTTTGAATTTCTCATGTATTTGGCAGACCAGATTGCACGCTCTGCAAAGAAAACCTCAATGAAGGATATTACTGATACACTCAAGTTTCAAACAAAGACAAAGCTCGTATGTCCAAAATGCAGTAAAGTAAAGTACACCGACGAGCTTCAGGAAAATCTATCCATCAACGTCCCAGCAGTTCAAACAGGTGTTGATGATGAAGGAAGAGGAGTATTTGAAAGGGTTCCGTTCTTGGATTTGATTGATGTTTTCACACGGCCAGAAGAGGTACAATTCAAATGCAAGTGCTCTTCAGAGCCGGTGAATGCTACTAAGACAACTCTATTTAGTTCACTCCCGAATATTCTTGTTGTGAATGCCCCTCGTTTTGCAATCGTGAATTGGGTCCCCACGAAGCTCACTATCCCTGTGACTGTGCCGGATGAAATCGACTTGAGCAAGTATTTCGTTCACGAGCCGTCGCCAGATGAAGTTTTGATGGAAGACAGCGATAGCGAAGAGGATGAGGCCGATGATTTCGTAGCCAATCCAGAGGCTGCAATGTTACTACAGAGCATGGGCTTCACTGAGATTCGCATTGAAAAGGCGCTACGTGAAACTGGAAATTCTGATGCTGAAGCTGCAACCAACTGGTTGTTTGCTCATATGGAGGATGCCGATATTGACGCGCCTCTACAATGTAAAAAGCGAAAAACAGTCTCCAAGGGGCCTAATCCAGAACATGTCGAGCAGTTAGAAGCCATGGGCTTTAACAGTGATCAATCACGTGCTGCCTTACGTGTAAACAAGGATAACCTAGAAGCTGCAGTTGGATGGCTATTTGAGAACCCAAATGTGTCTGAAGTTGATGTTATTGCGACTGACGAGAGCGTTTCCGACCCCAGGAAAGAGTTTGGTATCAAAGGGCAACCAGCAAAATATAGGATCACTGGGGCCGTTTGTCATAAGGGCAACAGTGTACACTCAGGCCACTATGTTGCGGTCGTTCGAAAGGGTTCTGAATGGGTGCTTTTCAACGATGAGAAAGTGGTTTCTGGGGCAGATATTGATGAGCTACTCCCGCATGCTTACATCTATTTTTTCGAGAGAGTCTGATTGCCGTGATAGCTGACTGACAGCAAGTGCTATTTGAACTTTCTATTCATCGTCAAGTAGTATATATCACTTATCTTGTACAGAACTAGTCACTGACCTCTTGCCCTATATTCTCGCTACATCCAGTGAAGTCTATACCGTGAATTCTAGCTTCGTTTTACTCAATTGAAGTGGAATCCGTCATTCATTGTGCGCTGTCTAGATGTGCCAGGTTTCCCCTCTTTCGTGACTCTGTTCCAGTTCTGCAAAGTTCCCATTTGTTCGATGAGACAGAAGTTGACAAGAAAGATGCATGCAGATGTGGGACCAGGTAATTTGGCACTTGATTTTGAACCGTTTGTTGTGTATTGGTGATGAGAGAAGAGGTGTGATTCTCTTTGTTAAACGCACTCTATGTGTATATATTTATTTGTCTCATGATTGGTGCTCATGTCTCAGCCATCAGTACACACGTTACCTGCAATACACTCGTCGCACCTACAGTCAACCGTGCTGATGCATGCAGAGACGCGTAGCGGAAAGTGACGTGTCAAAGAGGTATATATACCACATCTTTGCCTGTCGCTCATTCACTATTGCTATCATGTCTGGGATGCATAACTCGACAGCTTCAAGTGAATCGTCTTTTGGAACAGTCAGCCAGAAAACCTCTTATGATTCACTGTCATCTGACTATCAGTCATATCCTGGCAGCTCTCCAAATGCTTCATCAGCTTCTGTTCCCAATTCAGGGGACGTGCAGTCCTCTAGCTGGCCGTTTTCGGTTTCCAGTCTCTCCAACAGAAATGAACTACCCTCTGGGAACCTGGATCATTCTATGCAAGGGATTGACTCCCGCCGAGGTTCTCCTCAGCATCAGAGATCATTTGCACTCACTTCCAGCGCCGGACTTGGAAGCATGAATTCCTCCATATTCTCCACTTCTTTGGATTCACCATGGCGTTATACTGGTCATTCTGTTCCAGGAAACTTATCTCAGACATCTGTAACTGCAAAGCAGCTTCCTAGTGTTTCAACGCCTCGGTACAATTCATTTTCTTCAGCAGCGATAGGTGTCAACGCTCGTGATTCTCCAGCACCCTCTCCTACCGGTCGCGCTCTATCTTCCCGTATTTCTGATATTCCTGTGAGTAATGCAGAAGGCATCGATCGCTACTTTGAACCTCCACAGCGAGTCGATGCTGTCATGGAAGCTGCTTTTCGTAAACTGTCGAAGCAACTTATGGCTAAGGAGGCAGAGGTGTCAGAGCTCAGACACCAGCTTGAGGCAATTGTGACTGCTATCACCGTCTCGCAGACTCCATTCAACTCCAAAGATCTTAGTGGCGTTGCGACAGTTGATCCTCAGGAAATGGCTCATGGAATTGTCGTGAAACTCAAGTGTCTAAAAGAAGAGAACCAACAGCTTGGAAAAATGCTTACTCAAGGGCGGGCAGCCCAGAAGGAGGTTGAGCTGGCTCTGCTGAGGAGAGAAAATTTACTTTTGAAGAATCGTCTTGAAGAGCTTGAGCACCGTAATAATTAGCTGTTTTGCATTTCATATTGGCGTTGTATCGCCGGGAAACATAATAAATGTGGCAAAAATGGCCGCAATTGTGCAGAAATAAGAGATAGCATTCACTAAACTATCGATAACTAATAGGTGCGGACGCCTACGCCAATGCTCTGCGTGCTTTAACAGCAGATGCAAGCTCGGCAAAAACGCTCAATGTGTCTTCCCAGTCAATGCAGGCATCAGTAATGGAGACACCGTACTGAAGACCCTTTGGTCCGTCCGCTGGAATATCCTGTCTGCCACCGTTGATGTTAGACTCAATCATGACACCGCAGATGGACTGTTCACCAGCGGCCAGCTGTTCAGCAATGGCTTTAGCAACCAGTGGCTGATTCTTGTGATTTTTACTGGAGTTTCCATGCGAGCAGTCGATCATGATTCTTCTGCCACTCAGGTTGTGCTTTGCAAGCTTTTCCTTAGCGCTGTTCACTGAGTCGGCATCAAAATTGGTGCCTGTCTTGCCACCTCTCAGGATGACGAAGGTGTCCTTATTACCTTCAGTACCAACAATGGCAACAACACCCGGTTTTGTGACGGAAAGGAAGTGATGTGGGTGGGATGCAGCTCTGAGAGCGTCGATAGCAACGTCAAGAGAGCCGTCGGTACCGTTCTTAAAACCAACTGGGAATGATAGACCAGATGCTAGTTCACGGTGAAGCTGAGACTCAGTAGTTCTGGCACCAATGGCACCAACAGAGAAACAGTCAGCCAAGAACTGGGGAGAGATGGTGTCCAGCATCTCACCAGCAATAGGAAGCTCCTCGGTCAGTTGGGTGAAGAGCTCTCTAGAGATTCTCAGGCCCTTATTGATCTTGAAAGAGTTATCCATATCAGGATCGTTGATCAGACCCTTCCAGCCAACAGTGGTACGTGGCTTCTCGAGGTATGCTCTCATGACGATGTGCAGCTCACCCTTGTGTCTTTGGGCCTCCTTGACGAGTCTGGAGCAGTACTCAAGGGCGGCCTTGGGATCGTGAATGGAACACGGGCCAACAATTACCAACAGTCTGTCGTCTTCGGCATTGAGAATCTTGATAGCGTCTTCACGCCCGTTAACAATGTTTTCCAGGGATCTTTTACTCAGAGGGAACTCTGATTGAAGGAGATCTGGGGCGGTCAATGGATTGTAGCCACGAACTTGGTTAGTATCATTGCAATTTTCCGGTCTCGATAGTTTTGTCGTCTGCTTCAGGGATCTTCTGGGCGCTGTCTGTGTCTGCTCTGGGATCGAACCTGGCACTGCACGGGAGGGACAGGACATCAATGTCACCAAAATATCACACCCACGGCTATCAAACAGATAAGACAATAACACTTTTGAGTCTGTTCTACTTACTTCTCCAGTCTTCAGCGCGCTTGCGATCTCCAATGTGCTCGTTCTCTTGGTACATTCTGTAATTTTCACTCTTTTGTTAGTGAATTCTTTTTTGGAAGAAATTTTCAGGGTTGCGCAGCATTTATCAGGAGGTCATGTGAATATTGCACAACCTGATAGAATTTACTTACTGGCATTGTAGACAGCGATTTGTGGTTCAGCAGAAAGAAGCTTGTATTAGTATGGAAGAAGGAGTACTCGTTAACGGTACACAGTGCGTGTATATACTTGTCAATGCATTCGCTTCTGACTCTTTCAGCATGCGGGTTAGGGTTTAAAATTGGGTCATGCTACTGGGCAGCGTAGTGCAGGATAATTACAAAAATTACAGATGAAGGGTTGCAATCAGCACCAAAAACTCTACTGCTTGCTCGGCCCAATTTTCGTCGAGCCGATTTTGACAGTCTCTAGGGCAATTAAAATTCTGTTCAGGGAGGACAGAGATGGACGTTCTAGAAGAAATGAAATTCATGTCCCACCCACGTGCTTTGTCAGTTTAATTCCCTCCCAGAAAAGTTGCTTGAAGTCTGACATCCTAATCTCCCAACTATTATTGTGTTGATTATGCGCAATTCTTTGCCTGGTCATCAACCATCACTTGAAATCAATTTTCAGAACTACATTCACAAGTGCTCAGCATGAATCTATCAGATCGGGTAAGACAGGCTGCTCCGTCAATTGACAGCGTCGTCTCTGACTATGCTGTTGGTTACGTTCAATATCTGAGCAAAAAGCCGGGTCTAAAGCTGCAAGACGAGGTGCAGTTTCTCATCCAGCTGCTAGGCAATGCTGGTGCCGATGCTCACCAGCTCAAAGCTCTTCAAGCAGACATGGTGAGCGAACTGAGTAAACTTGACATCAATGATTCCATGGTGGCGAGAAAACTGGATCACGAGACTCTTATGACTGCTCAAAAACAAAACAATGCACTGCTGTCGTCTGGAAATTTCCTCAGCGATGGCGTAGACCTTGATCATTTGAATTCTGGAAGAAAAATCGAGTCCAAGGTCGATAAAAAGAAATTGGAGAAGGCTGAGAAGAAGATTGCTGCTAAAATGGCCAAAAGAGAAGCTCGATTCTTTGAGTATGAAGCTTCCAGGCTCATCCGCAAAGATAAGGAAGAAGACTACGATGACTTTTTCCTCACTGTTAATCCTCTGGAGCTGGGGGCTTCCCAGGGCAAGTCAAAAGACGTCAAAATTGACAACTTTGATTTGCAGGTCGGTGCCGGTGTGCGCATTCTTTCGAATACTTCCCTTACTCTTGCATATGGCCGCCGTTATGGTCTCGTTGGTCAAAACGGTATTGGTAAATCCACTCTCCTTAAGGCTCTTTCCAGAAGAGAGTTGGCCGTTCCAAAACACATTTCCATCTTGTACGTCGAGCAGGAAGTTGTTGGTGATGACATTTCGGCCTTACAAACAGTTCTCAACGCTGATGTATGGAGAAAAAAGCTATTAGAAGATAAAAAGCAGCTTGAGGCTAAGCTTCAATCTATGGATGATGAAAGAGATGTTCTGGAAAAGGATACTGAGCAGGATAATGCAATCCTGCTTGAGCAAATGGATGCTGCGCGAGGACAAGTTGAGGATACGCTCACTGAAATCTTTGCCAAGTTGACTGAAATCGAGGCAGATAAAGCTGAATCGAGGGCTGCTTCTATTTTGTCTGGTCTTGGCTTTTCAGTCGCTGCTCAAAATCAACCTACAAAGTCTTTCTCTGGAGGTTGGAGAATGAGATTGTCCTTGGCAAGAGCCCTTTTTTTCAAGCCTGATCTCTTAATGCTGGATGAACCGTCAAATATGTTGGATGTGCCTTCTATCACCTATCTTGCATCCTACTTGCAGAACTACCCATCAACAGTTCTTGTGGTTTCACACGATCGTGCTTTTTTGAATGAAGTGGCCACTGATATAATTTACCAGCATTCAGAACGGTTGGACTACTATAGAGGAGCAAACTTTGACTCGTTTTACGCTACAAAAGAGGAGCGCAGAAAGAATCAGGTGCGAGAATATGAGAACCAGCTCGAGTACCGACAGCATTTGCAAACCTTTATTGATAAATTTAGGTATAATGCAGCGAAGGCAGCTGAAGCTCAATCACGTATCAAAAAACTGGAAAAGCTCCCTGTGCTGGAACCTCCGGAACAGGATCTGACAGTATCATTCAAATTCCCCGATCCTGATGGACTGTCGCCACCAATTATTCAATTAGAGGATGTCACTTTCGGATACACCGCAGACAAATTATTGTTGAGGGATGTGGATCTTGACGTTGGAATGGATTCCAGAATTGCCTTAGTCGGAGGAAACGGATGTGGTAAGACAACTTTGTTGAAGCTACTAATGGGACAATTGACTCCAGTGAGTGGATTTGTTAAAAGCAATGGACGTCTGCGTATCGGTTACTTTGCTCAGCACCATATTGATGGTATGGATATGGATCTCTCACCTGTCGCCTGGATGGCACAACAGTTCCCTGGAAACTCTGAAGAGGGATACCGCCGTCATCTTGGAGCGTTTGGTATTACCGGTACCCTGGGTCTCCAAAGGATTGGTCTTTTGTCAGGTGGTCAGAAATCCCGTGTCGCATTTGCCTGCCTTGCGATGTCAAATCCCCATGTTTTGATTCTTGACGAACCGTCCAATCATTTGGATATTGCCGGTTTGGATGCCCTCGCTGATGCACTGAAGAATTTCAAGGGTGGTATTTTAATGGTATCACACGATGTTGACACTATTTCAAAGGTCTGCAATGAAATCTGGGTATCTGAGGATGGTACTGTGAAGAAGATTCAAGGTACTATACAGGATTACAAGAAATATATCTTGAAGAAGGCTGGAGCCTCTGGTGTTGTAGCTGCCCAGTAGATGTAACTACTATATTATAATATTTGGTTTTGACCTGATAAAATACGTGTTATTTCAAAGTCAACTTGACCTTTCTGCGACCAGACGAATCGGTTACACTCTCTACGAAGACCTCCACCTTGTCAAAGACTGATAACCCCCTTTTCTTTCCGTTCTTGTCAATGACATTCAACACGAACTGATCATCATCAAAGTTTACAGCGGTACCAATATCCTCCAGTTTGATAAGACTTTCAACACCAAACTTGGGAACTAAAACCACAATACCATTGTCAAACACTCTAATGATATGACCCTCCTGCACTGACTCAGACTTCTTCAGCACTTGGCCCACATGATATTCAATAGAAGCTCTGCCAGCAAACTGAGCATTTCTGTGTCTGGTGTTTATATTTTTGCATATCCTCTCCATTTTATCCTTATCCCTGTGCGATGGATCTAATGTCTCATAGCCAATTGAGGCTGCTAGTTGACGGTGGGCGACAACATCTGCGTAACGACGGATTGGTGAAGTGAAATGAGTATAGATCTCAGACGCAAGTCCATAATGTCTAAACTCTGGATAGGAAAGAGTTCCAGAGGGGAAGTAGGCAGCGGCCATCATGCATCTGGTAGCCATTATTCTTACGAGAGTGTTGAAAAATGGATCTTCAGGATCAACGCACTCATCCAGACTGTTAGCCAGCTCTTTAGAGGATTCCAGTCTCAAGAGCTTACCTTTTTTGATTCTAAGCGCCTTGTTAAGGACGTCAAAATTAGAAGCATTAGGAGGGGAATGATGTCTAAGCATGGCAGTCTGAGGAAAGGCATTATAAATTTGTTTTGCAACGGAAATATTCGCAAGTAGCATGAATTCTTCAACTAGCGAATTCGTGTCAAGAAGCTGCTTAATTTCTACCTCACCAGGATCGGAGGTTTCAGACTCTACTTGAACCTTAACTTCTGGGGAAGCCAAATTCAAGGCACCAGCATCAATACGCTTTTTCTTCAAAATCTTGGAAAGCTTCAACAAAGCACGCATTCCCTTCGTAAGATCGTCATTTTGATTGGAGTCATCAATCCTCAGTTGAGCTTCCTCATAGGAGAAGGCTTTTCTTGAGAAGATGATGGACTTTGTAAACTTTGTATCAACAATTTCGCCCTCTGGTGTCATTTCCCATAGCACTGAAAATGCAAAACGATCAATGTTTTCCATGAGTGAACATAGATTAGTACCAAGGAGGGAAGGTAACATATCGATACGCTTGTTAACAAGATACGTGGAAGTACCTCTGGAAGCACCTTCATCATCAAGAGGAGTGTTCGGTTTGACGAAATGAGTGACGTCAGCAATATGCACGCCGACATGATAGTTCCCATTTGGCAACTCATAGGCATGCAGGGCATCATCAATATCTTGACACCCGACAGGATCAATCGAGCAAACATTAAGGTGTCGCAGGTCCTGGCGTCCCTCTGGCACCTTATCCGGTACACCCCATTTATCTCCCTCGGCAGGTAGACAGCTCAGAACAGCCTGGGGGAAAGGCCTGAACTCAATATCATGCTCTAGGAGCAGAGCCTCTGTCTCTGCACCTTCAGACTCAATTTCTCCTAGAGAACGCACGAAATGCCCCTCAGGGTGTCTCGAGTCAACTGGCCAGCTATCAATAGCAATCACAATTCGCTTTCCAGCAAGCTCTGAGGCCTTTCGAGTCCTGATACGAATTCGTGGGACACACTTATCAAGAGGTTCAACAAGAACAGATCTCATAGCGTGAGTCTCTGTACCACCTGTCAAGTTTTTCTGAGAAATATGGCCCACATAGAACCTCCAGGATCTCTTGAGAACTCCAACAATTTTCGCTGTAGGATAGGCTTCCACTTCCTTTGAAGAAAGCACCCGCGAAGCCTCCTTTGCTAAGGCACGTCTTTCCACATCGGTAACAATAGAATTCTCCGGGTTGTCGTTATTTTCTGCGTCTTCTGCGCCGTTCAGGCTCTCTTCGTCAAGAACCTGATCACTGGGGAGTTTCCACTGGTTTTTTGGTAACATCTCAACAACCACTTGATCACCACTGAAACCTCTGTTCAGATTCTTCCTTCCAAGGATAAGAATGGGTTTGGAGAATGCAGAAGACGAAACCTTGCCTTCTAGAAAATTGTATGGGTTCATTTGCAGAGACCCCTGATGCAATGCACCATTCTTCACACCGGCTAACAGTCTAGCACGGGGGTAGTACTCTTCGTAGCTAGTCTCTTCTGGTGCCGAGGCGTCCGCTTGGTCAGCAGACGGCATGAGTTCAAGAAGATCCGTTGCATTGGGGAACTCTGAAAGATAATCCTTCATTGACAACGCCACCAGTCCGTCCTTCTTAGCAGCTTCACGGTTTAAGCGATCGTCAGAAATTAATATAACCTGGATTTTTGTAGTTTTCAAATGTTGAGAATACCAGGATGCAAGTGCACGAATGGCACGATCATTTCGGTCATTGATCGTCTCGCCTGGTAGTCTCTCTACGTGTGTCTCAAGTCGGAACTCGTTATGAAAGATGTAAAACCTTTTCTCGCCACTGACGAGATTCCTGAGTCTCGCGTAGAGCGGAAACGATCGGTTTCTGACTTCCTCTAACACGACCTGGGGCACAATAACATCGTAAAACACTGAAATATTCTCCAACAGATCGATGTACTTTAGCACAATATTGGTATCTACAACCACGTAATGTGGACCTCTCTTTATTGTCTTGTACGGGGCCTTTGACAAAACACCTGGTTCATTAGTGATACATTCTTTGCAGGCCTGAGATGAGCAAGGAATATCAGTTCGCAGATATTGCTCACGAACAATCTTCGTTGCTCTTCCTTTTCTATTAGTTCTAACAAATACCTTGTAGGCAATTGTCGACAACTCTGTAGCTTCTCTCTTCATTTTCTACAGCGCTCTCGATACTGTGAAATATATTTTGGAATAGCTCTAGATATTGAAAATTCGGAGCAGTACCACTTACGGATACCCACGATGTAGCAGGGTGACGGATGGCTACATAGACAGAAAGCAGACAATTAGACAGAAGTTCACCAGGCAAAAGAATTAATTTACACTAATTTGAGGCAATGGGGAGCTTTCTCATATGTGAAGAGTCTGGAAATAACAGTACTTTACCTTGGCCCACCATCAAACATATGAAGAGATCTCGAAACATCAAACGCCAGCAGATAATGTGATCAGAGTGAAATGCGTCGTAACCAGCCTCCGTATCCTCCATAAATGCTCTGTATGCTACTCTGTTCTCAGATCCATCAAGTGGCCTCTTCAGCCTTAGCTTGACTCGCCTTCCATTCCGCATATTCCTGGCGCTTTGCGAGAATGTTAACGAACATCGGGCGCCTCTCCAATACCATGTATGGGTTATTCCCTGCAGCCTCCATCTCCGCGGCGGCTTCCGAGTATTTGATTGGTTTGAGTGAGCCAAGCTTACCAAGTATGGCAGCAAAGATGGCAGTAACGACACCTATGAGCGACTCAATTTGGATCTTGGTTAGTATTCAGTTTAAACACGTCGGTAGTGAGGATTAAGAAATCTCCTTCCTTCCGCATTATCTCCTAAGTTCAAGCTTCTGTGCCTCAGTTCCACTTCCAGCTTCCATATACATACATCTGTTGGAATGCGCAGAAAATCGTTGTTTAGATGCGACTTGTTGTACCGCGAAAACTCTCTTGCAGAATAAGCACTGTGTACTATCAGCAATGCTGCTACTAAATACAATAATTTGTTGATCATGGCTATTGTGGAGTGGAGCCAGGAACAGTGTCTCCCAAGGGTAAAACGGAAAATATTTGGAATCTCGGGAACGATGGATTGCTACAGAGATAGATACACGAGCGACAGAAACAAACTACCAGTTATAAAACCACTTTATTGCAGACTAAACTATTAATGTACCACCATGCAGCGCCAAATCTCTACTACAAACAAGTCAAGATTACCGGCAGAGCACATAATGGGTTACTCGAAGGAGCAGGGAACGGAGGGATATCTACGGGCTTCAAAAGACATTCCTCAACTGATTAGTGCGAACTACCATCTCTAAGACAGACGCCGCATACTAATAGCCCCTATTGTTATAATATCAAGAGATAGTATAACCTACTGATGGGGATCAAAAAAGGGCCTGTGGGAGTATTTATATGCTTGAAAATTTTGTTGCGTATATTGAGGCACGGTGGGAATGAACTACGTCTGCAGATCTGTACATGCTGCAGCAAGACGGCTGGCATATGGGTGGTAAATTTCACTTTACAGGGATCATGACAGTGAGCTGCGTTAACAAGACCAGTGGCATTACGTCAACAACGGATCAAGTTGATGTAGGAAAGTGTAGAAAACAACTGGGTGAACTCAGTAGATATATTTGGATCGCTATCCAGTTTCATGGATTTTAATGGCATGGTTTGTCAGTTTTTACTATTCACCGAGCTAGATGAGATCTTGTTACGTGTACGGTAGCAGACCGTTCCTGGGAGATAAAATGCGTCAAAAAAATTGAGGTGCTGGCATTGACGTGCGTTTCGGACCATATTGTGCACGGAGAGTGCTCATAGATATACCAGATAAATAAGATTTGGGCACGCTAACTCAGTCGCTTGCAGTGCGAAGTCGGATGAGCAATTTCAATCTCCACTCCTGCAGGCAGCCAGTCGTACAGTCGTGTTAAGTCCCTCACGTGGCACGCGTTGGGATGTAGACTGTGCCCTTGATACCTGACAATCTTTAGATATTCTCCTACTCTTAGCATAGACAAATAAATGCCGCTTCCAGCTGCTACGTTTGTTGGCCTATCTGTCGAGGAGACGGTCTCCCGTCTACACACAGATCTGACTACGGGCCTGGAGTCTGTTCAAGATGCCCTCTATCGTAAATCCGTACACGGAACCAACGAGCTGAAGGGCGAGGAAGAAGATCCATTGTGGAAGCGTTTTATAGAAGCATTTTATGGGGATCCCATGATTTTGTTACTCCTGGGCTCTGCTATTGTTTCTATGCTGATGGGAAATATTGACGATGCTATTTCCATCTCTGCCGCTATCATAATTGTCGTCACGGTCGGTTTTGTTCAGGAGTATAGGAGTGAAAAGTCTCTGGACGCCCTCAACAAACTTGTTCCTCCTTCAGCTCATCTTACACGAGCAGGAAATACTCACACTGTTTTGGCATCGAACCTTGTTCCTGGTGACTTGGTTCATTTCTCTGTTGGTGACAGGATCCCGGCAGATGTACGCATCACCGAGGCGGTGCATCTGGAAATTGACGAATCCAACCTGACTGGTGAAGTTCACCCGGTTGACAAGCACATTGATATTGTGCAGTCGTCCTCACCAATGGGCACTGTGCCTGTTGCTGAGCGCACAAATATTGCATACATGGGCACCCTGGTTTGCAGTGGCAGTGGCTCTGGTATTGTGATAGGTACAGGACATAATACTGAATTTGGGTCAGTGTTTGAGATGATGTCGGGCATTGCAAAGCCAAAGACTCCCCTCCAGATTTCAATGGACAAGCTCGGCAAAGAACTCTCACTAATTTCCTTTGGCGTCATTGGTGTCATTTGTCTTATCGGTGTTATTCAGGGCCGTTCTTGGCTTGATATGTTCCAGATTTCTGTCTCCCTAGCTGTTGCTGCCATTCCTGAAGGTTTGCCCATTATTGTGACCGTCACTTTGGCTCTCGGCGTTTTGCGTATGGCTAGCGAAAGAGCAATCATGCGCAGACTACCCTCAGTAGAAACCCTCGGTAGTGTCAACGTCATTTGCTCTGATAAAACTGGCACACTTACGAAAAATAAGATGACAACTACGAAAATGTGGACAGTTGATATGGGCAGAGTTAGCGAGAAGACCCCTCATCCCTGGCTCAACATTGTCGAGTCGGAGAAGAACTTGGCCGGCATGATTGATGGCTCTCTCCAAAAACTCCTGCAGGTGGGAGTATTCTGCAATAACGTTAGAACATCCGCTGAGACAGGGCAGCATGTTGGAAACCCTACGGATATTGCCATTATGGATGTTCTCCCCAAGTTTGGAATGCAAGACATGAGATCCTCAAAGACGAGAATCCATGAGACTCCTTTTTCTTCCAAGCTCAAGTGGATGGCTGTGTGTGCTCATTCTGGCGATAAGGCTAATGCTGAAGTCTTTGCAAAGGGTGCTTATGAAAAGGTCTTGACCATGTGCTCTAGTTATATATCGCAGAGCGGAAAGTTTGAACCTTTGGACAGTTCACATGCGGAGAGTATCAAGGACGTCGCTGATGCAATGGCTCGTGAAGGTTTGCGTATTATTGCGTTCGCAACTGGAAAAGGACAGACGACTGAGGGTCTCGAAAATTCGAAGAGTCTTGCCTTTGCTGGTCTTGTAGCAATGTATGACCCTCCAAGAACTGCAGTTCCTGGTTCTATCCGTGCTCTTCTTCGTGGTGGCGTACGTGTGGTTATGATCACTGGTGATTCCGAGGCAACTGCTTCCAGTATCGCTAAACAAATTGGCATCCCTATGAGTTCTGGAGAAAGATCAGTTATGACGGGAGAAACATTGGAACGTCTTACTACAGAACAGTTGGCGGAGCTTATTCCTTCCGTGTCTGTGTTTGCACGTACCTCACCTGAGAATAAGCTCAGCATTGTTCGAGCTTTGCAAGCTCGTGGAGATGTTGTTGCCATGACTGGAGACGGTGTTAATGATGCTCCAGCTCTTAAACTTGCTGATATTGGTATTTCTATGGGTGAGAGTGGTACTGATGTTGCAAAAGAAGCCGCTGATATGATTCTTGTTGACGACGACTTCACAACAATTCTTAGTGCTATCCGTGAGGGCAAGTCCATCTTCTCCAATATTCAATCGTTCTTGACGTTTCAACTTTCTACATCTGTGGCAGCGCTATCTCTGGTGGCATTGGCCACCTTGTTCAGGCTGAATAACCCACTGAACGCGATGCAAATTTTGTGGATCAACATTCTCATGGATGGCCCCCCAGCGCAGTCTCTTGGTGTCGAGCCTGTGGACCCATCTGTTATGCTTCGCCCTCCAAGATCGAGAGACGATCATGTTTTGACCAAGAATGTGCTTAAGCGTGTCATTCAGTCCGGTGCGATTATTGTTATTGGAACTATGTTTGTGTATATCTCTGAGATGAGCGACAATATTGTCACTACTCGTGATACAACAATGACTTTCACTTGCTTTGTCTTCTTTGACATGTTCAATGCTCTGACATGCCGTGCTTCCAAAAAATCCGTGTTTGAACTTGGATTCTTCTCAAACAAGATGTTCAACTATGCAGTTGGAGCCTCCTTGTTGGGTCAACTGTGCGTTATTTATGTGCCATTCTTCCAGGCTATTTTCCAGACTGAGGCGCTCACCTTTGGTGACCTTCTGTTTTTGGTAATGATTACTTCAACTGTCTGGCTCGTTGATGAAGTCAGAAAATATTATGTGAGAAAGAACGAGTGGATGAAGGGATATGGCTCGCAAGTGTAGATGATGAAAATTCAAACCCCACTGCCCGGAGTCTCAACAGTACTGTCTCTGGGTTACTTTAATGTGACTGATAAGAATAAATATAGACTATATATGCTGAATAATAACGAACGGAAACTATTCTATGAATGTTGTAGCTGCCTTTCTTAGTCGATTCATGTTGGCTAGACCTTCATTGTCGTCTGTTGTTCCCTCAACAACGATCAGATCAACATTGTGTAGGTCAACGGAACGCAGCAAAGCAAACATGCTCTTGGAGATCTCTGCACCATTTGTTCCCAGATTATAGTCAAAAACATGATATCCTGCTTCCTGTATATGTTGTGCATCTGCATCTGTGAGTAAGAGAGTTCGAAGCAATGCGATTTTCTTGTTTTTCAGCTGAAGCTCACTCAGGTGATCAATAATGGCTGCTGAGTTCGCTCGTTTGGGCGAAAACAAAGATACAGGTGTCTTGGGGGCATAGTGTTTATACTTCATACCTGGAGTACGAACTTTGTCCCCTGCTTTTGCATTAGGATGTGCGACTAACACATCTGCCCAGTCCTCCCGTCCAAACTCTTTGATGCGCTCTAGTGATACACCACCGGGACGTAGCAGTTGTGGTGGCTCCGTGGTACCATCAACAACAGTTGACTCAACTCCAAGATTGCAAGCACCACCATCTAAAATATAGGGAATCTTTCCAGCGAGATCGTCATATACGTGCTGAGCCGTCGTGGTACTGGGTCTAGTAGACGCATTTGCAGACGGTGCAGCCAATGGCTCACCAACCATGTCAATTAGGGCTCTTGCAACAGGGTGCGCGGGCATACGGACAGCAAACGTAGGTTGTCCTACAGTGCAGGCAGATGAGATCTTGCTGTTCTCTGGGATTGGCAAGATGATGGTCAAAGGACCAGGCCAGAACTTTTCAATAAGAGGTTGGTAACGATGTGGCACAGGACCGTGCAACAGGTCCTCAAGCATTTTTATAGATGAAATATGCAAAATTAGTGGATTATCAGCTGGTCTGTTCTTGGCCTTATAGATGTTGAGTACAGCTTCTGTTTTAAAAGAGGAAGCAGCTAAGCCATAAACGGTCTCTGTGGGAATTGCAACAGGCTCATTCGTCTCTATAAGCACCTTCGCAGCTCTTCGGAGATTTTCCCTCGTCTGCTCCGAATTTATAATCAGCTCATCGCCATGAAAGCTGATGCTTGATGGATCCACCGCGAGGATCTGCGTCATGGAGGGTAAATGCAACTGCCGCAATGGACGAATAACTGTGTTTCTTAGCGTCTTGAAGGATCGAAATGAAAATAATATCTTCTGCTTGGACGTTATTTTTGCAGATTCTCTGTGGAGTTGGAATATTTCAAAAAAAAATATCCGAAAAATTCCATCGCATTGGAGGCTAATGATGCCCGATAAGGAGCCCGGTTGATAAGCAAGGGCAAACACTCCCTGGCCGAATGTGCACCATGGCTCGACCGTTTTTCACGTTATGGGACCTCGACTTCGCATTCTTTTGATCCAAAAGTTTCTGTGCTTTGACTTGACAGTCTTGTTGATTATCGGTATATGCTACTATGTACAATAGTTGCAGCTCCATTACACAATGTCTGCAACCTATAAATTGATTGTTCTCTTTTTCCCTGGTTTAGGAGCCCTGATCTTGCCCAGATCAATCGTGCCCTCGGACTTTTTAGCCTCCACTACAGGTGACTCATCCTCTTTGCTAGGCTCCTTTCTTCGAGGCGGGATTGATACATTTGTGCCGAGCCGTTTAAGAAAGCTTTCGTCAAGGTTGAATTCCTTGGCAATGTGTGTATCTGTATCACCTTCTTGTCGGGCTTGAAGAATGGCCGTGATTGTCTGCGGTTGTATCCTCGTTCGTGGCTTCGTGAAGTCTTCTAGCTCACTGGCGGCCTGCTTGTTGACAGCAATGCGCGCTTTGATTGTTGAAAGTGCGTCATTGGACTTTGTGAATTGGTGTTCTTGCTCTTTAAACTGCACTTGTCCTAGTTGTTGCAGCCGAGTAGCGAAATCCACGTCTTCTTGCGGAGTTTCAATGGGCTTCGATTCTGCAAGTTTGATACCATCTTTGACAGTCTTTTGAAATGTTCTTGGTTTCGCCTTCGATGCCACCGAACCCATGCTGATTATAAAATGCTTGTTTCTCTAGTAATTGAAAGTTCGCAGTATATTTTGGGAGTCCAGTCCGTACGTTAGATATGCCAGTTAATTAACAACCATATGGAGAATGTGTGTGTGGCCGAAGCCCGGGCCAAGAACACAGTGGGGTGGGGGGGGCAAACCGAATAGATGGCGTCTGAAGCAGAACAGCACCGGAGATAAGAACTGCCAAGCAAGGGTATAAGGGTAACCATAAAAAATTGTACCTTTTCAACAGCCAGTATTGAAGATGCCCAATTGAAAAAGCGGAAGGGATCTAAACCATCACTGATTACTCCTGCTGACGAGCGCATTCCACTGGAGGAACAGTTTGTCCCATGATTTTGAGTTTGAGCCATTTTTGCCAACAGATGACCTTCGGCATTGTGAAATGACCACAATATTATTACGGTTTTCATGTGGGTGATCTAGCAATAATGATGTAACGATCTTCACAAATCGCAAGGTGAGGTACTAGAATGTTGCGCTAGAATGAGAGATATGGGTAGCAAACGTCCTTACCACACACGCCCCTTAGCCGTTTCAAGAGGTCGGTCAACAGCATGTCTCACTTTCACGCCTGAAAATGCTGATTCACCAGTCCCCGACCCCACCGGATCAGGTACAGTTCCCAAAATGACAGCTGATCGCGGCCCTGGAACTTTGATATCACATACCAGAGCAAGATAATAGGTTGAGTAGCAATGCCAAAAATAAGTGAGCTTAAAGTAATTGGTCAAGATGAACAGTGTTCCAATTTCCTCTCCACCCTAATTCACCGCGGCTGTGGCTTCGTCTGCCCGATACGTGGAGACTTTTCGGGGCATTTTCAAACATGTATGGAAACCGAATTGGGCGGACCTGATCATCCGTGCAGGTCAGCCGCACATGTCAGATCACCATTACGAATGCCCCTCCTCAATTCTCGGAGAATTGCCTTGGGTTCCAGTAGCGGTGGTGACGTCACCAAGGTTATCAAATAAAGAGAAACACAAGCGGAACCGTGTCCTGCATAATGGCGCACTGTCTTTCCTCTTTTGTGTCTCTGTGACCTTCTTCCTCTGGCAGCGAGAAAAGGCCTGACCAGTCCAGGTTCCTCACCCCAACTACAACCCTAACCCACGAAGATCCAAATCATGCGTCAACAGAAAGCCTTTGTTGTCGTTCTACCACACCTTTTATTCGGTATAAAAACGACAGATTGACTCCATTGTTCACCCAAATGCCCCAGCCTTCGTCGACACCCTCACCTCGCTCTTCACCGTCGCCCAACTCTTCTCCAATTCAATACTCCTCTGATCCCAATGAGGCTCAGCTGCAGCGACTATACGGACGATTGCCAAGTAGAGCTGAGCTGTTGAATCACAAAGTACAGGATCGAAAGTACTTTGATTCCGGCGACTATGCACTTCGGAAAGCTGGCAGACCATCGGATGTTGGTGTACGAATCCCCATGGCAAAGAATATCCCACACGCAGCCTCCATGGCTGTTGCCGGCCTGGAGCCCACATCGCCGGCCAGGAAACGTCTCCCATCGGTATGCAATGTTGTTGAAACAAGTGCGGTTGAGACAACAACCGAATAGACACGGTAATAGACACTCTGCTTGTAGGATAACAAGCGTCGCGGACTATTTAAAATTAACTTATTATATAGGGTTACCTGAAATGCATCTTCAAAACATTGATACACCTGTATCATGAATGTGAATGTTAGAGGTCATTGATGACAATGAGAGCTACTATTTTGGCAAAGCTCGCTCATTTCTCATTCTTAGCGTGGCTGTTCCTTTGGTGCTACCTCGTCGTCCGGCGTGATATGAAACTTCAACTTGATTGGATTCGTTTTGCTGGAGTACTGGTAGCCCTTGGACCAGTCATATGAGATTGCGTATGCATAAATATTACCGCTGCGGTTGAATCTCGCCGCGCTGATGATCCCACCTGTATCAGTAGAGAACTTGAGACGGTATCGGGCTGCAATATCCCAGAAGTTGAAAGTAGCATCGGCACCAGCAGTAGCTAGGGTTCCTAGACGAGGGTGGAACGAAATGTCGTTGATGGAATATAACTGTACTTCGCTGCGAGGTGACGTAACTGTCTTTCTGTGACATCTGAAAGAAAAGCCACTATTCTTTTGCTTCTGTTCATCAACGTAGTGGATAGCAACACGGGCCTCAATTGTACCATACGCAAAGCCATCTCCTCCAGGAAAACACGCTAGTGATCGCGCATCGTATTTTAAGGAACCCTGCACAGTGCGGAAGATGCTGCCTGGATTAGAGAGATCAAACATACAGATATTTCTGTCTGCACAACCCACAACTAGGAGTTGTCCTGCTGAATCGATAGTGTATGCTCTTTCAGGCAGTTTAATTGTTGCCACTGGTTGATTCTGCCTCAGATCCCAGTACTTTACACTCTTGTCCCACGAGCAACTGGCAACCATAGTACCATTTGACCCACCCTGGCCAATAGGTACCCATCTGACACCACTCACGGCTGAATCGTGAACGCCAACTTGTGCATCCTGGCCAGTAGTCACGTCAAGCACCTTCACAACGTTATCACAACCGCCCGACGCTACTTTTGTGCCATCAGGAGCCCAGTGTGTTGTCAGCACAGGTTGATTGTGACTATACATCGATCTTCCTTCAACCTGGCCGGCCTGTGTGAGCTCGTAGATGCGAACTTTGTTATCCCACGATGCCACAGAAAGATATTCCGCTTGTGGAGAGAAGGCCAGGTCCGAAATCGAGTCTTCAGCGGCATTTGCGAGTTCTTTGTCTTCAGCTGTATTCAGCTCGTTATTTTTTGGTTTCGCTGCCCCTACGAACGACATTCTCTCGTGTTGATGTGCCCTGGTCAAGTTTGTGTTCCGAGAACTGTTTGAAGGATTTCAACTCTGGGACAGGAACGACAATCAGAGTGAAGCGCTGAAGCTACGGAAACTCAAGACAAGTAAAATATGGAACAAGTAAAGGCTGAATAGAATAAATTGAGGGTAAATAGTGCAACAAAAAATATTTGTCAGATGCTAATGCTAACTATCGGTTGGTTCGCACTTTCCTCCGAGCTCATGAAGGCCACAAGCCTTAGCCAACGCTGCACCAAATGGAGGCGGGTATGACATGAAGTTAAGCGTTCCCTGGGTGACGACCGTGGGTGACGACCGAAGAAGTGCTCTCGGAAGTCATTTCTGAGTCCATTTCACCTTTTATGGTCTATGAATCAGATCGGAAGCCTGAATGGGTTTCAGGAATACACTGCAAGGAGATTGTGCACCTTTCAAATTACCGGTCGCGTATGCTAGAAATTCTCCTGAAGGGCTGAACACTGCGTTGGTAACTGGGGTATTTGTTGAAAGACCCTTCACCTTTTTCTTGGAATCTAGATCCCAGATTGCCCATTGGCCGTCTTCCCCACCTGTTACTAGGCTGTTTACCTTTGGATGTAAGCAGACCGTATTAACCGCTTTCGGGGATTCCTTCCCAACATGAGCCTTGAATCTGATAGCCTTTGACTGATCCTGGGGATTTGCATACTCTACAGCACAGCGTCCCTCAATTGATCCATACACCCATTCGTTTCCTTGAGAATTGACGGCTACGCAGCTAGTCTGCCATCTAAAACCAGATAGCACTTGCTTTGAAATCTGCATTGGATTTTGAACAACATCAACAAAACACAGATGTCTCTCTGCTGTTGCAATAATCAAAGTATTGACACCGTCCATAGCGTACGCTCGTTCCGGCAAGTTTACTACACCTAAACAGTTAGAGCTACGCACGTCCCAGAAGCGTAATGTCTTATCCCACGAGCAAGTCGCGATAGTAGTCTCATTGACAAACTTGAGTCCAGATATTGTATCGTCGTGCTTCCCAAAGCTCACTGACTGTTGACTTCGCACATCAAATAGACTTACTGAGGCCTCCTTACCCCCAAAAGCTATTGCCGCACTACCTGGCTGCCATTCGCAAGCCAAGATGGGTCCACTCTGAGTTTGCATTGCCATTGGTCGGACCTGCCCCTGTGGGGTGTATTCAAAGATTCGAAGTGACGAGTCCCATGCTGCGATGGCAAGCGCCTCTCCCACAGTAGAGAATGCAAGATCGGCAGCAGCATCACCTGGAGTATCTGGAATTTGTATTCCAGCATCCATAGTGAATGTTAGCTTGGAATACTCAGCCTGCACGGTACAGGTTCCCTAATAACTCTGTGTGTAGGGTAGACGCTGAAGACTCAATTTCAAACGAACGATTTCAAACGAACGCCTAAACCACCAGTCGCCTGACAAGTCTCCACGATCGTGTGCAATTGCCTGATTGCCTGATTAAGAGAAAAAACCGCTGGTGAATCTCAGTTATTGAAAGCTGTGAAAAACAATGCAGGACGAGCTAAATGGGAATAGTGCAGAGCGGCCAGCGACGATCAGCAGAGAAGAACTATGTGGAGTTGCTCACGAATTTTGTCAGGAGAATGAATAGAATCCGTTTCACAATGATTACTAGCAAGCCGCTTAGCTTTCAAGTGATCTCCGCGAAATTGAGCATTCGACGATTCGTTCTTGGCGATGACACCCCACTGTGTTGACACTAGGATTCGGTGCGCGTCTACGAACGGGCGGTGAGGTATAACTGGCACGACTGATCAATGGGTAGATGCATATAAAAGATAAGGAGAAACAAGGAGAGGAAATCAGAAGCTGTTAATAGCTACTTAAAACAAAGACCAACCAAATTTTTTTGTGCACTTCCAGCTGCCTGAAACATTTTTATCCCCATCAACCCCTTTCTCAGCAGTCTTTTTTTGCTAGTTACCCTGAAAGATGCTAGGCTGTATATAAACCCCTTCCATGCCACACAGAACTAGCATAGACATGTGGGCAGAGCAGAGCAGTTCGACACCATTTCTTGACCAGTACGCTCTCATTGATGAAACTGTTGCACGTCTCAGCCAGGCTGGAAAGCTCGGCCAGCAGCAACGAAACTACTTCTCGGCACCAGCGGCAACTGCAACGCAAACACCCCTCTATGCCAACTATGACATGACTGGCAAGTCTGCAACACCGCAGCTCTGGACACAGCACCAGCAGTATCATCAGCAGTACCAGCATCAGCATCAGCATCAGCATCATCAGCATCAGCATTACCAAGTCGCCACTGTTCGAGGTTAATTTATTATGAGTCAGGGTCTGAGACCTGACTGGGTTTTTGGTTATGGGTATTTACATTTGAGCATATGCACCAGGCATGAATACATAAGCATCATATCATTATTTTGGTTGAACGTAGAAACGTAGAGAGTATAGCATACAAGCTGTTAGCTTTTCAAGTTATAGTGTACAGTCTTCTGCTAGCGCACAAGATTCTCATAGATGGCCCAGGAAATGGCAGAGGCACATGCCTTTCGCATCAGACGCAAAGAAAGTCCGTCAAAGAGAGCGCGCGGACCAGAAGTACGCACAATCGTGCTCATTACCTTTAGAAAATTGCCATGGCCCTGAGGATCCGCTTGTATCCGAGTCTTGACAGTGTCAAACGGACTTGTGATCGTGGTGGCGGCTGCAGACGCAAATAGCGCAGATGCAGAGTTGATCGTCGACGATATAGCCGTCGTCTGATGTGGATACAGAGCTGACAGCATCTCCTTGTTTGTTTCGTAAAACAAAACATACAATCCAGCACTGGGGGCGTCTCGCAAAGTAGTAACGCCGGATCCTTTCCAAAAGCCTCTTAGCCCACCTTGTTGGTATATTGCCTTGCCGGCTTCGCCAAGAGATCTATAGCCCTTGGAGGACTCGTAGTGAACTTTCATAACGGTGAATGGCATTGTAATAAGGCCGGCGCTTGCCCTAGCAAATGCACCAGCACTGAGATTGGCCAGTTTGCTCAGTTTCGGTAGCGAAGAAGATCCAATTGAGCCATCTACATGGCCAATTTGAGTGGAGGCAATGAATTGTCTGCTGTAAGTTAGAATAGTAAAATACAGTGCCCCACCGCAGGAGGTGCGCACGGTGGAAACCAGCGTACCACGCCATAGGTCCAAAGGACTGTGGGCGGCGCCAACTAGGGAGCGAATTGATAGCCCATCGAGCTGAACTCTTGTTTTGAGATAGTCCAACGGCTGCAGTGCAATAGCAGCCGACATACCACTGAGAAACCCGGCCGCGACATGTCCGCTCACGGTCTGATTTTTCATGGTTGTATCGAAACTATTGTATTTTCAATGTGGGGTTCATAGGGAAGCCAGTGGCAACCTACAAATGAAGCGAACAAACGGCAAATTCAAATCCAAAATTGCTCATTTTTTACCTCATGGATTAGAGATAAGCTGAATATACATGCATTATAAAAAGTTTATATGACCATACAAAATGACTACTAGACCCGGCGAACACCAGCTAGTAGTGCCAGCACCGAGCAATGTCCGCGTAGTTGAGCTTGCGAAGCACAACCGGCGCATGCGGAGGGCCGTTTGTCACCACAGCTCCTACCAGATTATTATCCAGCAGAAAAGTGACGGCATTCCAGTCTCGTTGCAAATGTCCCTTTACAAAGACCTGCGGTGCGATAGGGGAAGGGACAATGCCGTCACGGACAACGTCCTCCATCAGCGTGACATTATTGAGTTCAATGGAAGAAAATTCACTGGTGATTCCACTGCCCAGCATCTTTACAGTTGCCTCCTTTATAGCCCAGTAGTGGAACAGCAGCCTCGCAGGAAAGGGTGATGACTCAAAGGCCGCCATTTCAGCGTGTGAAAACAGGGGTGAAATAGAAGACACATATGCATCCGCGTTTTCCAGATTACTGTCAGTGATATCTACTCCCACGCGGCCTCCAGACTTGACAGCGATAGCCACGAATCCATTCTGATGACTAACGTTAAAGTCAAATTTGGCACCCGGCAAGTACGGCCTTCCGGTATCAGTACGTGCGATCTGTATTTTGTTCCACGGTCGCTTGGAGTACATACTAACCACATAAATCTGCAGCAGTTGCGAAGCTAAAGCCATCTTTGCGTCTTCTTCGTAAAGAAGGTTTTGAATGCGCACTCTGTCTGGCTCTGGAACCATCTGTAATGCAGAGGCAAATTCTTGGTCGCTACGCCAGAGATGGCGTACGTCCAGGTAGTAAATAAAGACGTCAATATTTTGTGCGGTATGTCCTTTGGAAACCATTGGTGAAACCATTGAGTTTTGTGCGGTGTAGTGTCGGAACCGGTTCTTTTGCTCAGTCATAAGCGTTTTCCCCACCCTGGTTGCAGATCGGACAGCAGTTGAAACAATTTAGGAGGAGCTAGCAGGTAACGTGGAGCGTAGCGTGGCGGCAGTTTCGAGGGAGCTCAAAATTTTTTGGACGGATTAGTTTTAGTGTCGTTCACCTGCGACCTCAAAGTGCTGCTGTGGGGTCAGGTGTCGCAAACAGATATCGCCGCGTTTGCGGAGAAAGGAAGAGGAGTAGCCTGTGCGAGGCGCTGTTCCGTCCCGTTGTCGTCGGACATCCCAGTGCAGCGGCATTGTATAACATTATGGGAATTCACATAACTTATTGCGACATCAACATAACTCATTGTGGTGCATAGCGTGGGTGCGCACGCTATGAGCACAAAGGCGCTGCTGAAACACTAGTCCAAGCCAAGAAGGGCGCCAAGTAAGCAAACAGTGAGGTGCAAGGCAACACATAGTTGGACGGCAAATGGTGGCCAAAGAGATCCCAAGTCAGATGTGTGGCGGGTTGCTGGATCAGCTTTGTCGTGTCCAAAGTCACAAACCTGATACACCACTAGACAGAAGTTAGGGGTGAGCGGGCCCAGAGTGAGACAACAGTGCTCTAAGAATAGTTGCCCAATGAGGCAGTCGCAGAGACGACTATCTACAGAGGAGATAATCATCAAAGTCTTATGGGTCAATCATCTTGTATTTTCGGTCTTCCAAGATGAAATGCGTGAGCAATAAGGGTCAATGCATGCTGAACCACGGCATTATATGAAACATCTGTTGGGGATGACTGCCTCGGCACAAACCCGTGTGCTCGCGGCTTTTGGCATTCCGCCTTTCAGTCAGTGGCTACTCTAGTCGAGGGGCGGTGGGTCACCAGAGTGACCCCCATGCTTTATCTGTCTCCTTGGGGGGGGAATTCCTGCGACATTATAGCAAGGATAGTGACGAACGAGCTGAAGGACAGATAGTGAACATGGGAATAAAGTATTTTGCATTGGACTTGAAAGACGATGAGAAGCTCATTAAAGAGTACGAAGAGTATCACAAAAATATTTGGCCCGAAATACGAACAAGTATATTGGATGCAGGGATTACCAATATGGAAATCCTCCGTACTGGTAACAGGCTGTTCATGATCATGGAGACATCTGACGAGTTTGACGGAGCTAAGAAAGCAGAGGCAGATGCTGCTAACCCGAAAGTTCAGGAATGGGAAAACTTAATGTGGAAGTTCCAGCAGGCATTGCCACATGCAAAGGAAGGAGAGAAATGGCTGGAATTACATGAGATCTTTAGACTGTAATTTTAATTGTAAATCAACAGAACCAAAGTTCCTTCATTTACTTGGCACGCTAGTACTGAGCACAGACACGGAGATGTCCTTTGGGTCCCCACTGGGATTCCACTGGGTTCTCTAGGTTGCACATTGGGAGTAATGCCCCGCCAACCAAAAGTCTAGCCGCGGACCGAGATACAACCCCACAAAATTTCCTGCGAAACTTATCAGCGCCTCTTTGACCTGTTTGCTCAGTTTCATAAGGTTTCACTAAATTATCGACGGCAGCCATAACATGCGTGAAGAACTCATCAATGACGCGGTAAACTTTCTTCAGGAGTCTGCTGTTGCGTCAGCTCCTCTCTCAAAGAAAATCGAGTTTCTCAAGTCAAAGGATCTGACTGAAGATGAAATCCAAGAATCTTTAGCACGTTCTCGCGCTGGACCTGTGTCAACCTCCACGCCGGCCTCGACATCTACCTCATCATCTTCTACTCCATCAACTCGATCGTCAGCACCCACGTATTCTCCCCCGCAGTATCTAGCTCGTCCGCCACCACCAGTACCTGACAGAGACTGGAAAGACTACTTTGTGATGGCTACAGTTTCAGTGGGTGTTGCTTATGGTATTTATGAGACTGCAAGAAGATATGTTCTGCCATTGATTCTTCCTCCCACTCCCGAGGCTCTTGAGAGTGATAAACAAGCATTGGAAGAGGAATTTGCCAAGGTCCAAGAAATGCTTGACAAGCTTCATGAGGACTCAGAGAAGGTGTTGGAGGGTGAAAAGGAACGAGACGCAAAACTCAGTAAGTCGCTCGAAGAAGTTGACTCTGTGCTCACCTGGGTTAAGAGCCAGACTGAGGAACGTAATACCGAGATCAAGCTCATCTGTAATCAGGTTGACAATATTCAAAAGTCGTTGCCAACGGCATTGGAGGAACATAGATCCCAGCAGGATAATGTTCTCAAGGAGTTAAAGGAAGAGCTGAAGAGTTTAAAAACACTACTCAATTCAAGGACAGTCTCCAGTACCTCGAATGGCACAAGTGCATCCAACGGAACGCCACTGGGAACAAATGCAACTGGGGGATCTCCTCCTCCTCTTGTTAAGCCAGTTGCAGTACCAGTGGCAGACTCCTCAGAGGAGCCTCCAAAGGTTGACAAGGGAAAGGGACCTGCGCATGTTCCAACGTCCTCCGCATCTCCAAAGCCTGCAATTCCCGCTTGGCAGTTGGCTGCTGGCCGAGCCAACTAATTTATCCCATCGAGATAATGCACACTATGTACTGTCTAGTTCTGGCCCTACCCCAGATACTGGTAAAATGAAATATTAATTATAACTACACTGCCAAGCCCCGGTAGGTATCTAGACCATTACTCTTGTTGAGGTAGACAGGCGTCTGCGGTATTCTCCCGGCGAGACGTCATCGACATGGATCTGCTTTCAGCCCCTGACAAACAAACAAGTAGATAGCTGATTACTGGCCAAAGTTCTTGGCAGGCTTGGCCATACAATTATCAGATTCACAATTGCACGGCTCTACGATGGCCACCACGGCAATCTCTTGTACCTTGGTACCCTGATCTAGTATCACGTGCCGATAGCATGCCATGACAACGGCAGCATGTGAAAAGCCTCCGTTGAGGCATGTGATAATCCGCACACGACACCCTTCGGGTAGCTCGTGACTAGTAGTTCTTCACTTCACTTCCTACATTTTTCGTGATGGCGAATTCAACATCCGCCTCTCCTGAAAAGTTTCCGCAAAATGCGGTCTCAATCAACTCTGAGGCACGCACAACTGGCCGTACTGGAAAGGGTACGTTCTTGGTTCCCGAGACGAAAGATATGGTGACCACCTTGTTTGACCCTCGAGTCCAAAAGTCCGTCCTTGATCTAGTGATCATCTCAATCCTGTCCTTTTGGGTTGCCTTGTACTTCATGCTTCCCAGCGGGGCCCGTATCCCGGTCTTCGTTTTGCTGTTCGCCCTTTGGCGCGCCGCTTACAACGCTGGAATCGGCTTCATGTTGGATAACCAGTCCAAATCACAATGGCTAGTTGGACTGGCAAGGTGTTATGGCATTGGTGATCCCAAGAAGTCACACACTTTTGTTAATAAGTTCTTGTCCAGTGATCTGAAACGCGGAATGGCCCCTGGGGAATATGACTATTACAAAATGCCGCTCGAGTATAACACTTGGATCATTTTCAGGAAAGCCGTTGATTTGATCCTCATGTCTGACTTTACCTGTTACATTCTGTTGGCGTTTTCTTGCTTCCAGCACCCAGATCAATCATTACTTTTGATATTTTGTAGGTGGACCGCCGGTATTATCTTGTTCGCTTTCAATCTCTGGGTAAAGTTGGATGCTCACAGAGTCGTTAAGGATTATGCCTGGTACTGGGGTGATTTCTTTTTTCTTGAAGACTTGGAACTTACATTCGATGGCGTCTTTGAGATGGCTCCTCATCCAATGTATTCGATTGGCTACGCCGGATATTATGGAATATGTCTCATGTCTGCTAGTTATACCTTGTTCTTCATGTCAGTACTAGCGCATGCTTCTCAGTTTGCCTTTCTTCTCATTGTTGAAAACCCTCACATCGAAAAGACATATAACCCTTCCCCTGTTGATGCTAATGGAAAGCGTCGTCTCACTTTGTCGGCCGAAGAAGCCGCCAATAAACCAGCAAAGCCAACATTCCCGGCGATGCTCATTTTCTCCAATTTCACTTTTGTAAGAGCCTCCGACTACCTCACCGTTCTCCTGGCACTGTATTCCTTCGCACTAGTGTTTGTCCCGAACACACTCACATTCAAGATTATGTGTTTTACCTCAGCATTTTTCTGGCGTGCTTTTCACAGTCTTGGCCTCGGTACTATACTTCAATTGCAATCAACATCAAAGTTGTGGACTCGATTATTCTTCAAATATGGCTACTCTGCAGGCGAGGCTTACTCACAGTGGCAGACTCTATACAACATGTCTACAGTATTATCTTACAGTACTTTCTTGGTGTATTGTCTCCGACAGTGGCATAGCCCAATTGGCGTCAGCCTTTGGCTCTTCCGATACATTATAGGCTTCGCCCTGATTGCCCTACAAATTTGGACATCTTTTTCGATTTATGAATCACTTGGTGAATACGGATGGTTCTATGGAGATTTCTTTCTTCCACGACAGAAGAAACTTTCCTACTCTGGAATTTATCGCTACTTGAATAATCCTGAACGATTATTTGGTATTGCAGGTGTTTGGGGAATGACACTATTGACCAACTCCCTCTCTGTGGGTCTGCTGGCATTTTCTTGGACAATGGGTGGTCTGGCTTTTATTCAATTTGTTGAGCAGCCACACATGAAGCGCCTATACGGAGGTCAGATCCAAGATTCTGGTCTATCCAAGCATCTAACAAAAGCTCCAATTGTCAAGAAAATCACTGGCTCTCTTGATAGGGTAGCTAATGAGACGGCCACTATTGTTGAAAGCTTTCTGTCTCAGGTTGAGAGCACCAAGATCAGACTGGAACAGTATCCGGCAAGACTTACAATCGTCAGGCTGTCGGATGACACTATTCAGACAAATGGTACCGATGGTGCTAGTAACCTCTCATGTACTCTTACGCTGGAGAAGGCAAAGTTTGTCGTAGGGGAGCCAATATCTGTACGGTGGACTACGAATGACCCCGAGGCCACGCCATCTGACAAGGACTGGGTTGGTCTTTACCGTGTAGTCGACAACCAATCTACACAAATCACCACAATTTCATCTAGAAAGCGGTGGTATTGGATTAACAAAGCGGGCCAGCTTACCTTTAAAGGGAATGCGCTCTTTTGGGAAAAAGGTGTCTACGAGTTCCGTTATCATCACAATGGGAAGCACACAGTCTGTGGAATCTCACCACCATTTGAAATTGACGTGCCCAAGTTCGATGCCGCCACGCTACCTGCAGAGGGGCTGTCTAAAGACCTTTTGCCGCTGTTGGCTGCCTGCTTCACTGGGTCTGAGAATCCGCCTCCTACAACCGAACTTGATGTATGGCAAATAGATGCCACAGTTGCCAAGAGAATGGCGTACATTGTTAAAGAAAGTTGTGGACTTGATCTTGCCGAGAATGTCTTTTCTCTTGATTCATGTGTTCTCACGCTTGCGAACCGGCTCGTAAGGATGCACAAAGCTATGCAAGAGCTCTACTCATAAAAGCTATACATAAGATCGAAATAGACTATAGATACGAGAACTGTTTAACAGTTCAAGAGAGGTAACAGGAAACCTCAGTTGTAGGCAGATCTCTACGCTATCTACAGCAGTTTCCCAAAGCGGTAGTCACGTGCAAGAATGCATTAAAGAACTGTCACTGGAGGCGCTGTCGTCGCCACAACCATTGCTACCAAAATGTCATCGAACGATAGCGATAAAACTACCATTGTCGAGGGTATTGCCGACGGCACTGCACCTGACAGTACTGACACAAGTCTCAGATACGCCGCCTATGGTGCGCGATTGCGTACCATCTTGTTGGCAGCACACAGATATGTAGCGTACACATCAGATATTGGTGAGTCGTTCCGCCCAGTGGTTCCTCCAAAGCTTGTAAGCGCCGCATACGGAATTTCTTGGTTATACATTGGTGGCGACGTTGCTTATGAGTCGTGGAGAGCTCGTCTGAGACAACAAGGTCTGTACAAACCAGGATTGTCGCCATGGCAAGAGCCTCCCGTTTTATCTGATGAAGAACGAGCTCAAATCTCTGCCAATGCACCAGATTGGAGAATTGTTGGTGCCCAGAGAGCAGTATTCCAGTCAATTGCTTCCATGGGTCTCCCTGCATTTACTATCCATACATCAGTACGATACGCTGGCAAGGCTGTGAAGAATGTCAAAAACCCAATCATCCGTGCATGGGGTCCCGTTGGTCTTGGTCTGGCTATCGTCCCCGCCCTCCCATACATGTTTGATGAGCCAGTTGAGAAGGCAGTAGACTATGTGTTTGAGAAGGGCCAAGAAGTCTTTCTCAAGGCAAAGAAGGAATAAACTGACAATAGATCAGTGATGTAGACTTCAATAGATTCAAATGCTCTGTAATGCAAAAATCGGGTACGCTCATGCCAACATTCGGATGACTGCAAAAGAAATGTTGAATATCATACCCACGACAATGGCTTTCTGTTGGCGACGAGTAAAAATTCCTCTCTCTTTGAAGAAATACAAGGCAATAATTCCTAAGAACATTCCCGTCAGCACTCCAATTACATCATCGAGATAGTCCCCGCCAAATAGGTCGACTGGTCCCTCAGTCACACCAGTGTCTATCCAGTTGTCTTCCAACCGCGTCTGCTCATCGGTATCCTCAGCACCATACATCAGATTGAACTGTTGCCGTAGTTGCGTAATGTCCTGGTCTGTGAAGCCACTATCTCGTAGACGGTCAAATCCTCTGCGCTCTGGCAGCGCAGTTCGGACAGGAGCTGACGTTTCCAATTCATTTTCCTTCAAAAGCTCGGATTGAGTCAAAATGTCGCCAATGCTACAATGGATATACAGCTTTGGCACCGTTTCTTGTCGTGCTTGTGAGTGGTCTTCTCTTTCCTTGCCCTTACGAGACACAGGTTTTCGTTCTGTCACCTGCTCATATATTTTGGCTGATCTTTCTAGCTCTTTCGCTAAATCTGTCTTGTCTGTTATGATCTTGCCTCCGTAGATGAGTCTGAGCCTTCTGTTGAGAGTGATACCGCCCACTTTGGAGCGGATTTCACGTTTTAGACTGGCCAGAGTGAGATCCGCAGTGTCATTAAACGTCAGAGTCAAGTCTTCTAATGAGCCATCGGAAAATTTGACCACCAGGGTCGCTGCTGACATGGTGGTGTAGCAGGCGAAATAGCAGGATCTCCATCGTTCCCACAATAGAGCCGTTTTGTGCACTAGCTGGGAGGGACGCGACTGAGTAGGAACAAGCATGCACGATAGACTAGTAATTTGATTAGAATAATACATGTGGCGGAAAACTAGATGATATATGGTAACGGCATACGAATTGTCGCAAACTCTTGTACAGTGCCCCACATCAGCTCTTCGTGCCTTTTCTAGGTGCCCGGCCATTCGACTGCGTATGACCCTGCAGGGCCACCCACACTCTCAGCTCCGGGTAACCCCTCGAGACTATATAAGTGAAAAAAAATCTTGATTTCTCTTCATGCGGACTCCAAGTCTCTACCGTGTTGCTTACATTTCATCGATTCCCACTGAAAAGCAAGCGTCAAGACGTTGGACAGAAAAACCGAGCATCTTAGTGCCTTTCGTTAGCTGTAGTCGTGAACGCCTTCCAAGCGAATCCCGTGAGGTTTATCGAGGGCTGGTAGCTCGTACATTTTTGAATAGTTTTGTAGTGTCTTTGAATACAGCATTGTTTTACATGTCCAAAAGTTTTTTTTATGTCTATTTTTGAATGGAACGGAAAAAGTCCATTACACCGGTGAAGACGACCAGCAAAATACCACCACCTGGGCCAAGTCTGAGAACCTTTGGAAGGAAGCCCTTGTAGAGTGCAGCAACACCTTCCTCCTTCATGACTGTTCCAATGGCACCAAAGGTCCAGTTGTACTTGGGAGTGACGCCAGGGACCTTGGTGGTGTTTTGAATTCTTGACTTGACAACATCAAAAGGTGTGTTCAGCATAGTACCAACAGTACCACCAATAGAACCACTAATCAGATCATTGGTGATCTTTCCTTGCTTAGTTTCTGCCACTGGCATCATTTCCTTGACCTTAAAGATAACACCAAAGTAACCAGCGTTCCACGAAATATGTCTCCAAAGCGTAGCCTCAAGACCATTGTACATAGCCAAGACACCCTCGGTCTTTACAATCTTTGTCACAACGTCAATCATTCCCTTATACTGAGAAGTCTTGTCCTGCAATCTAATCTTGACCAGCTCGAAAGGAACAACAACAAAGGATTCAGTGGCACCGGCGGTAGCACCAGTAAGAATGGAGAGGGGTTGGTTCATGGAGGTCATTCCAAAAGCATTTTTGTAGATCTTTCCCCACTCGTCGTTAGCCGCAAACTTGGTAGCTCTCTTTGGAGCCTCCATGAGAATTGGAGCACTGATACCACGGTAGAGTCTTGAAGGACCTTCGTTCTTGATAATCTTGGACAAACAGTCGACCATTGACGAGTACTGCTCGCCAGAGCCCTTGACCTGAAGCTGCATTCTTGTCTTGACGACATCTAATGGATACATCACCAGAATCTGGGTTAGTATAATGAAAACATAAATAGAGATGCAATGACCCCAATACGTTCCAAGTCGTCCGACAACCATCGAGGCATGTTGACAACAGGAAGAGGATTTCAAACCCAGAGGAGTATCAATAAATATCCTGGATCAAATTACATCAAGGTCGTTGCCGAGCTGCCATTTGCTCCGATCAAATCCGGCCTCGGCAGGCAAATGAACCTGGAAGTTTGAAGGCATTCGTCACCAACAAAACAACGACAAAACATGACACAATATTGATTTTCCAATAGTGTCTGTTAGTAAGATCAAAATCAATGATATTTGATCTCTTGCCAGTTATTTTGCCGACATTCATGCCTGGGTGCACAGGATAAATGGAACCATTTCAAAAGCGTACTTACCTCAGAGACACCGGCGATTGCACCAGCAGCAAACTGATAGATAAACGGAAGGGCTAAGATTAGTATTGACACTAAAAAGATCACTCCATGTGCACTAATTGATCAAAACTTACGCTTTGGCTGCTCTGTCGACATTTCTGATGGCCAATTGATTACGTTGGGAAACTAACTTGCAGTTCGGAGCACCCCTCCTCTTTTTATTCTTGCCCCACACTGAAACTCCCGATCACGGAGAATTGTGTCGCCGATAGTGCTGATAGGCACTTTGATAAACCAATCAAAATACGGGAAATGTGGTATCGGAGAACATGCCTTTAGAGCAACGTTCGAAATAGCGCAAGCTTTTCTCATTCAAAAAAGGGGGTCATCCCGGGCTCGATCCGGGGTCACCTGCAAACACGAGTTTACTCCTGTAAGCTTATCGCCCGAAGCAGGCATACTACCACTATACTAATGACCCTAATTTGCCGATTTGAGGAGTTTTGGAACATTACTCAGGGCCAACAAAGATACAAATTTTGCTTAGCCAATCTGTCCAGAGCTCAAACTCCCGGGATTTTAATTGGCAAACTGATGGATTATAGTTCGAAATAGTGATTGAAAAATTGTGAGGCAATCTTAAAGACGTTGATGGAGAACTGTAGTCGAAAAATGGTTGTTTTTGAACAACACCAGCTCCAAGAATGGGCTCTCAGGGCCAAAATTAGACATTTTTCTGCCTAGGCCATTGCTTACCTTTTGAAATGGTCGTTTAAAACTTTGACATTTCCTATTTGCTGAAGCCGTCTCTGCCATCGTACGCTAATTCTCCCGCAACTATTCAATTTGCCCTTTTAGGAAGTCCGCGTAGGAGCCACCAACGGGCTGCTACAATGGGCCTTGGTCGTCGTCTTACATTAAATCTACTACCACAGGTTCGGGTTGGCGGTTTCCATGCGTTGAGAATCCCTGTTAGAGATCGTCGATGATTGGCCGCCTACAGGAGATTGTTGGCTTTCTAACACTCTAAATAAGCGCGCATGTGGAACAAAATAAACGGTAATTGCCTTTGCAGATGTGAGATGTGAGACGATACCACGGCGTGGTATCTTGAATCATTGAAGTTAAAACACAATTTACGCCAACGCGCGTGGCTTTGGCTATCATTTGTCGATGACGATTTGATGTGCAGGCTACTTCCCACATGTGCATACCTTGAAAGGGACATAGCCGCTGGTAGCGAAGCAAGGAACCTGATGGCGACACGCGTCTGCGCCTAGGGGCCCACGGAGTCGTACGGCAGGGATGAGCAAAGTGAAGCCGTGCAGGGGAGAGTTTCAAACATGCTATTCTGAACTTTCCACTTCCAATTATCACCGCTGTGGTTGCGATGTCTTTTAGTGCCTTGCACTGCTCATAGTGGGGCCTCCACTGGCATAATGCAGCTCTGTTGTCGGACTGGAGCACGTCAAAACATCTATGAAATTTTGAGACGCATTTTTTTTTGACAGTGCGGGCAGCAACAAGGTACGCGAAAATAATGGAGTTCCGAGAGTAACGGCACTCCTGTAAAAAGTGTTCGATATTTTGACACGGGTACTAATAAACTACTGGACGGTGATTCCGCTTCCCTTCCAATACTGGCACAATTTTGCGTCGTATTTTAGTGATTATATAGTCTATTTCCAATCCAATTCTTGCCGTCAGCGGCTTGCAAACGCCAGATCTAGTGCCCTGCAGTACAGTTTTCAGTTGGGAGAGTGGCAGGGCTTATACCCCTGACTTGGGCGCCCCTTTGTACTAAAATTAGTGGGAGGACTGGGCCTTCGAGAACAGGGTCCTCCAAAGATGAGAGCAAGGATAGTAAAGCATAAGCACACTAGAACCGCATCACTTGCGGAGTCCATGAACTCGGGATAACTGCCGCAAAGTGACCATGCACAATACCTGAGAGACCGATCGCTCCGAGCACACACCCGTCACCCTTCTACCCAGCCCAGTTTATCCAAACCCTGAAAGTTTGCCCCGCAATTCTGGCGCTGGAACGTCCAAGCTCCTGAACAGAAGGCTACAGGGAGAGGAAACTGACCATTTGTCATTACTTGCCAAGTGAAATTTAATCACGCGGTGCGCGTTTGAATTTCCCTCCTTAAACAAGGACAAGAGCTAAACAAGACGGCTGCCGAGCGACCCTCCCAGGCACCAGCAAAGCAATATTCATTGGGCCGCAGCGCAGGGCTGCCTCACAATAACAGCGACTACGACGCACCCCTTCCCGTACAGGCAATTTGCATGCACTGAACTTTTCTCCCACCTTGACTCGAGTAGATACTTTACGGAACACAACGCCCAGCCGCTCTTTCCATTCCTCTTCGTGAGTCTCTCCTTTTTTTTACTTATATTAATCGGTTTGAATATATGCGCTGAAGTGCACCCGTGAAAGAGCAGCCATGAACAGCAATCTACCGCCTCCCTCTATAGCTCTGGGTCACGGCGGCATGCCTCAGTCAGCTCACCAACTACAGCTTGATGACATGATCACCAACGTTGGCGTCAACCAGCCGCGACAACAACAATATGCTAGAACCTCCACGATGAGCTCCATGAATCAAATGCCTAATCCTCGCATGTCGGGCTCTTCCCGTCGAACTTCTATATCATCTTCAACTTCAAAGGGCGGTGGCTTTTTTGCCTGGAACAGACGGAAAAATGGCGGCGGCGGCGGTGCAGCCGTCATGGACGACGACTTTGACGACGACGGTACTGGAGGTGGAGGTGAAGGAATGGATCTTGCGGGTCAAGATGTTAGTTTGTCTGCTATTGCAGGTCTGCGTGACAGAGATCGGTATCCCACCGTTCAGTCTCCAACGTTGCCCCCGGCCCCGGGAAGTGATAGAGCACTTAGCATGTCCTCCATGACGTCTGGAATGGCGGATACATCTCCATTTATTCCCACCTTGCAATCACCGGGTGGCGCGAAAATGGCTGAATATCGCAAAAATCTCAAGGCTAACCAGCTCATGATGAGTTCCAATGAAGCTTCCCTTTTTGGTGATATGAATGGTGCTCCACAGTCTGGTTTCCAGTATGGTGGATTCCCATCAAGTCCAAGCACACCGCAAATGGGACAAGGCGCGCCTATGCGACAACAGATGCGTTCTCCAAAGGCCATGGGAATGGGCCCTATGAGTCCCAGTTCCATGAGTCCCATAGGTCCTGGAAATCCTAATAGTGCCTATGGCTACCCTAATCAACCGCGTCCCACGCGTCCCGGCAGTCGTCTTCATTCCATGAGTGGCAGCATGCACCCCCCGCCAATGCGCGGCGGTTACGCTAATGATCGTGCGTACTCTATCAGCTCTAGCACTCCCCCATTTGCACCGCGTCCGTTTTCACAGGATGCCTTCAGACTACCACCAGATGGAGTTCTGCCTAGACCTCCTTCCTCGCATGGATTTGCCCCACGCCGTCCTCCATCGTCGCAGGATATGCGACCACAGCATCAGCGTTCGCAACTATCTCAGGATGTCAGCACCACATCTCAACTGGGCAACGAATACAATAATTTGCATCTTGAAGAGCAGCGTCCTAACCTACCGTCTAAGTCGCCCACTTCTTCTGCTGCTTCTTCTGGCTCTGTGCTAGGCTCTGGACCTCCTCGCCTGTCACCGCCGACTACAGCTGAGGGAGAAATCTCTGAGCTCAGTCCGGTCTCTTCCTCGGACAAGGCTAAAAATACTGCACTGCCACAAATATCTGAGATTCCTGAAGCTAGAAAGCCAGTTATGGTTAACTCTTCCATGATGACAGATGAGTTGCCAATGCCGCTAAGCCATCTTCGTAATTCTGCAGTGTCTGCAAAGCAAAACGGAAACAGTGATTTTGATTCTGGTGTGACGAACACAACCGCCGCTACAACAGCGGCGTCATCTCCAAGCCATACAGTCACAAAGCACCGATCCACCGCTTCAACAAATTCCAGTAGCTCAATTCTTAATGAGCAGCTTCTTGACGAAATAAGGCTACTTTCAAGTGAGTTGGCCGATTCAATTCGCAGGGAACTTGGTGTTGAGGCTGATTATGATGAAAGCATGGAACATGTATCAACAGAATCGTTAACCCCACGACAGAGGGCGCAGAAGGTGACTCTTCTGCAAACCCAGCTTGATATCGAGAGGAGAAAGCGCATTATTGCAGAGTCTGGCGGTAGCACATCGTCGCCGACGCAGCTTGCTGAGATGGAGGCGAGTGTCTCCGAGAAGGATCGCATTATCCAAAGCAACGATCTTGAGATGAGGGCACTACGTGAGACAATTGAAACTATGAAATCCGATTATAATAAGCTCCAGTCTGAGACTGAGCACTTGAAAAATGGTGTCCTCCCTGAACTTCATTCCCACGTTGAGAGTCTTGAACTTCTCACAGCTGCAGGTAACCCTATTGAACTTCTGAAAGAAATTGAGGATTTGAAGGTAGAAAATCTCAAGATGGAGAAGCTTGTAGAAGAAAATTCTACTAGGGGCCCACTTGGTGAGAAGATCAAAGCGGTTGAGGATCAACGAGATGCGTTGCGCGAGGCGCTGCGCTCTCTCCGGGAGCGCAAAGATCACGAGCTGAGGCAGAACGAAGATCGTATTAAGCAACTTGAGAGTCGACTTGAGAAGGAGAAGCTCTTACATGCTCAAATGCAAAGAAAGCTTGTTCAGATTCCGTTCAGGCTAAATATGGCCAATGGAGCTGTCTCGCCCACTACTTCACTTTACAACACTGATTCGACATCGCCCCTTGATGGAGCCTGGCCCCCCATGCCGGGTTCTGGTGGTAGTCTGCCCTTACCTCAAAAACCAAACGAACATCGTCCTGCAAGTCCAATGACACCGGTTGAGATTGGACAGGACCCTGCCTGGTTAGACCACCTAAGAAAGGGCTAACGTGTGATATGCGTATTTTAGAACTGATTATTTATTGATGCCATGCATGTTGTAGCTAGAATATAAATCAAATTTTTGCATGGCTAGTACGTTTAAGCGCTATGCGCAAGCAGATGGCAACTTGCGTTCCTGTGCTCCAGAACCAGATCTCAGCCATTCGATGCACTACACTTTTTGAGTTTTTTCTCGCATGGCTCTCTCCAATACAGCGACATAGTTTTCGTACTTGACGGCTTCTTGAAGTAAATAGCGACTCCGTCGATCCCAATTACTGAGAGCTCTGGCAGCTACAGCAGATTCTGCAGGCTGAAACAGAACCTTCATGTTTTCGAGATATGAATTGTGCTGATCCAAGCTCAGCTGAACAGATGCGATAGACCTCTGTAGTCCATCAAGCTGGTCGATTTCATTTAGCTCCGAGGCCGAAACAGAGGGCATAGGAGGGCTCCATTCCTTGATTTGCATTTTTTCCTTACCAATGCTAATGGTCTCACCGTCATTCCCTGGTCTTAGAGATGGTTTTGCTTTATCACTTTTCGTAAGGCGTTGTGTCTCAAGGAGCACCTGAATTGGTCTGTTCCATCCATACTCTATGCTGGAAACCGCTTCAATGAGTGGTTCCTTGCTCACTCGACTCGCCCAATAGTTGCAAGTGTATACATATTCTTCAGCAATGTCCTTAGTACCAGCCTGGAATTGCACCTCACCACCGCCTGGCAGTCGCAAGCTCCACTGACTGTCATGGATATCATCCGAGGGTTTGATTGCACCCTGAGAGACTGTATGGCAGAGAGGCACTGTATGAAGGAGCGTGGCATTGTCGAGCCAATTTCCAGCTCCTACCTTCGAAACGGCCATGGAATGGCGTCGATTAGCTTTCTGAACCTCAAAAGTGAATACTCTCAGCGTGCCACGCTGCACTACTACAAATACTTGCTGCCATCCGCGAACCTTCTTGCTTTTTGAACCCTTGCTTTTAGAATTAGGAGGCTCAATAACCTGGTACTGCACCAGCCCTTCCTTTGCCCAAGGAGGACCCCTTAGCGCCAACCGATCGTCATCATTTTCAACAGCAGTTGACTTTGAGCTTTCTTGCTCACCAGAAACTTCTAACGTTTCTTCTTCATGAATCATTGTTGTTCGCAGAGCAGAGGCAAATCCAATAGTCTCTGCACCTCGTGAGTCCATAGCGATCATTGACCGACGTTTGGAGAGAGCACGACCTGGCCTGCCACTAGCCTTCCCACTGGATGAAGCTACTAGACGCGCATAGTCATAGTCACTCATATTTGCAAGTTCAGAATCTCCTAACCAGGAAGTGCGCCTATGTGACGCACTAAAATCTCGGCTAGACGTTGAGCCTAGCGATGCAGTTGATGACTGAGAGTGCAAAGTGCGTGGGGCCTTGTTCGCTAGTTGCAGAGGTTCAATATCAATAGAACCATATACTGCTTTAAGCAGCGAAGTCATAATGGCCTTCCATTCAGTGATATTGTACGAGTTAGAATCGCTGACAAGCAATAGTTCGCTCGAGCCTGAGCTTGAAGATGCCCTCGTCCTCGTTCGCTCTTGCTTCTTGTCTGTACTTTTCTTGTCTTCATCAGCAAACTGAGACGCGACGGAGTCCAGCACTGAATCCACAAAGACTGAACGACTCATCTTTACGAATCCGGGATAGGATTTTGTGTGGAGATCAGTGTTGAGGATAAGAATGGACGAAGCCATGGTATAAATAATAGACGATGACCTGAACCCGTGGTTCGGGTTGCAGCGACACCATCTCTTTGCAAAAGCCTCCATGAGACGATCTAAGACCTGCGATTCTCCTCTCATATAAAGGCGCTCGCAAAGCAATCGCATGGATCTGACTACTGATTTTTCAGAGAAATCAAAGAGATCCAGATACGATTCCAGGATGAGTTTGCGCGACTCCTCCGAACTGCCAAGATACATCGCGTATTCTTCGTAAGACACTTCCGTGGACTTGCCATTATAAAAAGCAAGGGCTTGCGCGTCAATAGGATCCATCGGAGACTCTGGAGTAGGGACAATCTCGGTAGCCGTAGAGGACTTTCTCAAGCTGCTGGAAGTGGCTATGCTGTTTGAAGCCACGGAGTTATTTCTACTTGAGCGATCAGGAGAAGCATGCTGCTTGGTAGGTTGCTGTACCATCGTAGGAGAGCCCGAAGGTCTGTTAGTGCTGCTTGATCGAACAGCTGGCGAGGTAAAAGTATTTGGTGGCTTTTTGGTAGACGCTGTTGATTGCAATGGAGCAGAGATTTTGAGAGTCGATTCGGCAGTCGAGGCGGACTTCTCAGGGACCGCCGTCCTTGGAGGTCTGTCTGTGCCGAATAGGCGTTTGAGCAAACCTGGCATCTTTTAGCAGCGTGGTAAAAAAATGCCGGCCTACGCCCTTTTGATTCTGATTGCGGACGGTATTTGTTGAACCAAGGGGGAAGGGGTGAAGCACTGGTGGTGTTTCTCGGCGAGCACTAAAAAAAATAGAGGTTGCAATACGAGTACCAAAAGTGTGTGGGTACAGCAGAATTGTTCACTGCTGGACGAGGGTCTCTCTCGGAACAGCTGGGCGTCGCATATACAAGCTCTTGAAACAGAGGTGCGCACGGCTTTTCTGTGTGGGCGGGGCCACATTCGCGAGCTGTCTGAGACAATGCCAAGTTGCAGTGGGCATACACAGAGGCATCGTTGATGTAAGAACCCGCTCAAAACATTATTCGTTAGCCAGTTTGGTATACCTATTGAAACCCGCCTTGCTTCCCCGTCAAAATAATAGACTATACTGAAAGCAGCCCTTTGGATAAGCAGCGGTAGCCCATTTTCCGCCTTATGCTGCTAGAGGCGTTCGGTAGCTTGCCAGCTACTGGACAAAATAGGTGAGATGTGTAAGGGAGGAGGTGCGCGGTTGTGGAGACGTACAGATACGCTGAGAGCTGCAGGAAATGAAGACTAAACAGCAGTCCTCAGCAAGCGCCATGCGCTGGACAATTAAACAAAATTTTGAGTTTGAGCCGCCGACAAGACTTTAACTGATACAACGAGATGGTCCCAAGTATCTGAAGCGCCAACGGGTTGGCAGTAGCGGCTAAGGGGGCCCACTACTGCATAACGAAACTGGCCCGCTGTAAAAATACTAGGTTGACCTGGGGGTACATGCACATTACTATCAGATAAGCATGCAAATTTGTACCGAGCACTATAGCCAATATGATTTCAGAGGGAGGAAAAGTAGTGCTATTGATATTTCTCTGTAGATAAGACGGCGGTTTAAGATTCCTTCGAAAGGCATTGGTTCCCATCTCGGACTTATGCAGGTGAAAGGGCGTAACTCGCATGCAGTTCGCGCTGAACCTGCCCAACTACGCCAATAAGGATCATGACAACACGGCCAGTGAGAACAACTATGGAGATCATTCAGAACATGTTTGGAACAATAGCTGATACTCAGCTGCGAGCTACCTTCGAACTGTAGTCTGTACCCACCCAATTCTCTATCCCCTGTCTAACGACCCCTGAAGAATTGCCTTAACACCCTCAGGGGCACACGCCCAGCTCGTGTGTTCCCACCCGCATTTTTATGGGCCGGTGAGGCACTTAGGCAATGGAACAACAACCACACGTCAACCAGCTCTCCTCATGTCATTCCTATTTTCAAGGAGCAAGCAAAAGACTCCCCAGGAACTGGTGAAGACTCTGAAGGAGCAGCTGACCAAGAATGATACGGACAAGCGAAGGGTAAGTACATGATCCGCAAACCGACACAATAAACAATGTGAAAAAGATGGCAGCAGGTACTCAGGGGACAAGAAACAACTAGACCAACTAAAAAAGCACTTGAATAATTGTTGTTTTAGGGTAAAATATGCGTGGCGAACTCCGGGTCATGATTCGCCAGGCTATATCGATAATTCGCAACTATCAAAGATTGTGCTAACAAAGGCTGAAGATGTTTCGCGGCTACTGGCCCAAATCAAACTGGTTCTTTATGGCGATAATGAAAATGACCCGCTGCCTGATCAGATAGCGATGCTTGCCCAGGACATATATAGCAGTGATCTGCTGGTTCCGCTGGCGAGTAATCTGCAAACCATGGATTTTGAAGCAAGAAAAGACGTTGTTGCTATTTTCTCCACGCTTTTAAAGCGTCAGATTGGTACTAGATCACCGACTGTGGACTATCTGATCAAGTGGCCCCAAATTTTCGACTCCCTCATCTTGGCTACCGGCAACTATGACAGTGCCGTTTCTGCGAGTCAGATCTTGAGAGAATGCGCTCGATACGAAGAGATCAACGCTGTGATTTTGAATTCCACCCAGATTTGGAATCTCTTTGAGTACGTCATTCAATATCCATTTGAAATATCAACAGACATCTTCAACACGCTTTCATCACTCCTGAGTACACATGAGGGCGTAGCAGCAGAATTTGTAATTGGAAATTATGCAAAGTTCATTGTCAACATGAACAATTTATTTCTGATTGATAACTACGTCACGCGGAGGCAGTCTCTGAAACTCCTTGCATCTATGCTCCGCTCACGTAAGCACTACAACTTTCTGACAACATATGTAGGTGAGCTTGACAACTTGAAAGTCATCATGCAGCTGCTGCCCTCCAAATCCAAGAACATCCAGTACGAGTCATTCCAGATTTTCAGGCTTTTTGTTGCAAACCCGAAAAAGCCTCGAACCATTGTGGAGATACTGGTGAAAAATCGACAGCGCCTGCTGGCCTTACTCAACAGCCTCGACACTGTTAGACAAGATGAGCGAGATTTTGCTTCTGAACGCCAATTTGTGATCCAGTGTATCACAGATCTTCAACTCACGCCGTCGTCACAACCTGCCACATCCACGGCCACCGAATTGCATGGAGCATCTGGATTCCCGCCTGCTCCTCCCTCCTCACAACAAGGCGATGAAGCGAGACCGAGCCAAGAGTAAGTTTCACAAAATCACTAGCATTGCATGTCACATGCCCGCATATAAAAGCTTAATATTATTTTCTATGTACAAGAGTAAAATTGCCCATTTATTTCAGTGCCTCAGTGACAATAGATAGTCCTGGAAGACGTCCATCCTTGGAGTTTCCAGCGTACTTTCCGGTTAGTGTTTCCACAAGCAGGTTTTCTCTGCTAACCTTGTCAGAGTCTGAAGAGTTCAACAATGAACTCAATCTCATACCGCGGCTGTCTGTTCTTTGATCCTGCGCAAACAGTTGATCAACCTTCTTGTTGAGCATCTCCTCGGTGGTGATAAAGTTTTCTGTCTGGTAGTAGAGCCTTAGCAGATCGGTAGACTGTGATTCCTTGATCCTGAGCTCAAACTCTTTTCTATTGGCTTCTCTCTTCAATTTCAGCAGTGCCGAATCTTCTTCCGATCTAGGCTGAATGAATGGGCCATCCAGGAAGGCCTCGACAGTGGGCAGCGTCAGTCTCCTGGCCTCAGATTCCTCCGAGTTCTGGATAAGATTTTCATGCGTTTCTTGCTGTTCTCGGTGTTTTCTTTCCCTTCGTTCCCAGCGCTTTTCGTTAATAGCTTTTTGTGTCTCCAGAGAGTCAACGTAGTACTTTCTTCTCATGGAAGAAACCATGTTTTTGTACTTTTGTTGTTCGCTTCGCTCATGGACCTCTTTTGGCGCCTTGGCAGTGTCTCTCACTAGCGCAACAATATCCTTAGCAGGTCGTTTTTGAGGTTTTGCTTGAGCACCTTTTGGCACCATTTCAGGGTCAGAAAATCCTGACGGCATTTCGGCTTCTCTCTTGATCAGCCATGAGGGACGAGGAGGGGTGAGAATTACTCTGCTTTTAGGCAGAATACCGCTCTTGAATGCGTATTTAGCGGTTCTCTTGACCATGTCGATGTTTTTCAGTTGGCAAGTTCGTGAGGTACTATTCCTATGAGGCTAAGTGAAAAGCTCAGCCGCACTATGTGCATGGACCGAGAAGCTACAGAAGAATGAACTGCATCCAAAAAAAAAATAAAACTTATAATAAATAATTTGGTCAATTGGGCAGCTGAGCTGTTCCCCAGCTCTCATAAACTTTCTCAGATAGTTTCTTTGAAAACTTACGCCTTGAGAGTTCGTCGCCCAGCTCGTTGTAGAGCATACGCTTTCTATTCTCCGGATCTGCCATTCTTTCGTATGCAGAAACAAAATGTCTTGGCGTAGGGTAAACACTCTGGATCGCAAGAGCTCTGTCATACGTAACGCCTCTTGTTGTCATAAGCATGCGCAAAAATATATCGCGTATGGTCATCAGAGCAGATTTTGACATTGCAACCTCAAAGGCCTCCATTGATATCGCGATGCCCTGAGTTTCAGGAAGATTCTCTTTTGCAGCTTCCAAAGCTGCCTTGTATGATGTATGATTCACAATTCGTGGACGACATACTTTGAGGCCGGTGCATGCAAATCTCTGCGTCAGGGTCTGAGTCAAATCTCGAAGGTACACGACAGTGTCATCCGACCCGGTAGTCTTTTTCAAAAAAAAGTTATCGAGAATGACACATTGGCTCATGGCCGTTTTCACAGCCTTGATAAATGGACCTGCGTGATAGGAAGGATTACCTTCCACGAGATATATGACATTTGGTAGTAATGAACTACGCAGCCGATTCTTTTGTTCTGAGAATCGACCATCTTTGATACTGGACACAAGATCGTCAAGACGCTTCCGTTCTACGATTGTGTTCAGCACTGCCTCTTCTTTCGTAGTCTTATTCACTGCAAGCCACAGAAAATCGCCCACAGGCAAGGGACGAACAACCACAGGGATCTCCAATTCGGTAAGCTTATTAAAAAAGTAGTCACGATCCTTTTTGGATGCTACCTCGCGATTGTCAAGCGCCAGCACAACGTCATAACTCCCCGGTGGCCATGTATCTGATTTAAATGCATTCTCGGGAGTGCGAGTGAGCTCAGGTGTGCTCACATCACTATATCTGCCTGCAGTACGACGTGGAGTGGAAAATGGATCTGAAGCATCATGCTCTCTGTTCGGAGACTCTGTTGCCAAAGCAATCTGTTTTAGCTTTTTCGCTATATCTTTGCCAGCCTGCGTGATGCTGTAAACAGAGTTTTTCCCAGAACTCGCGTAAACAAGATCGTTTTTCACTAAGGTTGACATTGAATTCCAGGCTGTGTACGACATTGGTCTTCCGCCAACATTCGTAAACGGTTGATCGGTATATATCTGGGCTAGTTGGCACAAGGATCTCTTGTTAAGCCGCCCATCCAGAGATCTGTTTTCATATAATGCCATTAATAGTGCATAACCTCCGGATCGATATCTTGGAACATATTGTTTTGAAACCCGCTTTTTAGTTGATTTTTGGGCTGCATTGTCTGTGCCACCTTCAGTAGATACCTCACTCGACTTTGCAGTAGAATCTATGGGGAAAAGAATATCGTTGGAAGTACAATGCAATCTCAAAGCATCCTCTAGACGTTTGCATGTTTTTTCCCCTATATTTTTGAGATTGAGAAGCTCATTAGGATGTGTAAACTCACTCTGTTCATCCTTTAAAGTGTTGTAGGCTCGTTTGTAAAAGTTGAAACTGGTAACTGATCTCTGCCTGCTTTCATATTCGTCAGAATATGTCTTTAGTTGTTGCAGAAAGAATTCCTTAAACATTTCTTCATCGTTTTTATCACGTCTAGGAGATCAGAGTTGTTGTTTTGGTTGGACGTTAGTTTGGGCTGCCCAGTTTGGACAACTGCATGAGATACTACATCTGCCAAATAACAGTTCAAATGAAAGAAGAAATATATATCCGGAATTTTGGATGAAGTTACAAAAAGAACACCGTGCTAGAATTATGAGGCTACGTTGATATCACCTTTTCGTACATTGTTCTATAATAGTGTCTTGCAACCTTCAAATTTATGCAGGGACAAGATGCTTGAATGCACGATGCTGAATTTGCTAATTGAGGCAAGCCTAACAATTACACTACTTCAGGATGCTTCAATGGACCGCAATGAGCATAGGTCCTGTGATAGAATCGTATCCAGGAATTAACATGACGATTCACAGTTGCTTTGTATATCTCCTTTCAATAGATAGATGTTGGTCGTGGTCCTGGCTTCTGCAATTACAGTGCCATCAGCGCTAACAGCACCAGTTCTCGCACTCTTACTCGGTCGTGCCTATAGTCTTTTCCCCCTTTCAGACAGCCCGTTTATGGTAACAGAGATTACGAAATGCGCTATTGGTATTATCTGCGTGGGTCTCGTTGATGCTCTGACTTCATGGATGATGCTTTCCCTGTGGTGTCTTGACGCTAAGAGAAGAGTACATGTTGTTTGGACCAGACTACTGAAGTCCGTAATTGGCAAGCCTCTTAATTGGTTTGAGCAGGAAACTGATCTGTCGGGTAAAATTGCAATGTGGAGCCGATACGCCGATGATATCTATCTGGCGGAAAGCAAATCTCGAGGGGGTCTAATCAGATATATCGTTGGATTTTTTGCTGCGTTGGCACTAGCCCTTTACAAGTCATGGTCTTTAGCACTCGTCTCTGTTGCTGGGATACCACTTCTCGTCGTGGTCGCTTCCCTGCTGAATTCCAAGTCAATGCGGTGGCTGAATGGCAATAAACGTTCATTGCAGAAGGCGCTCTCCATCAGCATTTGGACTCTCTCTGCTCTACCCACAGTAAAGCTTTATGGTATGCAGAATATGCAGCGGAAGCTATTCATTTCTTACCTTAGAGATGCAAGGAAGGAGTACCTGAGTTTTGCCAAGTACATTCGTCTACAGCGAAGCTTCGCCAAAATGATTGCAACATTAATGTTTCTGCAGTCATTCTATTTTGGAGCTATTCTATCTATGAAGCACCGTATAAGCTCTAGTACCGTACTCACTGTTTTCTGGTGCTCCTTCATTATCGCAGAAGCTCTTGCCAATATCTCTCAGCAATTACAATATTGGCAGAAAGGAGTTCACGCCAAGTGTGCTCTTGAAGATGTAATGAAAAGTGACTCCGAGAAACCTGACATTGGGATCATTCTTTCTGACCACGATATTGCTACCGCAGCTGTTGAATTCAAATCAGTGACATTTGCTTACCCATCCCGACCAGAGGTCTCTGTTCTTAATGGTCTTGACATCACAATACCTGCAGGCAAAATATCCTTCATTGTTGGTAAGTCTGGATCAGGTAAGTCAACTCTAGCCAATCTCATCACAGGGCAATATTCTTTATCAGCGGGCGAGATTTTGCTGGGTGGCTACCCTGTCCAACATTTTAATAAAGATTGGCTTAGACGAAATGTCACAATTATTGAGCAGAGCAGCTATCTCTTTGACTTGTCTGTCAGAGAAAATATCCGCATTGTTGCAAGAGAAGGAGTGTCTGAGTGGGAAGAGGAGGCTGCTTGCCACGACTGCTTGATCGATTTCAGCGTAGAGAATGGCGCGGGAATAGGCGGAGGGGCCCAGTTAAGTGGCGGCGAGAGACAGCGTGTAACGCTCGCTCGTGCATGGTTGTGTGATAGTCCGATAATGATATTCGATGAACCTGTCAGTGCCCTAGACCCCTATCAGAGACAACAATTAATGGATAACATGAGAAGGAAAAGACAGGGCAAGACCACCGCAGTAGTTGTTCACGATAGGACACTTTTACGGGATGATGATTTCGTTAGTCTGGTTGACAAGGGAAGGGTTCTATTGGCTGGTACTTACAGCGAGGTCAGAGAATTGCCAGAGTTTCATATTAGTGATCACTCCCCAGAAAGGATCTCATTGAAAAAGAGTAAAATAAGCATATCCGATGACGTATTAATTCAGGAGGATCTAGTTGTATCTGAATCTTGCTTCTCGTCCTATCAACTATCCAATAACTTGGTCGAAATGGAAATCAGCGACACAGCACTTCAAATAATGGCGTCAGCCAATGTTAAAGCTGCTACTGACAATCCAAGGAGGAAATTGGCCTCCCTACAAGTTCTAAGCAGCGTTCGACATAGAGCGCTGCTCATCATCGGTATCATCCTTGCAGCCATTAATGGACTTATCAATCCAGTCCTTGCATTTATAGTCTCCAAGCTATTATCTATAATTGCAAATCCTAAGGGGTCGCTAGGACCTTGGGCAGGAGTTATCGTGGCACTTGCAGTCGGTGATGCTGGTACATTTTACCTTTCACAAACACTCCTTGATTATGTCGCAGAATGTTGGCTTGAAGAAAATCGTGTTCGCAGCTTTAATAAGCTCTTCGAAAGTAGCAATGAAAGGCAACCAAGAAGCATTTCATCCCAGTTTGTGAATGATACAGAGAATGTACGGACTCTGATAGCGAGTTACATTCCTAGCCTCATATCCACGGGATGTCTGGTCGTCGTCGCATCGGCATGGGCTTTCGTTGAAGGCTGGCTGTTGTCTTTAATCGCTATGTTACTAATCATATCAAGTATTTCTGTGCTCTTAGGATACTCCATTCTGAATGCCACGTTTGAGATATTTGTTGGCTGCATTAAAAACGAGCTGACTGACAAAGTTCTCGAGATCTCCCCAAGCATTACTACCTTGAAGAGCCTGTGTCTTGAGAAACAATTCATCTCAGAGTTTGGAAAGTTAATTAACAAGCATAATTTTATGCAGAACGCGCATGGTATTTGGGAAGGCTTTGGATTCGGTTTGACAAGAGTGTTCCCATACATTGGGCAGGCAGTCATGTTGTTTCTTGGAGTGAAATTTATTGCTGACGGGAAATATACATCAGAGCAGACCTTACTGGTATTCACATTGATGTCATTTGCATTGACCTCAGCAAGTCGTACAATAACCACTCTCCCTAATGTAGATGCTGCATTCGTAACATTTCAAGAGATCGAGCGCATAAGAAAGCTCCGAGCTGTGGAGCCGCTTCATGGACGAGAAATTCTTATCAGGGGTGGCATTTGCTTTGAAAACGTGACATTGGTTCGCGGTAGTTCAACAGTCTTACGCAATTTCTCCTTACAGATCAAGACATTCGAAACAATATCAATTATGGGGCCCTCAGGGAGTGGCAAGTCTACCCTCATCTCGTTGCTCACCAGATTGATAGTAACACATAAGGGAGCAGTAATGATTGACGGGGTTGATGTCCGAGATATAAGTCCCATCACTCTTCGGAGTCAAATATGCGTAGTCAGTCAGATGCCAGTTGACTTTTTTGAAGGCAGTGTCTGGAGCAATCTTCAATTTGGCGACGAAAGGATCGGAGTAAGAAATATCTTTGAGGCTCTTCAGGAAGTAGAACTTGAGCACGTTATAGCGGAGCTCCCTGATGGATATCATACTAGGATCGGAGATGCCAGCAAGACGCTCTCTGGTGGTCAGCTTCAGAGATTAGCTATTGCTCGTGCTTTGGTTCGCGAACCAAAGATATTGATTCTAGACGAAGTCACTAGCGCTCTCGACCCACAGTCGTTGCAGACTGTTAAGAGCCTAGTTGCGAGACGAAAGGCTCGACGAAATATGACCATTATTATTATCACTCATCAAGAGGAAATGGCAGACGTCGCAGACAGAACCGTAAACATGAAGGACATTCAGGAAGAAAGCAATGTAAATATTCATGTGATGTAATCAAGACTTGAGAATTTTCACATAATGCAGCGCAAGATCTAGCTTTGTCTCTGCAAACAACAGATTGGAATGCGGCAGCTCGTATGTAGCGATCAGTGCCGAAACCTGTTCAACTGTCACGAGCGATGTCTCTAACTCTACCAAAAGACCCCTAAAGTTTCCCTGTAAGGATACATTGGCAATCCTGAGAGTTGTGTCTACTAGCGGTAGCTCGTACACCTGACCTTCTCCTTTGATGGCTTGTCTCATTGTCCACAGACCACGCAGCTTTGTCGTCAGCATGGTATCAATGTCTCCTTGAACAACTGTTCCGACGTCTTTGCTGAAACAGTAATATTTACCGTCCGATCCTCTCAATGTATATAGAAAGCCATCTCCACTCGATAGCGGCTGGTTTTCTCGGTAGATTCGGCATTCAAAGTTCCAGCGACCGAGGTGTGTAGCATTTTTGTCAATTAGCTCATCGTGAAGTAACGATATTGTTCCTGGAACGGCGTCAGTTACCAGCCAGACAGCGTACGCCATTGTAGACTGAGGTTGGAGTAGCTCGAAGCTATTTTTCAGGGCATACGGCTATGCCAAAGGTTCACAACTGCCTCATCTGAGTCGACACAGGAGTGGAGTGGGATGAGAATACAAGCAATTGCAAATGTATTACTGTTTTAGCTTTAAGATGGCATCGTTCTATTTTATTTGTAGCTAGTGCTTTTTGGATTAAACCGCTATTAGTCTACGGGGATAACAGGAACAGCCTTGAAACATAATATGGTCTACTGTTTGCATGATGCCCCGTTGAGATAGATGAAGAATAGCAATTGCATAATACCCCTTGAGACGTTTGCTTGTTGACAAAGCATAAGTCCCCATACCAAGGTAAGCCCCCGTTCCCGCTCCCGCTCCCAACGCAACGTCCGGTGACGACTACGATAAGTTTAGAACAACCGTCAAGGTAAGATCAGCACCAGTATCGCCATCGAGGCTGTGTAAACCAGAAGATTGTCATAAGAAATCCGCTTAAATCGATATTTCTCCCAGAAACAGATCTCCGAGTTCCGCAGCGTCCAAGATGATCTGCATTCGCGCCTTGCTACGACACTTCTGTAGGCACCGCCTTAGAAGTGGATACACGCCAAGCAGCTCTCCAGCCCAAAATGCGCGGGTAAGACCTACCATTGGGAACCCCACAGGCAATCCCCCCCTTAAGATGGAACGTGGCTGGGGAACGACTTGCCGCGCGCTCGGCAATGCGCCAAGTGAGCCGCCTAGATGATCTGGTGAAGATGATGCTCGCTGCAACTATCCAGAGGAGGCACTTCACTGTTGCTTGTTGCCAGGATACAGCCTACTGGTGACATCAGATTCGCCTTGAACGTTAGAGATTGAATTCGGCTCTTTTCCGAGGTTTCGCTTTTCGTGGTACCAAATAGGGAGCTGTTAAGGTTCGCGACACTAGGAGGACAAGCATTCCAACGACCTATCAAGGAGGTAGGGGGTCAAGGGAACGGGAAATTCGCTGTCAAATGGAGAGCCATTTGAAATTAGATATTAGAATATTTACAAGTTAACAAGAAGAAGATCTCGCGACGAATATGCAGCGGCATCTCTCTACGATCGACGACGTTCTCTAAAGCCTTCCTAGTGAGAGGTCTATTTTTGACAATATCTGGGGGTTGGGCAGTAGTGCATTCAGCAACGCGTGCCAAGATGTTAATGACAGCAACAAGAATAGGCGAGGCAGGGCGCCGAGCACTTCGCGCTTTGGCAAAGAGAAAAGAATATCAGCGTTGGGGACGCAAAAATGAAATTTCGAATAACACTCCACGTAAGAAAGCGCAGCACTGTCAACTTGAACAGTGCGTGGACTCAGCAGGCATCTAGTTAAATTAACTATATTTAGGGATGCAGGGATCGCACAGACATCAAGGCGGGAGGCGAAGTCTAATAGCGTAAAGCGTAAATGTGGCAGGGAAAGGCCAGGTCAGGTGACCCACTGCGAATCAGAGAGCGCCGCAAAACGTCCACAGAACAGTCCATTACACTAGAAGAGACCCACAACATATGTAAGAAACACTCCCTCATTTCATGAAAACGTCCAGCTGCGTCTATTTTGGTTCAGCCATCTCCCAACCACGTCAGTTCTGATGTCCAGCCATCGCTTTCCACATTGCTTTTAGCTACCCGCCATTCCCAAATCCTAAGGCGGCTAACGAACTGCGCATCCTAAACTAAGCGACTCTTCGCGTAATGTGGGAATAACCTCACGTTACAGAAATAATATGTGGGCCCGGACTGAGGCACAGACCCACTTTACGTCTGAAAATAACAGCGCCATTGTCGGCAAGGCGAAAAGTAATGCCATCCGTTAAACACTATTTATATGGGCATATCGCTCCCTCAAACCACCGTCATCAATCACCAACTTCCACCTGCCAAGCCTAGCTCGAAGGGAATTTTTTCACAGAACATTCCTATTGCCTTGGTCACCAATACATAACGCCAAAACACCGGTCACGTTAGTCACCTTTTCTACCTGTCGTTTTACAGCACACTCCACTTCAACACAATGCTGTTCAGACAACTAGTATCCGCCTCTCTTGCTGCCACCGCAGTCTACGGCCAAACTTTCACTTCTTGTGATCCTCTTGAGAACACCTGCCCTGCCGACCCTGCCCTCGGCGGCAGCGCTGACTTTGACTTCACTCAGGGCAAGTCAGACAGATTCTCTGCCTCCAGCGACAAGGTATCATACGGCTCCAACGGCGCTCAATTCACAATTGATGCCAAGGGCGACTCTCCAACCATCACTTCAGACTTCTACATCATGTTTGGTAGAGTAGATATCACTGTCCAGGTTGCCCCGGGACAAGGTATTGTCACTTCCTTCGTTCTTCAATCCGACGATCTCGATGAGATTGATATCGAATGGCTCGGTGGAGATACTACTCAGTTCCAGTCCAATTACTTCTCGAAGGGTAACACTGCTACTTATGATCGTGGTGCCTTCCATCCTGTCAACTCTCCTCAGACCAACTTCTACACTTACTCCATCATCTGGACTTCCGACTCTCTTGAGTGGCAGATTGGAGGTCAGACCGTTAGAACCCTCAATTCCAACAACCCAGAGGGTTATCCTCAAACTCCAATGGCCGTCAAGATTGGTACTTGGGCTGGTGGTGATCCAAGCAATCCTCCAGGTACTATTGAGTGGGCCGGTGGTGAGACCACATATGGCACTCCATACTCTGCTTTTGTCAAAGATCTGAAGGTCGTTGATTACTCTACCGGAACTGAGTACACTTACGGTGACAAGTCTGGCACTTGGACTTCGATCGTTGCCAAGGATGGCAAGGTTAATGGAAACGCAGATGGAAATGCTCCAGCTGCTTCCGCTCCAGCTTCTTCTGCCGCAGCTTCTTCTGCTCCAGCTTCCTCTGCTCCAGCTTCTTCCGCTCCAGCTTCTTCTGCCGCTCCCGTCACGTCTGCCGTCTCCTCTGAAGTTAGCTCTGCTGTCGCCTCTATCGAGTTGTCCTCTGCCTCCGGTGCTACTCTAATTGCATCCACTAGCGGACTCAACTCAAAGGAGGTTGTTATCACTTCTGGTGCTTCTGCCACCGCTTCTGCCACCGCTTCTGCTGTCGAGACTTCCCCTTCTGTTGAAAGCTCCGAAGCTGCCACTGCATCTGCCGTTGAGACTTCTGCTGCCGCCACTGTCTCTACTGCCGCTAATTCTGCCGCCGTTACTTCTGGTACCGGTGCTGGATCTGCTGTCTCGATCGCTGGCTCCTCTGAAACACCAGCAGGATCCGCCTTTGCATCTACTACCTTGGCCACCGGAACTACTTCTAAACCAAGTGCTACCGGATCTGCTGCTCATGGTAGTAGTAGCACTGCCGCTGAATCTACCTCAGTTGTCAACAACGGTGCCTCCAAGAGCACTGTAGGATTGGCCATGCTTGTCTCAGTACTAGCTTTCCAACTCCTCTAAAATCATAGACCACCCTGCTTTGCATAATCATTCGCGCTGTATATTAATTGCTGCTCATTCCTATAGTACGCCCCAAATAAATTATTAGATATTGACTTATTATTGTTGACTTTCCTTGTTTCTTAGGTGAGGAGGAACGTAACGTTTCAGCACGGTGCTGTCAGTTTTGACCTCTGCCTTTGACGCTTCCTTCAGCTCTGTCTTCGAATTGGTGGTTGACGTAAGTCTCGAATCTCTTGTACTGAATCTTTGAACTGCAGCACTTGCTTCGATGTTCGATGATGGTAAATTTGACCCACTGCCTTTGTCGCTAGGCTTATCGTGCACATACGCTGGCGACAATCCCGACTTGGAGGATACCTTTTTCTCACCACTGACGTTCAACTTCTCTAGAGATCTGATCAAATCATTGTCGGCAGCTTTCAATGCCCTACGACGGCTCGGTGAATACTTCTCTCTATCCTCCGCAGCAACAAATCCTTGCCTGACCTTAACCGACTTCCTCAAAGAGCCATCCGCTCTACGAGTACCGCCCACGACTCTGGACCCGTCATCCACAACATACACACCACTTGGTTTGATACATTCTTCAGCCATCAAGTCCAACTAACTCACTCGCCAACAATATCAGCATATCTACTCATTATCTAAGTGTTGCATTCTGTTATTTTTCTATCACGTGATTGTTTCTCCGGAGCGAGTGCTTTTTGGGAAACATCCAATGAAATTCACTTTCATTCAACATTTCAAAATGGTAAGTATAATTGATGGATACAAATCTGAATAGTATGGAGACGACTTCTTGTTGTTGTTCAATTAGTGTGCCGTTGGTACGCTTGTTTTGTTTTGTACCGCAGAAATCCTTGTCTGTGCCTGAACTGTCCTATCATTCAGAGCGGTGGATGTGCAACTCTGTAATTTGAAAACAGAGATACCATTTGATACCTATGCTTCAGGTGACTTCCGGCTGTCAGGGAGCAAGATTGTCTATTGTTCGTTGCTAACGTAGTCTATTTACACTACTATTTATAACACCATTTTCAAGAGAAACTCTGCCATGGTGGGCACCGTTTTCGCTGCCACTTTCTTCTTTGACATTGGATTCTCCTCTGCCATTGACCAGTACTATGCCAGCATTAACAAGGGAGTAAGTATACTCGTTGAATGTTTATTTGATCGAACGCACTAACCCAGAAACTGTGGAAGGATATCAGACACAAGTACATCACCGATGATGAGGATGCTGGTGACGACGAGTAAGCAGTACACCCATACGATAATGATGATTAAACTGCCAAAAATGCTCATTTTATAATTTAGACCCATTGTATATATTCGATATACGTTTTTTTACATGTTGGTATAGTCCGGATTATAGGAGTGCTAAACTGCACTGAAACCTTAAGATACGATAAAGAAAAGTTTAAATTACGAGAGAAACTTGGCAACTACTGTCAACGAATAGCAGATTTATTATTAACATTTTTCTATATCAGAACACCGCCGTGCTGTCCCCATCGCCAGCCCTCACGAACTCCCGTGAGTATCGGCATCTTTTTGTTGCCAACGCCTTAGAGGTAGCACTGTTTGAGATCACTTCGCCACCACGACTAAGACTATTCGCCATAGACCTCTGACAGCATTTGCACACAGATATGAATGGCTTACAGAAGGACCTCAGGACCTATCTACTCAAAGTTGGTCCCAGCCACGACTACAAAGTCACAAATGCGATGAGACGGGATGTGCGCAAGACTTTGTTTCAAGCCCTTACCGTTAACAACAAATATATCGGCTACTTCTTCTCTCCACAGCAACTTCAACAGGAGAACTTCGATTACATTTGCAATTCTTCAGATTCGGATGACCCATCACATCCTGGTAGACCGTGTGTCCGCAAGTTCAAGAGAGGGGAGCCCACATATTCTTGCGAAACATGTGGCATCGATGATACTTGTATAATGTGTGCGGATTGCTTCAACCCCGAAGCTCATGTTGGTCATGATTATACAGTTACTATTGCGCAGAGAGAGGGTCATGGTGTGTGTGATTGTGGAGACTTAGAAGCCTGGCGTAATGATCTCAAATGCAAATACTACAACTTGACGGCTCCTCAACAACAAGTGATTTCAGAAGAATTTCTACAAGCTGTAGCAATTACGGTGGGTGTGATTCTTGATCATTTTGTCGATGTCTTTAGTACCTCGATCATGAAACTCCAGCATAGCAAGCCGCATGAAATTCGGCAACATGAGTCCAATTGTCTTATGAGTGAAGATGTCTACGGTGTTCCTGATAATGATACCACAAACATGTACGAACTTCTCGTTTGGAATGATGACAAGCACTCCTTTAAGGATGTTATTGATAATGTTTCCAGAGTAACAGAGAAAGTGCCCGAATTTGGCAAGATGATTGCAGAAAGAATTGATTCGCATGGTCGCGCTGTCATTTATGCCTCAACCGACTTGAACAAACTCTATAAGATGAGGGGACGGCTTCTACCTAAGCTGGCTAAGTCCATCCGAAATACCAAGAACAGGGTTCGAGAAGAGGTTTGTGAGGTTCTGATGCTTTTTCTTCAGGATATATCATCTGCCGTTGTTGGGGGTAATGCAAGCATTATTGGTGACAAGATTGCGGAACAACTATGTGAGCTGTGGGTGCCCGGCATTGACTTAGATGCGCTTGTTCGTAGCCGGCAAAACCTGTCTGAGACTCAAAAGTCTGCAGATATTGAAAGTTTGGATGCGCCTTCTGAGGTTACTGGAAACGGTCCATCTGTAAGCTTTCCTTACGATGATATTAATATTGAGGACGCTGGTGTGCCGACTGGGTTAGAACCGGACCCTACAGATCTGGATCTTGTGTTCATTCCACTTGCGGAAAGTAAAGATCACACTGCCTTACCAATTGGCTCCTGGCAAAGTAATCCGCCGCTGGACAGTTATAATCTTGTTGGAATCGGCACAACTGTGTCAACCAGATTGCAATACCTGTTGTTTTTTGACACCCGAATGTGGAAAAACTTGCGGCTAACCATTCGGGAACTCCTCATCACTACCATGCTTTCACGCCCTGATAGCAAGCTGACTTTGGGACTCTACTATGCGCAACTCTATTCTCATCTCGTTGAAGTTTACATTTTGTTTGAGCGAGAACCTGAAGCATCCATTGTGTGTGGGATGTCTTGTCAGATATTGACAACTCCGTCAATAGGTACAGCTTTAGTGCGAAACTCCTATCTGACGGAATTTCTTGCCGGAATATATACCTATTTCACCCAACAACGCGTACGCGGTGCACGCTCCATTCCGAGAGAATATACTGGCCGGGTTGGTAACTTGGGCTTGGTTACTTTGAATAATCGCCGATACGGACAGCCTTTCCATGATCTTGAGTATATTCTGAAAAGCAACGTTGAAAAATATCTTGTGACTGCTGATGTAAGGCATTTTGAGCAATTGGCAGAGCTTTCTCTCTTGTTTCAAGGGGCAACACCGATAAGGCGGCAAAAAGGACAGCACGTTGAATATGAGAGTATAGAGTGGGTCAACTATTTCAACTGTACGCCGTTGTTAGTACAGTTACTCACGGCAGTAGTTGAATCTTTGGCGGATGATAAAGTGCTGCCTCAGTGGAGACACAACGCTCTAAGTACGGTATTCCTTTACATTTTGAAGTGGACTGTGGGAGAATGGTTGCACCAGCGCCCTGGTTTTGAAATGTCTAATCACAATGACCTTCTCTCTTATCATTCTGTCTGCGGGCGTCAGATTATTGACTACAATGTTTTGGAAGGTGCCACATCACTTCATCATCCACTTCACATCATGCTAGCTCTAATGATCCCCAACTGCAAAGTCCAATCTGCCGAGGAGCTCAGATTTATGATTGCGACGGCAGGTCAATCTCTTGGTCTTTCTCCTGAACAATCAGTTGAACACCTATTTGAACATCCTATTCGGACACTGGCATTTTTGAGTGCTGTGAGAGTTGGATTTTTTGTCAGAAATGGTTATTCTGTACGAAATCAAGTGTATCACTATCGCGAGCAGACCCTACAAGACTTTGCCTTTATGAAGGATGTATTCCTTGTCCAAGCTGCTCTTGTTGTGATGGATCCAGAGACGGCCATGCTTACTCTCCAGGATAGGTGGGGTTGGCAATACTGGGATGATGAAGACCTTCTTGATAAGTCCAAAAAGTTCCATTTGCTAGAAGACTTTGTACACTTTTTGATTAGCTTTCTATCTGAGAGGGACCATCTTCTGGGACTGGACTCAACGGAACTGTCAAGGCGTCACATCGAGCAGGAAATTATACAAGCTCTACTATTGAAACCACTGTGTTACTCTGACCTTGTAAAGAAGATAGGGGGTACGCTGACTTCTGAGTCAATTTTTGAGAGTGCCTTGAAAAAGCTTACGAATTTCCGAGGACCGACTAGCATTCGTGACGTTGGAATATACTCTCTGAAGCCAGAGTTTTATCCTCGTTTGAAGACACATTATATTCATTTTGGAGCGACGAATGTAATCGAGTCAGAGCGGTTTTTGAAGCAATACTTCTCAAAGCTTAATGGAACGCGTGAGGACTCGATAGTTGTTGAGCCCGTTGTTGAGCGCATTACTGATGGTCCTTTTGTCAACCTTGCTGCATTTACTTGTACGGATGCATTCTCGCGTACAATCGCCAGAATTCTGTTCTTTATTAGTAACGCTGCTCAAGATGCGGGTTTTGAGACTCTGTTGAGTTATACACTTCACTTACTACACGTTGCTGCCATTGACGATCTTAACAGTGAAAGAGTGCCTTCATTTGTCGATACTGTTTTCAAGTCGGTAGATGACTTCCCCTCTATTTTGTGGATACTGTTGGCACTGAGAGATGACCGGAATATTGGAGGAAGATGGGCCCAAATTGATCGTATCTTTGAGCTACTGGCTATGAAGAATGCTGGACTGGTTGCCAATTCGAAAATTTCTTCCATTCTGGGTAAGCATCAGAATTCGACTTCTGAACCAACGGACAGCGCACAGGAGAAGATAGACGCGCGGAAAGCAAAGGCAAAGGCCAGAAGAGAGCAAATTATGGCTGAAATGCAGAAGCAGCAAAAAGTTTTTGCTCAGTCTAACGATATTGCTGAAGGTGAAGATGCCGACGCGCAAATGGATGATGACGGTAGCGGGTGGAAATTTCCTTCTGCCAGCTGCATGATGTGCCACAGTGATGATACTGATGAGATGGGACCTTTGTGTTTGTTGGGATTTGTTACTAGATCTAATGTTTTCCGAGAATTGCCTATGGGGTTCCATGAAAACAGCAATGAGTGGATCTATGAGGCTTTCTACGGTCCATCCAACTTAGATCACTTGATTAGCGATGAAGAGGGTAACGAAACGAAGGGAATTGATTTATGGAGAGAACATCATGGAGAAGCGTCGCCTGTTCTGGGTCCAGGGTTTCCTGACCACTCTAAAGGAGAAACCCGACCTGTGTGGACAACATGCGGCCATACTATGCATGCAAGCTGTTTCAGAAGTTGTCAGTCGTCGCAAGGAACCTTGAGTGCAATTGATTTCTACCCTGCAGTTATGGGTGAGTTCCTTTGTCCCTTATGCAAAGCTGATTGCAATTCTTATGTTCCGTTACTGTGGGATAAGAATGACCGCTCCATCAATAACTTGATTCAGGATCATGATTCCAACTCCTTCAATGGTTCTTTTGAGCAGTTTCGGCAGCAGGCGACTCTTGTCAGAAGTTTTCCTTCTTGGACAGACGTTCGCGGGAACTTGATGGAAGAGGCCAAGCTTCCTTTGAAGCCATCTTATAAGATTGCTCTAGAAGCGAGCAATCTTGGCAAAGTGGATCGATGCATCAGCAAGTCAATTAGGTGGTTCACTTCAAACTGGTCAGAACCCCCGGCGATGACTGATACAAACGAGTGGTCATTTGATACCCCTCCAGTGGCCGAGAAAATTGATGTTCTGATTCAAACTTTTGCAAGCACTTTGAGTTCTTTAGAAATCTCAGTAAGAGGAGCAGGATATGAGAAACAAGGTGTCAGTTCCACTTTATTGGACCAGTTGCCTCCACATTTATTGACTGGCCCTCGTGTTCTCTTTGAGTTTGTGTTTTTCTGCGCTGCTCGGAGCTCTGGAATTGAACCTGAAGTAATTGGGCTCATGGAAGCAGGGTATAGACCGGAACCGCTTAGGGCTGGTGAGGCAGTATCACCTTTTGATGGACATTCCTCTCAACACGACCTTTTCACTTCATTTATAAAGTACGCCATGCTCTATGCTCCTGGATTCGGTTTCAATTTTTCGCATGTCGTCCGCATCTTCTTTATGCAAACTGTCCAAAACTGCTTGTTTGGAATTATCATGGAGTTGTTTAAAAAGTCGGAGTGGGTTATGTCCCCCTTGTTAGCGCAGATGGCATGCAATGATACTAATGCTGACGAACAAGAAGCTGTGAGCGATGCTGTTCTTAGTCTGTTCCGTGCTGGTCAGGTACCGGTTGAGGACGTCAACGTTAGAAATGCTGCTTCGGCGCTGTATTCGATATTGGACAAATGTGTAACACCATTTTTGAGGAAAGCAGCTATTTTTGCTTTTGTGAAGAGTCCCTGCGACTATGATGAGTACGACTGGATGGGAATGGAGGGCTCTGAATCTAAGCGTCTGTGCGAGTTACTGAAAATTCCGACGTTAGCTGATGTAATCAAATCGCTGGACTGGAATCCCTCGCCATCAAGCATTTCCTTTGGATGGATGATGTATCAGGATCGTCTTGACTCTGGTTACCGATTTGATTACCCCGCGGCACAACACCTGCTAAGACTACCTAAACACTTGGAATCTTTGTTTAGGCTGTCGTATACTGAAGACACTAGTAAATCACCTGCCTTTCAAGATATCGCCATCTGTTTGTTCTGCGGTAAAGTTCTAGGTATACAGGTGCTAGCTGATTCGAGAGAAGGAGCATGCACTATGCATGTAAAGGAATGCTCGAAGACGTTTGGAATATACCTTGCTCCAAAGCGAGCGTCTGTTCTATTGCTACGTGGCACAACTGGAGCGTTTATGAACGCACCTTATCTGAACACACATGGTGAGACCGATACTATAATCAAGCGTGGAAAACCGCAGTTCTTGTTGCTGATGCGATACGCTCATTTCCAAAAGACTGCATGGCTCGAACATGGGGTAGTAAATCTGATTGCTAGAACTACTGATCAGTCGGTTGATAATGGAGGATGGGAAACCTTGTAAAAGGCATAAAATATTATTTATATAAGTGGCCAATGCATTACTTATACATTTGCATGCTCATTGTGAGCATGTGTGCCGTTTGTCACAGGAGAAACTTGTTCTTCTTGCTTCTCCACCGTTTGCTCGAAATTTTGACGGATACGGAGATAGTGCTGTAGCTCTTCAGCAGATACAGAGGGAACAAGTTCAAAGAGGGCCTTTTCGAAATCTGCCTTACTCACTACAACCTTGACATCATCGTCTGTGGCAACATGCTGAAACCACCACCTGGTACTCACTTCTTGTAGACCATTAGCAGTACGCTCTTTGGCATTATAGTCGGCAATCTTTCTATCAACAACGCCTGCTATACGCGTCATCGCATTCAGCATAGCATCGCTGGACATAGCATAAAAGTCAGCACCAGTGAAATTAAAAGGACACCTCTCGGCAATCTGTGCAAGATCTACATCATCTTCCAGCGTGAATTTTCGAGTTAGAGCCTGCAAGATTGTACTTTGCTTTTCATGAGTATCAGCAATGCCCAGATACAGCATCTTGTCAAATCTTCCAGGGCGCAGAAGGGCCTCATCCAAGAGATCAGGCCTATTTGTGGCACCCACAACAAACACACCTTGGCCATTCTCCGAACTCATTCCATCCAGCTCTGCCAGAAGCTGTGACACAATTCTATCCATGACACCGCCAGAATCTCCCTGATTTCCTCTTTTTGGTGCGACAGAGTCCAATTCGTCAAAGAAAATGACACAGGGCCGAGCATCTCTAGCCTTCTGAAATATGCGTCTCACATTGGCTTCAGACTCACCAATGTACATATTCAACAACTCAGGGCCCTTCACAGAGAAAAAGTTCAAAGAGAAGGAAGTTGCGATAGCCTTCGCCAAAAGTGTCTTGCCCGTACCAGGGGGGCCGTAAAACAAGATACCAGAGCGCTTCTTCATGTCACCGGCAAAAAGCTCAGGAAACTTCAATGGCATCTCAATTGTATCCAAAATTTCACCCTTCACACTGTCTAAACCTCCTACATCCTTCCATCCAACATTAGGAATTCTTGGAGCTCCAATTGAATCACTATACTTGCTTCTTGCCAGTGAAATTGCTGATTCCATGTCTTGTGGTGAGATTATCACGAGGCCACCGCTGCCGAAAACAAGATCAACCAGCTCAAGTACTTCGTCAGCTGGTTTTGCCGAATTCACAAGCTTCTCCAATCTATCAAACGCTGTTCGCTTGGCAGACTGAATGATTGACTTGATATCCAAGGGGAGTAAACCAGCGGAGCCTAGTGCAAGAGATTCACTAGACACGTCGGCTCTGAGTTTATAACCTGTATGGGCAGAGTTCATTCCTGATAATAAAGATCCTCCAGGGATGGGCGATCTGCATAAAAACTCAAAGATTTGTTTTCTTTCAGTCTCAGTAGGAGTTGGAAAGTCAATCTCAAATTTGAATCTTGAGCGAAACGACTCGCTCACATTTTCACTATCCATTGCAGACGCAACAAAAATCAACCCAGAAGAAGAGAAATCGTCTAAAACTTCATTCAACTGAGAAATAATAGACGGCTCATTGCCGTCAGACTCAGAATTCTTAGCAACACTGTCAATATGCTTGAGAAATGCAACTGCGGGCTTAACAGTAGACATTCTTTCTAATTTTGCACGCAAGATCCCCAAAAACTTGGCATCACTTGGGTTCCTCATTGCATTGCAGTCGAGAGTAAACATGTGGATTCCAAGATAGGCACAAGCTGCAGACAGTGCCGTCGTTTTACCAGCCCCTCGTTTAGAAGAAGTTAGCATAATTGACATCGGAATCTCATTTTTGACAGAAGTGGAGAGAAGATTGCAGAGGCGAACAGCGTGGGCAAACGTTACTGGAGAACTTTCTTCAAATGGATAGGGATAAAGAGCTGGGATGTCAAGATATTGATGAAGACCAACCTTGGAAGAGGGTACCTTCTCCGAGACCAGCCCAGATTGAACCATTCTCGTTTGCGACGGTATCACTGTGAATGAGACTCCAGAAGAGGCACCACTCACACTTGTGACCTTGAACCATGCAATTTCGTCAGGTTCTGTAAGTGGCACTGTGGAGCTATCTTCAATGGTTGAGGCATTAATTGTGTCCAGCGTTATAGCAAGGAGGTCTCCTTTTGACACTACACGATGACAGGTTTCAAAATGTTGTCTCAGGCGAGACAAAAACGCCGCTTGCAGTGTCTTGTTGGTTGTAACAGGTGATGCAACTCTAGAGATTGTAACCTCGCGAGCAACTGTTGGCCGTGATTCTGTAGGCTCCATCTCAAGAGATTCCGGAGATTCCAGATTATAGTACAACACCGGAGATAGATATACGCTCTCATTTGTAGAAGCATTTGGTTCGGGGTAGGGAAATAAAGAAAGCAAGCGACCGCTAGCAAGTTTCACAGTGTCACCAGAAAACAGTCCCATCTGCGCCAAAACGTCAACCCGAACAAACGCAGACGATTCAAGGTCCGCCTGAATATTTGGTGGATGTTCAAGAACTCTAACCTTCAAGCTTTTGGGCATTGGCTTTGTATCAAAGAAACTATGCATATCCAAATCAGCAACATTCTGTGGTGTCTCAGCGCTCTTAGACGGCTTCAAAAAGGTCAATTTCGTCTTATGCTTATCATAAACGCCTTGCTCGACAGGATAGCTTGCTTGGACTCTGCATTTTAGTCTTGGAATGTACTCTCCCTGTCTGAGAATGTGTGGAACATCTAATGCCCCCGACTTGATAAGTTCCAAATCCTCAGCGGCAAAATAAACATGCTCGAGGATAACAGGGTTGCAAGCAGCCACAAGTACATTAGGAAGATCCGGCACCAGAGATGACGAGCTCATTCGAACCTGTGTTTGACTTAAATGTGGGTCGCATTCGCTGTTGTACAGCACCCAGCGAGCGACGGGGGAGGTCTCATTCTTAATGACAATATACTTTGGAGAGCCAAGAATGTCATTAATATCCTGTGATATCGTAGCACAGTTAATAGACGTGTCTGAAGCCGCTGTTGTTAGCGATGCCCGCACTTGATTTCTGCGCATAGCGTTAAGAGGAAGACCCCACATTTTTCCTGCCGAGCTGACAGGGTGGGGAACTACCGAGCTCCGAGAAACCCTAGGCTCGTCCGAAAATTCGAACAACGATACAAATAAGGATGCAGTTTATGTATACATAAATACAAGTCTACGTATTGAATAAATATAGTATGGGAAGCTTCTCTGCCAAGGTTTCGTGGGAATTTCCAACGACTTTTCTCTACACATGCTGGCTCTGATGTCGCAGCCCTTGGGCTAGAGTTTGTAGAGGAACATCATCCTCAAGCTCTCGCTGAAATCTCTGCTTCTGCGCAAGTACATGTCTCTGTTGTCTCTCTATCATGGCTCGTTCTTTTTCACCAATCTCTTGGATCTGTTCCCACATTTCGTCAAGAATTGGCCATGATATACCATTGCCAAGAGTTCTGTTCCTGATAGGCAGGAGCCACTCATACCAGCTGTTGCCCAGAACCTGCCTTGAGTTCTTTCTACAACCTAGGTCAAAAATATTGCCCACGTTTTTCATAGAAGGTGGCGTAGTATAGCGATAATCAAGCGGAGCCACTGCTGTCTTGTACTTAGTAGGCTCCATGCTCTCTATCGTTGACTTATTTTGAATCATGAGATAAACTGTGAAGCTCGTGAAAATAGGAACTGCCAACGACAGTGCTCCAGACACTCCCATCAACAGCACAGGATTGATAGGCAGAAACTCGTGCTCGTAGTTTCTCCCCATTGCAAACTTGATAATCATGAGAAGCGATCCCAGGAAGCATAATAGGCATAACAACGATGCGTAAACCAGGAACTGGACAAAGTATTTGTGGTTGTTGAAGCCAATACAAGTGGAAAACCATGGGCAATGATGATCCATTTTCAAAACACATTTCTTGCAACTCCGGCAATGATGGGTTCTATCGGGTTTCCAACAAAAGCATTTGGAGCAGTATCTCGTACGACCATCGTCTTTGGCTGTTAGATTACTCGATGAGTTAAGCAACGATGATTCTGACATTTCCTGTGACTCTTCGACCTGCGCGAGAAGCATTTCGTTACGCTGTTGCTCGTCATACTGCAAAAGTTCTTGCACTACTGAAGTTGGCGTTACTAGCTGTGGGTAGTCCAAGGGAGAACCGGCGGTAACATAGCAAACTCTGAAATAGGCTACAAATGATAGGACATAAACCACAAAGGTTGGAATTCCAACCAGCAGAGCAACCCAGAGGTCAAGTCGTGGGCAAACCTGGATTATCAGCGTCCCCGCGCCCCATGTCATCAATAGATTTGTTGACAGCCGGGGCAAGAAGGAGAATATGGAACAACAAAACCGCTCTATATTCATAGTGCCTTTGCTATTTGCTCCTTGCAAACTTACGAAACAGCTGTCCACCGATTAGCCTGATAGTGGAGTGGCAACCGATGAGAGCTGAGTTGTGATTTGGGTTACGCGGCTTAGCGTGTGCGATCTTACTGGGCCGCGTAATGAAGCGATCAGGCAAGGCACAGCGTGGAATAGCATATTCAGTAGAATAATTTGGGTTACCACGGGCCGAACTTGTCAGCCACTGCGAGATTAATGTCTCTTTTTCTATTTTCCTGGCTATTTGATTGGCGCCCCCTGTGCCAAGTCCTACCTAGCAGTTCCATGAGAGCCCACCATATCAGGCAGCACAGAACTGATAGAGTAATACGTAGCAAAGTGTTAACAGGGTTGCGACACGTCTCCCATACGGTCTCAAATACGAGAAGTCTTGTTTCAACACTCTAACTTTGTTTTTCACTGCTTCTGGTTATAATACTTGCCAAACTCTGGCCGCTCTTCCGCCAGCACACTGACGCCTTCTGCCCGAACGCCACAGATGCACACGATGCACACGCTCAACCCTCATGGCGTGCAATCGCGTAAACGCAGCTCTGCAGAGCTACGATATAACTACTTAATGACTACATCAAAGACCAATACTTGGCAGGGGAATTGAATCAATTCTGCATAAATGTCCTCTAGAAAAGAGTCTAGCGCTCTACTAGCTAATATAGTTATATTGATCCAGCACAGTTACTTTAATACAAAACCCTAGATCAAAGTCTTGGCAAATTCAATGTATTCCTGCTCAGCTTCCTCCTGTGACTTGCCTTTGAGCTTATCCCAGGACTCCCACTTGTACTTGCCCTTCAGATCATAAAAGGATGGCTTGGGGGTGTTGTTGTCGCCCACAGTGGCCTGCTTGTAGAGACCGTAGAGGGTCAACAGATCGTCGTCAGATGGACGTTTGCTCAGCTTCTGGACTTGGTCAGCAGCGTCAAGGAATTCTTGGGAAACCATTGTTGAATGAGATGTTATGTGAATGTGACGTGACGTGAAAGGTGGTGGTTTATATATCTTGCTATAGAACCTGCCACGTGATTGTACAACTATGGGGGCGGGGTGCATGTGCAAAAGGATGCGGCACAGACCCAGATCGCTGCCAGGACGTGAAGCAGTGAGCATATAGTACCATAGCAATTCGATTAGGGGTAATTGTTGTACTACTCTGAAGTTTCCCCAATTATATACGAGTGTACCTATAGTAAATGAATAATGTTGAGTGATGGTTCAGTTTAGTTGGGGCCGCACACATGTTGGCCCCACCACTTTAATCTGAGTCGTTCCTGCTGTCCAAGACAATATGGTTGCCGTTGTAGGTTAATCTGTCCTCACTTCTTCTACTATTCCTAGGCAAGTTCTGGCGATCGGCATTTAAAGTAGATGTTGACGGAGCCGCCTGCTGGGTCGCTGTAGGCAATGGATTGTAACCCCAGAGATAATTGTACCATGAGCTTGCATAGCCCTTAGCAGAATCAATTAGCGAGCCAGCCAGCCCCGGACTTGACGAAGCATAAGCATCTACTGCATTGTGTTGTTGTTTCAGTATGAGAGTTGCAGAAGGAGACAGTCCGAGCTCCAATAAGCTTGTAAGTTCCTCAGAAATACTGTACGTATGTTTAACGGGGAATGACTGGTAGAAAATGTAAGGGTCATCATCGGAGCTCTGATGCATATTAACCCACTTCCTCACGTCATCCAGAGAGCTGTCACTGGGAAATACGTGTTTCTGTGATGACCCATCAAACATTCGAATCGACAGGGCACAGCTATCACTTGGTTTAGGCGACTGCCTTTTGGTTTCCTTAGCTAATTTTCTCTCCATACTCTCTGATCTTCGTCGTCCTCGTCTTTCAGCCTTATCTGCTTCTACCAGTCGCATGATTCTCTCGCGTTCTTCCCGTTTGAGTTGCTTCTGCTTCTGCACCGCCTCGTGTGCAGCCTTTCTAGCGGCATCTTCTTTGCGATACATGACCTCATGCGGTGATGGTCGTGGACGAGCTCCTGCTTCCGAGGTACGTTGTGCCGCGGCTTCCGGTGACATTTGTGATTCATGTCGTGCTTGCTGGGGTTGCGCTGCTTCCGTTTGCTCCTGTGATTGAGGAATAGCGGTGGTTGGTGATTGCATTGGTTGTGGAGGTAGAGTACTTTGAGGCTGGGGATTCTGCGGCGTCAATGGCACCGCGGTTAACACCTTATTCAACCTCTCAAACAGCTGCGCGCTGTCCAACTCGGTGATGATATCCAAAACATCGCTTTTCTTCACCACGTAGATACAGTCGTTTGGCTCTGCCACTTTGAACAGCTGGTCAAAGCTGATATATCCTGGAGAGCCTTTAAAGAGTTTCAAAAAAATGCCTTGCTTTGCTATCAGAGTTTCAACTTCAGAACCATTAGACAGCTGAGTCGCGAGCTGTCCGGAGGTGGGCGTGCCAGTTGCGGGGTCTTCAGAGTCCGGGCATGTGATGAAGATTACAAGAGGCTTATCTAGCTGAAGTGAGCTTTGTACTGCCGCGAGTACAGCTTGGTCCATCTCGCGTTGTTTGACACCAGCGTGATTAAAAATGGACAATAAATATCGTCTGAAGATGGTGGTGACACACGAGGGGCGCTTGCGGGGAGATGATGAGCAAGGTGGTTGTGTGTCAGACTGTCCGTTTGGAGCAGGGTGCATGTGACCCAAAAAACCCCTCTCAAAGAAACGTGGAAATGGAAGACAAAATAAAAATAAACAATAGGTATTTATGAGATTAATTATGTTTCGCTCAATTGACTAACCAGAGTTGGTCTTGGCAGTGATCTCTGCCTGCTTGACAAGTGCAAGTGGGGCGTCCATCTTTGGCAGCATTATCTCGATGAGACGGATCTTAGTGGGCTCGGCAAACTCCTTAGACTTAAACAGTCCCTCCAGTTCGCCAGCAGTGGAAACAATCTCGCTCTGGTAGTCCTTAGCATTGAACAGGTCGAGCAATTTAGAGTACTTCCACATATGCACATCGTTGTAACCAGCCTTCTCTCCGTGAATAAGACGCTCAATGGTGTAGCCATCGTTGTTGAGAACGAAAATGTAAGGAGTAAGGCCCCACCTAATCATGGTCGAAATCTCAGTGACAGTGAGTTGCAATGAACCGTCTCCGACAAAGAGAATAACTCTCTTTTCAATATCTTTTGTTTTTTTAAGGTCATCAGCGGCAATCACAGCACCACAGGCAGCACCAACAGAGTAACCAATTGATCCCCACAGAACCTGGGAAATGCCAATCGTGTCTTTGGGGAACTTGGTACCAATGATACCAAAGGATGAAGTACCAGTCTCGGAGATAACGATATCTCCAGGCCTCAACCACTGGCCAACTCTGGGCCACAGCCAGGCCTGAGAGATGGGGCCACCGCCTGGCACTGGAGATGGAACTTCCTTCACTTCAGGAACGTGGGGTGGGCCCAAAGAAGATCGATCTGGCAGTCGTGGAATAAGCTTCTGCAACAGCTCCTTCATTGCAACACCTTGGTATGTGGCATACTTGATCCCGGTGTAATCGGAGTGCATCTGGACAGTGTTCTTAGTGAGTTTGTAAGAGAAGGAACCAGTATTGAAATCTGACTGCAATCCACCAATAGAGATGACAAGGTCGGCGGATTCAATAGCTTCAGCAACGCCTGGAGGAGATAGAGAACCCACATAGCAACCACCAAACAGTGGACCGTACTCATCAATCATTGACTTGCCCATTGGAGTGGCAAATACTGGGAACTGCGTCCTCTGTGCCAGGGCAATTACCTCTTGACGGCAGTCATGGCGAGTTGCACAAGCATCAACCAGGATTGCAGGGTCCTTGGCAGCCTTGACCAGCTTGACAATCTCCTCAATGACCTCCTCTTGCACAGCAGGTGGATTTGGAGGAAGAGACAGATCAATTGGAGTCTTGAGAAGACTCTCGTCAACTGGAGACGAGGCAAAGTTGGTTGGGATTGCCAAGTAGACAGGGCGTTGAGCAATGTATGCAAGACGCAGTGCAGCGTCAATGTCCTTTGTAGCATCATCTATGTTGTTAATGACAAAGACCTTCTTGGTGATCTTGGATGACATGTCAATAAATGCATGGAAGTCGCCATCTCCAAGAGTGTGATGGAGCAGAAGCTGCTTGTTTTGGGATTCGGTGGATGGGACACCGACAACATGAACCATACCAACGTGCTCAGCGTACGATCCAGCGACACCGGCCAGAGCAGAGAGCTCACCGACACCAAAAGTGGTGATCAAAACGGCCAAACGCTTGACACGGGAGTAGCCATCCGCAGAATACGAAGCATTGAGCTCATTTGTGTTACCAGCCCATCGAAGGCCCTTAACGTCGTAGATGTAGTCCAGCAACGTGAGATTGAAGTCACCCGGCACGCCAAAGATGGTTTCAACCTCAAGCTGCTTAACTCTTTCAAACAAATATACTCCGAGCGGAATTGTCATTGGGATATCTGGAGTGAATAGCAAGCATTGCGCGCCCTTATATATTTATTGGCTGTCGGAGCTGCCCTGGAGATTGCACACGGTCTGTTAGAAAAAGCAAACATTGCGTAATTGTAGGCTGATTAAAGAGTGCTGCCCTGCAGCGTCGGGAACAGAGAGCAAGTGGCGCCATTAGTGCTGATAAATGGACTACAAAATCAGAACAAGGGAAGGAGGCTGTTCACTATGAATAGACCATTCAAAATACTACTGACTCTAATCTTGTTACCACGTGTTGCCTACCACTCCACTCAATAACATAATTATCGCTTGAATTCGTCGAATTGCCCTTGCTAGATTGTTCGATTCATGCTGCAGAAAACCGGCACACCCGGCAGTGGTGAGTCTCATCACATGCGGAAACGTTGGGAGCATGCACCAGTCCCAGCCGGAACATTTTGGGTTTCAACAATGAAGCCACCTCATCCCGCCGAGATACTCCGAGCATCTGTAATTTCTCCGCCACTTGCAGCCTGTGGCGGCTAATGGGTGACACTAGTTATTCCGAGCATGTCATTGCTGCATTACACGAGAAACTCGTAGCTGGGGTGTCCCGGAGCGTCACAGGCATTCTCAGAGGAACGTAATTAAATAGTCAGATGTTGAGGCATTCCAGAGGAACTCAATTAAATAGTCAGATGTTCAGCCAGGAGTTTCTGTACCATATCCCCATTGCCGGAGAGTGTGTAGATCAAATGCAGATTATAAGCTGCGTGCCTCTTCAGATAGTTGTCTTCTGGTGCCTCGAGCACTCGCCTATAGTAAGGGACGGCTAACGATCCTAGGCCCAGCATGTGAAAGGCACGGCCAAGGTTGAAGTTAGCCTCCATCTTACCCTTTGTGCCCTCCTCACTGCGTAGATCAAAGTATTCGAAGAAATAGCTCATACCCTGTAGAATCTGTAGATGCCTGTTTGTTGACTGTCGCTGAATCGCTCGATGAATGTAAGCAGTTCCGGCCAAAAGCTTAACCAGCGGGTGTTTGGCCCACGCAGGATCCAGAGACTCGGTTTTTAAAATGTAGGTCAATCCGGGAACATACGATCCACCCACCAGCATAATTTGCGCGTACAAGAGGTAAAGAAACGGAGTAGGCTTGATATTATCCGGGTTCAAGACCTTGGCCCCACCTGAGATGTGCTGATTCTGAATAACTGAATCCATAGCCTTCACTTGTCGTAAAATATACTTGGCGTTTGCATTGGCTGCAAACTCCGCGGCCGAGTGATGTCCTGCTGGAAACATAATTTCAAACAACCGATAAGCTTCATTGTTGAACTGGTGACTTGTGGACAGTTTCCTGGCCACCAGAGTCCGCTTGCTATAGTCATCAGCGAGGAATGCAACAGACAACTCAACGTAGTCTGTCAGATCCATCTTTGAGGTGTCCTGGTAGAAGACATTGCACGCCCTGATGCGATCGAGAATTTTATAGACGACTCCTAGTTGCCTATCGACGGGCAGGAGAAGGGCATACTGCACAAAAATCTCAAACCAGTCATCGAAATGAATTTCACGGAAGCTTGAAGATTGCACATCGCCGGTATTGATGTCGCTCTCGTACCGTCGTTTGGTCAACATCTCTAGCCTCTGCATTTGCTGGTCCTCGTTGTCGTCATTGTCATCGCCATTCTCAGCATCTTTATCACCATTTGTCATATCATACCTGCCAGAAAATCCCTTGAATATCTTTTTCTTGTCTTGAGGGAAAAACTGTTTGATGGAAATGAAAATGTCAATGAGCTCTCTCGCAATTCTCATATACTCAAAAGTGCTCAGAACCGATCCTGCTAGCATTCCCGGCTTGTGTTTTTGCAGCTCAGCGTACTGCTGTTGTACAAATTTGAGTGATTCTATCTCTGCCTCTACACGTTCTGTGGCAGTGAGTCTGGAGGGTTTGTAGTGAGTTTTGATAAGCTCAAATGCATCATGCGCGTCCCCAACCGATACCGGCCTCTCATCATTCTGCTTTGGCTCCTGCTCCAAATTGTCAGTATCTCGCCGTCTCTGGCGTGCGTCGTATACCCTCTCAATGAGCTCTGCAGCCTCTTCAGTTCTTCCACTCATATCATAAATCTCTGCCAGGCCGACAAGAGATTTGATGTTTTCTCTCTCATAGCTTAACGAATTTTTGAATGCATCTTCGGCGCCTTCTATGTCTTCCTCGTCGTAGAGACACTGACCGATGTGCTGATACAACACACCTAGTGCGCTTGGATTCGTGTGAGGAAGGATACTGCGAAATAGATGAAGCGCCTGCGATGTATACCCTTCCTTCTGCAGAAGTAAACCACTTTCAATATATAGATCATTGTATAATGCAGCATCAGCCTGTCTCAAAAATTGCAAATGATATTCCATATCCAGGGTGTCCTTCTCTTTTATTCGACATGTTAGTAGTTTGTAGCGGATATCAATCGGCATCTCATAAAGGTCGGCATTATTCCTAAACGGACTCTTCTGAAAACGTTTGTTTTCTAGCCGTCGAGCATCAAACTCGGAATCGTTCGAAACATCGTCCCACCAGTCCTCCTCTTCGCGCTCAAGAATCCATCTAGCTGTATTTTTGATTACTTTGACGGCCTTGGAAAACGCACCAACTTTAATGTAAAGTTCGCACAAAATGTTGAGCTCTGACCAGCTGAACGTATACTGTACTGCTTGATCTTTCTGGCGCGTTGATTCTTCTCCCTCCTCAACATCACTGTCTTCGCTTTCCATTTCGTCTATCGAAGATTCATCATCATCAAAAGTACCCTCAGCCTTGCGTTTCTCATGAATTCTCTGTTTCTTTGCTCTTGCTAGACATGCTTCATATAAATTGACAGCTGTCCTTGTCTCCTTGAACTGCACAAGAGCCTCGGCATACGCCAATACAAGCTTCATATCTCCTGGACGTTGAATGGTGCACTGATTGAAATATCTCAGACACTTGGATTTGATACCCATTTCACCATACAGAGCTGCAAGAGCAAGCATTGTGGGTATGTCATTTCTCTTGATACGAAGCGCCATAGAATATAGCTTCAGGGCTTGTCCATTATAGCCAAAGTGGCGGGATTTCTCGGCAGCATCTATCCATCCATCAAAGTCAACGTGTTTTCTAGAGTACAACGAAATGATCTGAGCCTGTAATGCTTTCACGTACTGTCCTTGATCATTATAAATTGTTGTAAGCAATTGATATGCTGCTGTACATGACGGGTCTTCAGCCACAACATCAGACGCATACTTAAGCGCTGTCTCATAGTTGTATCTCGTATACTCTTCAGTCGCTTTCGCCAAATTCTCTTTAACCGATTGCGAGTAGTTCGCTTCTTGAGCTCGTCGTTTCCGTACACGTTTGTTTTGTGCTTTCAGTGACCTGCTAGGATCGAGTTGCTCTTCCAGCTCGGAATCTTCTTCATAGACATCTGAGTCGTCATCGGACCACTGCAATTGATATTCTTCACCGTCATCGCTCATCACGCATGTGCTTGTTACGCTGGCTAATCGGTGGGCATATTTTTGGGACTGGACTGAATCCTTCCCAACGAGGAGTCGATGAGCCAAGCACCGTACCTCTTGCCACTACCATTAGAAAGCATAACTTTACCTTCAAAATGGTAAGTACTCTTATTATTCTTGTCAAACAGCTCACTTACTAACCTAGTTTGAAGAGTTCAATAATCAAATCGGCCGCATGTGGGGAAACAACCGACCACAGAAGTACGAAGCATACTTCAGAGCCTATCCTATTTCCATGATGGCAGGCGCGGAGAGAGAGAATGTCAACTACGGTGGAAAGATTATCATGCCACCTAGTGCGTTGAATAAACTGACAATGTTACACATCACTTATCCAATGTTGTTTGAGATTCGCAGTGAAGAAACAGGCAGAGTGTCCCATGCCGGAGTTTTGGAGTTTATCGCAGAAGAAGGAAGAGTCTATCTGCCGTACTGGATCATGCAAACGCTTGCTGTGGCACCTGGATCGTTGTTGAATATTTCATCGCTGGATCTTCCCTTGGGCTCTTTTGTAAAGATCGAACCACAATCCGTTGATTTTCTTGACATTTCTGATCCCAAGGCGGTTTTGGAGAATGCCCTGAGAAATTTCTCTACTTTGACCAAGGATGACATCTTCCAGATCTCTTACAATGAAAGGATCTACGAAATCAAGGTCCTGGAGATAAAGCCTGAAAGTAGCTACAACGCCATCTGCGTAGTGGAGACAGATTTGGAAGTGGACTTTGCGCCACCTGTTGGATACGTTGATCCGTCCTCGCAACCTGATATTGTTCCGAGGAGTGCAAATGGAGTGGGCGGTTTTACTACATCTGGCCCAGGGGCAATGGCTAAGGCCATTGACTATGATAATATGATCAAGAAAGACGCCAAACCGAAGAACTTGTTTGGAGGAGGTGGCCAGAAGCTCTCTGGTAGGGCCATTAGTCATGAGCCATCACAGGAGCCAGAGACCCCTCCAAGTACAGATCAGGCGCTCCCACTCGATTCAGGCCCTCTGGATCTGCCATTCGGCCAGCTTTTCTTTGGCTATCCAGTTATGCTCTTCTCAGCAGAAGATGGTGAGGAGGTCGAGAAAGTACCGGAGGCTGTGACGTTCAAAGGTACGGGGCAGACCCTTAGGCAGAGCAGGAAGCGTAAACCGACGACGCCCGGTGAGAACGAGCCACCATCGCAAAAACACTCACCTGAGGTCATTGAGATAGATTAGTGTGCATTCTTATATTTATTAGTATATTGTCATGATATCATCGAGGTTTATTCACACGATTTCTTGTACTTGATATAACGTCCAAGATCAGAAAAGAGCAAATTTCTACTCTTCATGCATACCGGCTAATGTGAAGACTCTTCTATTTTGGAATGTAGTCGGTAGTTCGCCAGTATTGATTTTTTTAATGTGGAAGAATTTCTCCTGAATAGGTGCAGCAAAGACTTGATCTTTATCATTACCACTACCATCCATCTCGTCGCGTGTATTCATGACAGAAAGAGCCAATGCATCCTCATCATCAAGACTCCTAGCAAGAAAGCCGTACTTGAACTCATAAGAGCCAGTGATTTGCCTCGTAAGCCCAATTAAACTCTCGACGTACTCGACAATCTCCTCCATTGCAGAGGCCGAAGCACTCCATGCCATTACTTTGCGTCGAAACTGAGCTTGGTCCTTCCTTGAAAGCCAACTAATATTCTTGGATTCTGTCACACCATCCTCTACGTTTCTAACAGAGTCCTCATCGCTATCCATTTCTGCGGGATTCTCCTGAATGAGTACCTCACGAATCTTGTTAACAAGTCTTAAATTAGCAATTCGAGCTGACGGGAGGAATTGTGGCATCGGCCGTTTCGTCTTCAATGCCGACTCAACAGCTTTGAAAGAATTTGTAAGACATCCGTAAAGATCCCTTCGATATGCATTTACTTCCCCACTATCGGCAAATAATATAGCTCCACCGTTTGTCAGAAAGTAGAGATTGTAATACTTGTCAAGAATTTGCCGAGTAACGAAGATGATCTCTTTCAAAATGATGCTGATCGGTCGGTAAGAGCCCTTTAATCGCATCTCTTGTCGAGTGATTGGCAGCAAGCCATTAGCAGTGGTAAGTGCTGCTTTCGCCTTCTTCCAAATTTTAACAGTTCTCTTGTCTGTTCCAAAGTGATATTGCATGGTTTCGAGTTGCTCACAGTATCCTACGGCCTTTATGACCTGGTGCTCCAACTGATCTCGCGCACGTACAGGAAACATCATATGATGAATAAAAACACTTGCGGCTCCGCCAATAAGAGCAGCGAGACATCTCTTCGCAAAATTGACCACGATGGTTCCAGGCACAGTGGGATATATCGTTGACAGGGGAACAACACCAGAAGCAACGAGAGCAACTACAGCCGTTTTACTTTGGGTTGTGAATAGAAGGGCATAAAATCCACTTAGTGCTCCAAAGAACATCAAAAGTGTCATCACATAAGGATCTCTCCCAGAATTCCCTGCTTTGTAGATAACAACTCCCCATGCAGAGCCCGCCGCCATTCCTATAGCCCTCATGATATACGTGAAGTTTGCCGCTCCAATACTCGTTTCCATCATCACCATGCACACGAATCCTACCCATGAGCCTCTCATCTCAGAGTACCAATTTGTCATGCTAGGGACAAAGGCCGGCCATGTCACTAGCATTAAGATTGTGCAAAACTTCAGTGAAAACTTAATGTGAACCCAATATCCTTTTATCAAGTCAATGCCATCTGCAATATTCTTCTGCATGGCTTGCATTCCATTAGCACGTCGTATCGTTTGCAAAGAACCTTCATCGGGCTTCTCCTTCGTAACGTTATTCAATAGAGATGTCACGTCAGCATCAAAATCAAGGTCAGCATCGTTAGCAGAGCTCAAGTATTTCATGAATGTTTTACGCGAACCAAATGTTGAAATCCAAAAGCTCCTACCTCTCCAAGTGCCCAGTGACTTTCGGTCCTGGCATTTGCTCACCAAGTTGTCAGCATCAACTAGCATATTACATGTCACATTTGCAATCTGCCTCAGATTTAGGACAAAAGACGAAATTAGGAAGAATTCGTCTCTTGGAACAAACTCCTCCTCGCCACCATTAGAAGGATTCTTGCTATCTTGGCTAGTATTGTACAACGAATCTGAGATAATGGAGTCAAATTTCAACAATTCAGCGGCCAACAGCTGTAACTCTCTCTTGGCGGAATAAGATGATTCTCCTTGTAGAGTTTTCTTGACAAATGCAGTGAAGATGCTTCCTTGAGTGGAGTCTTCCTTTTCATAACAATAATGAACAGCATCTTTCAGGGCTTCCAGAGAAGCATTCAGACGAGTAGCCAGGCCAACGACAGGATTACGAACTTTTGACAGAAGGTCCTGAAAGTCATCCACATTTGCGCTTTCAATCTCCCGAATGGGTTGATAGTTGAGGAGCACTGTGGGCACCCTTCGAAAACTATTGCCGGTGATCAAGAATGCAGATTGGCAAGCGCTGATGACTCCATTCAAGCAATTCTCCACCTCTAAAGATTTCTTTAACAGTGGTTTAACTTCTTGCGGTCCCATAAACGAAAAGGATACCTCAAACTGGCATTGTGTGAGAGTAGCTTGGAATGACGTTAGTGAAGATCTGACCTGTTCTCTCTGTTTTTCAAGTTTCTGTAGTGCCTCCATAGAAGGATTTGAAGACAAAAACGTCTCTGTGGCGAACGTAAGGTACTTTTGAGTGGTGTCAAAACTTTTAATGGCCGTTCCTCCAAGGAAGGAAGATCCAAACTCAGGGAAAAGAGTCAGGCTGACGAGCAGAGCAACCCCAATTGCAGTAAATACAGGCGCTGCGAACTCTTTAGCTAGAGTTCTGACTGGCAGCGTCAACGAGATCAGAAATGAGAAATGGGTAACAATGAAGAATGTCAGTACACTAGGAAACAGACGGGGACTGTTTGAGCGGATGAAGCCGTGAACAAAGAGCATGCAGATCTCGCAGACTGCGAGCCAAGCCAAAGCATTACGCAAACTCCAACGATGAAGAATCAGAGTAGCGATATAGCGACAAAAACATGAATATGCAATAGCAAAAGTTGTTCCAGTAATGGACAGAACACAATTTTCGAGCTGTGCTCCAAATCGACGCCCGGGATGATTGTTCACCGAAATCATGAACATCAGATAGACTGTCGAGCCATATTTGTCTGCGACCGGTTTAATGAGCGTGAGGATAAAACATATTGTTGTCGACAAAGCAGCCTTGAGCAGGCGTATGCATTGCAATCGTGTGAGTTTCCTTTTTTTGAGATTTGTCAATACATAGTCCTTACCTCGTTGCAGTATCGGAGTAATCATTTAGGAACAGACACGGGGCACCACCAGCTATGGTCATAACAGCTATTACGCCGATAATCTAAGTTCCTTTTCACGCCAGGAAATCCCCTGTATGGTCAAATAGTGAATTAGGTCTCAGGGAGCTGCAAACAAGGGACTCATGTGATGGCACTTCCTTTACAATGCTCTTTCGCGGCCCATATAAGTGATCGGTACCACACGGCTGAAACTAGGACTCAAGTTCCTACCGAAAATATCCATCGACTCCCAAGGTGATAGGAGAGAGCTACCCCAGCTCCACCTGGCGCCGTACAGATGCATAGTGTGCGGGATCTGGGGCAGCCATTCTGACCATGGCGACCGCAAAATCCAGCCATTTTGCAAACGGTTTAGACGGCATTATTTGAGAATTAGTGCATTTTAATACCAGCTGTGCTCATCCTATGAATACACAAATTCCGTCTACTCCACCTCGATCAAATAATCCCCTGGGGTGTCGTCATTCCCTTTATCGTCTTATCTGTCACAAGCACGCTGCGCTTTTGATGCAGCCGCCACTCCCCTTAATTCAGATAAGCGGTAGGGGTATATAAATACCGTCGCGTTGCCCCCTCTATTTCCTTTCCCTCTTCTCTTATTTTACATGAAACTCTATACCTTCACGCTCTTGGCCGCCTACGCTCAGGCAGCCGCTATCTTTGGCTCTCACGAGACCCAGGATACATTCACCGTTGCTCCGCTGGTCGCTGCTGAATTGCCCGCAAACAACGGAATCTACATTGTCAAATTCAAAGATGATGTGGATTCGAAGGCCATGATCGACCATAGAGAATCTATTGTCAATTTCTGCCAGACACTCAATATGAAAGCCAGCAGCAACGTTAAGGCGTTGGACTTTGGTATCACCAAGGTTTTTGATCTCTTCAAGGGATATGCCGTAAGACTCCCACACGCGTCTGTTGAGGCCATTAGAAGGTCTCGTCTGGTTGATTACGTTGAAGAAGACTCCGTGCAGTTCATTTCCACGCAGGAAGTTGAGAACAATGCTCCGTGGGGCATTGCCAGGCTCTCATCCCGTGAACACACTTCAGATATGGAGTACTTTTACGACACTGATGGTGGAAAGGGCGTCACTGTGTACGTTATTGACACTGGTGTATATGAGGATCATCATGACTTTGAAGGTCGTGCCAAGCTTGTTGCTGCTATGGGCACCCTTCCTAAAGTTGATGACCACGGACACGGTTCGCATTGCTCTGGATCCGCCATTGGTAAGGAGTACGGAGTCGCCAAGAAGGCAAACGTTGCTGGAATCAAGGTTTGCGACTACCGCGGCTCGTGCCAAACATCCGATATTTTATCTGGAGTTGAATTCGCCGTCAACATGCATGATGCCCTCACGGAATCCGATCCAAAGTACAAGGGCGGTGTAATCTCAATGTCTCTTGGTGGTGGTCCTTCGCCTACCCAGGATCTTGCTCTTAAGATTGCTTTGGAGAAGCACAACTTGCTTTCCGCTGTCGCCGCTGGTAACGAGATGGACGACGCCTGTGATACTTCTCCTGCGCGTGCCCAGGCACCAATCACAGTAGGCGCAACGGATGTCTACGATTGGAAGGCTTACTTCTCGAATGACGGTAGCTGTGTCGATATTTTTGCACCAGGAGTGGACATCAAGTCTGTTGGCATTGGCGGAAAGAATGATTATGACATTATGTCTGGTACATCCATGGCTACCCCGCACGTTGCTGGTCTGGCTGCCTATTTTATCTCTCTCAAGCCCGCTTCTCTTGCCAGCACCATCACTGCAGCTGATATCAAGAAGAAGATTCTTGCATTTGGCACAAAGGGTGTCGTGAAGGGTAAGTGGTCTACAGGCCCAGATAACTTTGCGTTCAATGGAGCTGGCCTTAATCTGACTGAGTTCTGGGGAGCATCCACTGAAGCACAGCTTCATTCATTGCATGGCAAAGCTGAAGGTCCAACTGGTCTTGAGACTTACGATAAGCTTCGTGCCCTTGGTTATGTGTCGACCGATTCTGCTATTTTGCGGAAACTTGAACATGATGAATCCCATGACACTATTATTGACAAGATCCACGACATGGGTATCATTCTCGACAACATGTTTGACCTCTAGATTAAAGATGTGACCTGATTATATAACATATACGTGATAACGCTTTAATATTATTTTCGTCTGTCGTCTTCGGCATGTCTCATTCATTACGGGGCATTCATTATCTATATCAGCAGCCACATCAGAACCAGTTGAGTGACAAAGCTGTACACAAAAAGGAACTGGATGCGCCTTTGCCTTTGTCCGGAGCTGATTGTAGTAGACGACAGTCTTGAGTCTGGGAGCAGAATATATCTCATTGATCGCAACAAGAAAAAGGCGTTTGATAGCGCAGTGTAAGAGAACACAACCCACTTGAGCAACGAGGATGATGTTAGCATTGTCACCAGTAGAGTGCCGTTGATTCCAACAAACTTGTAGCCAGAATATGCAGCAAAATCAAGCAGTTTGGAGCCCGTAGATAGCAGATATGTGCCAAGCTTGAGCAGTAGGAGTTCTACAATAAGAAAAGCAATGGCTTTCGAGGCCACGTATCCAAGAATTTCAGGGTGGAAAGTACCATGCAAACCAGCAGCGACACATTGCAGCAAGACATATGTGGTAAATGCCATCATCGGAATGTACATATCTGGAGCATTCATATCATTTCTTGGTCTTGCATACTCTGCACTCTGTCCGTCAGCACCGACTCTGACGATTTGCCTGGTCCACGGACGATGCGCCCAGGGAAACAAAACGAGGCCAATTTTCTTGATAACATAAAGATTTGAAACTTGGAAGTAATATTTTAAGGCCGACACTGAAACGTACTGGTCAATGTTTTTGCCAAGATATTCTTGGCCATAGGACAGAGCGTTTCTGCCAACTTCTATGCCAATCTGTGCAGACGGATCCGTGAAGATATTGGAATATCCCCCAAACCCAGTCTGAGGTTGCTGATGTGTATTTTGTTGCGCGGGGCCCGAGCCGTAGCCACCATATTGATGCTGTGGTTGTTGTGGTTGCTGTGGTTGGCCATACTGCGGCATGTAGCGCTGTTGGGCGGCCTTGGCTTCCATTGATTCAACTTCTGGCTGTCCAAACGATGGTATCGCGTGTTGTGGAACTGGGTGGTGGAGTGGCGGCGACTTGGAGTTGGAGTACATGGTTGCCAGCAGGCTCTATAATCTGAGAATGGCGAAGTGTGAAATTGGTTTCATCGGGTGTTGGGTCTTTGGGTGCCAGCCGCATTATAGATTTTAATGACAGTTGCTGCCACGGGAGTTCCTGCAACGAACCTGGGTGGCGGATAATTTGGTGTTCGGCGGACAGTGGGAAATCATAAATCAAATGTCGACGGATTTCTGAATTTCAGAGATCCTTTAATTAATTCTGTGCCCTCACGACTCTCACACATTTTGTTGGCTTAGTTTCTACCAGTGTCCTAATGTCGTTTCTGTGGGACTAACGCTGTTCCCACCCATGCCTCAAGTGGGCTCCCATGCAGATCCCGCACGCCCTCCCGACTAGCGTAATTAAATTTCGCGTCCAGAACGCGCGCACTAAATCAAACATCATGTCCAACACACGGTTCAAGAGGCGACAGAAACCACAGGATGTTTCGACGTCCTTTCTGTCAAAGGAAGCGTTTTCTACGTCAAAGAAACTCCATACTGCCGATGACGTCAATAGAATCGACGAGTTTATGGGTTTCACCAAATACGCTGAAGGACCAAAGAAAGTTGGCTGGTTAGTCAACATGCATCCAACAACAATAGCATCAGATTCCAACTCATCTGGCCAATCTGCTTTAGATCTCTATTTCCTCGATGATGAAGGAGGAAAGTTCAAATCAACCCTGCCATTTAACCCTTACTTCTTTTTGGTTCCTACGCCGGGTCACGAGCCTGAAGTAGAGGAACTAGTAAAGCGTCTACTAGAACCTGTAGATATGAGGAACATCTCTCGTGTTGAAAAGGAAGATCTGGCCCTGGCGAATCATCTGGTTGGCAAGAAGCGCTCCCTCCTTAAGATTGAATTCGGCAGTGTACGTGATCTGCTAAATGGTAGGAGAACACTATCTCCGATAATCCAAAGGAATAAGCAGGCTGCAAAGGAAGAGCTTGATTACATTTCGCTGGTGGAAAATGACCGTTCCAGATCTCGAGATACATCTTCCTATTTTGAAGATCTGATGGAGTTTGATGTGCCTTATCATGTGAGAGTTGCGATTGACAAGGACCTTCGAATAGGCAAGTGGTATACTGTTGAGGCTATTGCAAGCGAGATGTTTCTTACAGAGATGAAAGAAAAGCTTGTCAGAGCCGATCCCGTGGTGCTGGCGTACGATATTGAGACTACTAAGGAGGATCTCAAGTTTCCAGATGCAAAGAAGGATAAGATTATGATGATATCCTACATGATAGATGGTCAGGGGTATCTGATTACCAATCGTGAGATTGTAGGTGCTGATATTGATGACTTTGACTATACACCCAAAGAAGAGTATCCCGGTTTCTTTATTGTGTTCAACGAAGCGAATGAACGTGACTTGATTGTACGATTTTTTGATCACATCAAGGAGGAGCAGCCCACTGTTATTGCTACCTTCAACGGTGACTTTTTCGATTGGCCATTTGTGGACGCCAGAGCTCAGGCACATGGTATTTCTATGCTTGACGAGATTGGCTGGTCTAAAAACGAAAATGATGATGACTATGCCAGTAAGCATTGTGTACATATGGATTGTTTCCGATGGGTGAAGCGTGATTCTTATTTGCCTCAGGGTAGTCAGGGTTTGAAGGCTGTAACCACCGCAAAGCTCGGCTATAATCCTATTGAGATCGACCCAGAACTCATGACGCCTTTTGCAAAACACCGTCCCCAGGTGATGGCAGAATATTCTGTTTCAGATGCCGTCGCAACATACTATCTGTACATGAAGTATGTCCATCCCTTCATCTTCTCCCTTTGCAATATCATTCCCCTCTCCCCAGATGAAGTGCTGCGTAAGGGTACAGGAACTCTCTGTGAGATGCTTTTAATGGTCCAGGCCTACAAAGGAAATATTCTCTTCCCTCATAAGTACTCTGAACCTCACCAGAAGTTTTACAAAGACCATCTTCTCACAGCAGAAACTTATGTTGGAGGTCATGTGGAGAGTTTAGAGGCTGGAGTTTTTCGCTCTGATATTCCCGCTAAGTTTGATATTGATAAGTCTGCTATTGATGAGCTCGTTAGTGATTTGGATGCCGCGCTTCAGTTCTCAATTACAGTGGAGGCCGGTAAGAAGCTTGAAGACGTGGAAAACTATGACGATGTAAAGGGCCAGATCCTCGATAAACTCAATTACCTCAAGTCGAATCCTCACTGCTTGGAAAAGCCGCTAATTTATCATGTTGACGTCGCGTCAATGTACCCGAATATTATTACGACAAATCGTCTGCAGCCTGATGCCATGGTAACAGAGGAAGTGTGTGCTTCTTGTGATTTTAACAGACCGGACAAGACATGTGACAGGCGGCTGGAATGGAACTGGAGGGGTGAGTTTTTGCCAACCAACAAGTCAGACTACTCGATGATGGAGACAATTCTACGCTCGGAAACATTCAAAGATGATCGAGGGGAGCAAAATATCAGCTATGATCTTCTCAGTGAAGAAAGAAAGGTTGCTTTGATCAAGAAAAGATTGACTGATCATTCGCGGAAGGTCTACAAGAAAGTGAAATCCGAGCAGTCCATCGTGAAAGAGGCCATTATTTGCCAGAGGGAGAACCCATTTTATGTCGACACTGTACGAGAATTCAGAGACTTGCGATACAAGTATAAGCGAGAGCAAAAAGAATGGAAAAACAAGATTCCGAAAATTGATCCTTCTGACGTTGCCGCCAGAGAAGAGGCGAAGAAGATGGTGGTAGTTTGTGACTCCATGCAACTTGCTCACAAGGTTATTCTTAACTCTTTTTATGGTTATGTTATGAGAAAGGCTTCCCGTTGGTATTCAATGGAGATGGCTGGCGTTACATGTTATACTGGTGCTACAATTATTCAAATGGCGAAAGATTTAGTGGAGCGGATTGGCAGGCCCTTAGAACTCGATACTGACGGTATTTGGTGTATTCTTCCTGAGTCATTCCCTGAAAAATTTACCTTCAAATTGAAGAATGGCGGCAAGGTTGGTCTTGAATATCCCTGCTCAATGTTAAACCATCTGGTACACGCGAAATTCACCAATCACCAATATCAAACTCTAACAGATCCCGAGCGCTTCAAATATGAGACTATGTCTGATAATTCCATTTTCTTCGAGCTTGACGGACCATATAGAGCCATGATCCTTCCCACTTCTAAGGAAGAAGGAGTCAACTTGAAGAAAAGATATGCTGTTTTCAACCCTGATGGTTCTTTGGCGGAGCTCAAAGGTTTCGAAGTCAAGCGACGAGGAGAGTTGAAGTTGATTAAAGCGTTTCAATCTCAGATCTTTAAGGTTTTTCTGGACGGAGATTCTTTGGAGTCGTGCTATGATGCAGTTGCCAATGTTGCCAATTCTTGGCTTGATATTCTCGAAACCAAGGGCAAGACATTGGTCGATGCTGACTTACTTGATTTGATTAGTGAAAATCGTTCCATGTCGAAAAGTTTGAAGGAGTATGGATCTCAGAAGTCGACTTCGATTTCTACTGCGCGAAGACTTGCAGAATTTCTTGGCGACCAGATGGTCAAGGACAAGGGACTGGCATGCAAATACGTTATATCCGAGAAACCCAGAGGCGCACCTGTTACTGAAAGAGCCATTCCTGTTGCCATTTTTTCCGCATCAGAACTTGAGAAATCACAATACTTAAGGAAATGGCTCAAAGAACCTGGCCTGGAAACTTTCGATCCACGCGACATTATCGACTGGGAGTACTACTCGAGCAGACTTGCAAGCCAGATCCAAAAGATCATTACTATTCCAGCAGCTTTGCAGGGTGTTACCAACCCAGTGCCACGCGTCAGCCATCCTGATTGGCTAGCACGAAAGATTCGAAACCATGGAAAGCAGACGAAATTAGCTTTTTCCTTCTCAAGTGCTCCCAAGAAGCAGGCATCGATTGGCGACACATTACCAGATATCGAGGACTTGACTAGATCTGCGCATTCTGGTCTGTCTTCCCTGGCTGCTGCTAAGAAGCGGAACTTTTCGAAATCTAGTGAGCCTGACACCAGTCTGCCTTCGCTTCCTGCAGAGGTGCCATCCATAGATAACTATGGAGAATGGTTGAAGTATAATAAGATACTGTGGGAGATTCAACGTGCTGCTCGGTTGAGAAGACGTCAATTGTTTGGTGAAGCGTCGCGCTCTGCCCAAGGAATATCGTCGCACTTTCGAAACCAAGCTGAAAGGGCTTTCACTGTGAATAGGACTTGGAGCTTTCTTCAATTTTCAGACTCTTCCTCGGGTGTCGTCAATGCACACGTTGCTATCAACGCGAAGCTTCAAACCATACGTATCCGTGTTCCTAGGACGATTGTGGTCGACTTTTTTCAACCCATTGATAAAGATGTTCGATTTCAAAAGTTTTCTTTCTCCAGTAGGGTGCCTTCCCTGCCCCAGAATATCAAGAAACATTTCCTTTATGAATTCACAATGGATGAAGCTGATTATCAGGCTGAGCTGTTGAAGGCAGATAGCATATTCAAGAGTGATTTGGTTTGTAGCATCTTTGAGTCGAATGTGAAGCCATATGAAAGGGCACTGATGAAATTGGGTGTGAGTGCCACGCTGGTTGAGAGACAGGGTGTACTAGGCGGCGGTCTCGAACGTGGATTTGATCTTGATGACTTTGTGTCTGCACAGAAGGATGGATATCTGGAGGACTTCGAGTTGGAACCAATACTTCTTCTCCACCTTACAATTAGAGGTGCCACAGTTATCGCTGTTATTGCCCAGTGGCTCGAAACGGCAGAGGTGTTCGTGGAGAGCTTCTCCGGAAACAGAGACAATTTGCCAGACATCTCTACAATCTATCAGCAACAGCGCGTGGATGAACAAAATGGCACCAAGAGGAAGTTTCCTGTTCAAGATCAGCTCAGCTTCAACGTAAGTCATTTCAACTCAACGTTGTCATTGCACAAGAAAGTGAGCACGTATTTGCAGAAACTCAAAAGTGAAAAGGGTACTCGATCTATTCTCTGTGTTAAATCCGCACATTTTGCGAGATTGACAAAGTTCATACGTCCCATCACGGAGTTCCCTCTGGCCAGATTGTCTCCGCCATCCGCAATAACTGATCTTCGATGGCAATTCACTTGCGCAAACAAAATTGTGGAGAGCTATCTCTCGTTGAGCAAGTCTTTGGTTGATTTGATAGAGATGGCAAGATATTCTTCTATTCCTGTCGGCAATCTCAAATATGACGACTATCGCTATATTATTGATGTCAATTATGCTCGGGAACTGAAAAAGTCTAATGTCCTTCTCTGGTGGTCTCCGAGCTCTGCTCCTGATATCGGTGGCGTGCAGAAAGAAGATTCATTGTCCCTAATGGATTCTTTAGACTTTCCTGTTTTGAATAATCCCGGTTTTCACTCAAATGTGTGTATGGATATTGAGATAAGAAACCTGCCTATCAACACGATTCTTACCGCTTCTCTCTATGCCAGCCTGAGTAACGATAGCGGTGGCTCACTGGCCGAGAATGAGTTCTCCCCTGCTGCATTGGATGCCCTGGCCTCGATGATTAAAATTTGGTGCGATGAAGCAGCTAGATCAAACAAGCACGCAGATCGCATCGTGAACAGTTTCATGCCATGGCTGTCATCACCAGACTCTTTCTTGTATAATCGACAGCTCTACTATCATTTGCAGAATCTGTCTAAGAAGGCGTTCTATCAATTAATCCGCGAGTTCAGTAAACTTGGAGCCGATGTCATTTTTGCTGATCAGAATAGATTTATTCTGTCTACCTCAAAAGACGCTGTTGAGAACACAATGGCATATTCATCGTACCTTATCAGAGCGATCCGTTCTAAAGGGCTACTGTTTAGATATTTGGATCTGACTGTGGTTGAGTTTTGGGATACATTCCTGTGGATGGATGAGTACAACTATGGAGGACGACAAATGGTTGCAGATGATGGAGTCGTGACTATGGAGTCGTCTATGCATTGGAGCGTGGAAAGATGCCTACCTGAAATACTCCAGGAGGAGTTCAAGAAGTGGATTGTGGTATTATTTGAAAATTTACAGAAAGCGAGACTGGACGCCATGGAGGAGGCTACTCCTCGGGCAACTCACATTGCCAATAATCCGAACAACGAGAAAGAATTCTTTGGCAAAGGCATCATTGCGACTATCGAGAAGGAGTTGGTGCCGAGAATGAGGCACCTGCAAAAGCGCCTTGTGACACAGAATACTGAAGTGTCGGATGCTTTGAAGTTCCCAGACTGGCCAGGACTACATCATTCTGATTCACCACTTTTGGACTTGGTCAAATATATTTGTGCTGTTTATGGGTTGGTTGACGAACTTTCTCTGGAGTGTATCAACCTAAAGAAGAAACTTCTCCAGGTAATCGATGTTCGTGAGTTTTCTAAGGCTAGTACTTTTGAGAAACCAATTCAAGGGTTGAACATCGTACAAGTAGTTTGCGAGCATTGTGGTTATACTTGCGACTTGGATATTTGTCAAAGAGAACCTCCGTTCCTCTGTGAAAATTGCGATGTTGCATATAACCAAGTGGCTATCGAAGAAAGGCTCATCCAGGAATATATGCAGTCGCTTTCCCTGTACAACGTGCAGGACTTGAAATGCAGCAAATGTAGTAAGCTTCGCGAACATGAGCTGATGCTGCGCTGCTCGTGTTCTGGAGAATGGCTACCCGATTTTTCAACAGGCGATTCCGGCGGAAGCTTTGCCGATATTGCTCGACACTACCATTACCAGCTACTAGAGAGCGCTTTGTAGTATCAATGATTTATTATAATGAATGAATGAATGAATGAATAATGGGCAATAAAGCCAAGTGAAGTGCCAAGGCGCAAAATAAATATCTAGAGATAATGACAATCTCATGTAGCGTATTTCAATCAACCGCCACCCTGTCCTTCTTCGCGCTCTTTCTCGCGAAGCTCCACTATATTCTTTGATAGCAGTCCTTGTAGTCGTTCACCAACAGCTCCTTCCCTATCGATAGCATCGATCTTGCGTCTGAACTTCAAGAATAGAAGCTCCGCTCTGGTCAGTGTCTCTTCCAAGTCGATGTGCATTGAGAGGTCATTCATATACCTCAGAATCTCGTCAAATTGAGAAAGATGATCCATTATCGGGTCTTTATGCTTATCAAGAATAGCCAATGCAATGAATAAGTGAAACTGACTTGAATAGTAGTCAGTCCACAGGACCTCCCATAAGCGAAGACCGTCATCCCAGTCTAGTTCTCTCTTAAACCAAACTAGAAGCATTCTAAAGAAGAAAAAGAAATTCGTGGAGTCAGCCTTCTCCAAATGAACATAGAGCTTGGGAAGCATAAACCTTACCAATTCATCAAGACACAGCATTTGATCGTGCATACCAGATTGATCACGCAAAAAGTTTCTCTCCATTCTTCTCATGAATCCGCTAAAGGCCCAAAAAGCAAGTGCGTCATCTTGAAATACGACATACAGCGGGGACAAAAGATCCGACATTCCCTGAACGTAGCCTAAATTAACATTGTGTTCATTGTAGGTGATCAATAAGTCCTTAAGTTGCTCCAAGTGTGGATTCGTACCTACATCAGCGAAGCGGGAATCGGGATCAGGATGAGGAGTGTCAGTATCCTGGAAAATTGCAATGTTGCGGTCTGTGCGATGAACGTCCTTCTCGATTCTGCTCTTTTGATCTTTCCAAAACTCATCGTTTTTCTGCTTTTCAAAGTCTTCCCACCACTTTTTCTTTAAACGATAGTACTCATTCCGTTTCTCAGATATAATACTCTTACGTTCGACAGAATCAGAGTCCCAAGGATAGACCTCGAGTAAGAATGGCCATGCTAAAGGTCTAACATCGGGACTTAATCCGCCATGGAATATGCGCTCCTTCACTTCTGAAACAGTTATTCCCAGACGTCCCGCAGAATCGAAAAATGCCCTCCACTCGGGAAGGCCAATCTCGTTCCGCCTTTGAGCTTCTTCACTTTCCATAGACAGAAATTCAAACTCGCCCACAGCAGATCCCATCACACCATCGTCCCATACAATCCTTTCATGCTGTCTCTTTGACTCTTCCGCAATCCCCATCGCCCATTTAGCAAGATATACCCGGGCGGAATCGAATTCATCGCCAATCTTTTTTACCTCTGGCTTATCCAAAAGCTTCTTGACTGACGGTGGAGACTTTTCCACAACATTTTGGGCAGCTGATCTCGAAAACTGAGTCACTTTTGCGAGCTGAGTCAATATCCCCCAACGAATGTCGTTCAGTGCCTTGGAAAATGAATCTTTATTCTCCACTTTTGCATTTTGGGGTGCAAAAGAGCGCCTGTCCTCGCTGTCAGGATTGACAAGGAACACAGATGTCTCTACTGAAGAGCGTTCCAGCGTAGCATACTGTTTAAGGACATCAAGAAATTGTTCCCCGCCCCAGAATACGTCACTGTTGGAGGGTGATCCAAAGGGATCAAAGTTCTTTGATCGATTCTTCTGTGCAAGAATTGTCGACTTTGACTCAGAGTCATGGAAAAATACGGCGGGCATGGTTTCGCCTTTTCTGGTGTGGAATATCAACGAGCCCCACCACCAGCCCAGAGATGGCAAACGCACCTGAATGGAATACAAGTCTCTCAGTGGCACAGAGAAAGCATAGGAATGACTTCCCATCAAAGAAGGGGCCGCTACCATCTCAGTACGAGAGTCAATGCCGGCGTCCGAACGCATTGAAGCTGAGATATTCTCGCCACCGTTAGCAACGTCTTCCAAGTCAACTTTAACATATGATTCCAAATCTTCCGATCTGAGAAGCGACTCCGGTACAAATGCAAGTAAAATTTCACCATCACTGGCAAGAAGATCATTTGAGGGTTTGACTAGAGCAAGGAAGCCTGCAACATTATCTTTGGCAGAAGATGTCGGATGAACATAGACTTTGCTCTTTGAAAAGAGAAGAGGCATTTTGACGGCCATTGTGGACGACAAATGCTCTCTGCTGCTGTACGTAGAAAAGAAGAGATTAACCTAGGACCTGCCCGATTGCTCTTTGCTATATATATTTCACAGGAAAGCAGCGATGCGCACAGCGGTATCAGTGGGAGATTTATTGAATATGGTGGTGGCGGCAAACAATGCAGCAGCGGGTGATGATCGGCGCGTTGTGAGAATGAGTGCAGGAAAGTTGTTCGTAAAGTCTGCTTATTGTCGACGGGACATTGATTTGGAGGTGAGGCAGTTTGATTAGTTATAGCATAGGGCCATGTTCTATGGCGTTCCCCTGCTGATAGACTGTCCATTTGCAACTCATCGCTTGCCCCACAGCAATCCGTCATGAGTACCCATCATGCGGCAACGCGGCAACAATGGTTGCGCCAGCTTACACAGAGAACTGACTCACCAGCCGGCAATGTGATAGGAGAATTTTTGATGTGCGTGGAACGCGTCTGCTAAGCGCATTTCAATTATATGATAAGTCAATATCTACGAATATCGTTTCCCAGTCCCCTCTCGTTTGTTCTGAATGTTCCTGCGGTACCCTGTCTATCTAGTGATCCCAGTTGCCCTGTCTCTGAGGCGGAACCTGAAATTTCGTCTAAACCACAACACTGGGCTGTGCCAATACACCTGAAATACCCTGGCTCTATCGCCAATATCGGGATGCGTATAGATGTCAATGGACCAGTTTGAGCAGGATGTTACAAAAAAGCTGAGTGCGCACTTGAAGAGACCACTTTCAAATGATCTTGGTAAACGGATAATAGAGTTTGCAAACAAGTTTGATGAGGATGGCTTTGTCACTGCTTGCCAGCTGTTGGGCAAGTTTGACGTTGACTTTCTTAAACAGCTGAAAATTAGCATAGCTAGTGGGTCTGAAGGATCAAGAAGGCAAGATCAGGGGAGACAACTAGCAGAAGCCGCTCAACGTAAATTAGATGCAATTCGTGCTGCGCGAGCCAAAAACGCGGAACCTCTGTCAGCTGTGAAAATTGAAGTGAATGGCACATCTCAGCCATCGTTAAGACGAGAAACGCAAGGAAAACGTGGGGAGCGTTCTCCAGTCTATAGAAAACATCAAAATGATTCAAAAAGAAGCAGAACGGAAACAGGAAACACAATTAAACAAGAAGAGTCCGTACCTGATGTCAACCAAAGAGAATTGGATAGAGAGTGGTACGATGCAGATGACGATGCCATGGCAGGTGATTGGGGTAGCTATTTGACATCATTTGAAACAGATCAACTGGAGAAAAAGGTGGAGAAAAGGTTGTCCACTGCGATGAAGCAACGAAACAATGACCTTCAGAGGTGGGAGGACAATCAGTTACAACAGTCGGGGGCGGGATTGTTTCGTTCGTTCGAGGAAGATGCCCAGGAGAACAGACAGTATCTCTTTGTACATTCTCTCACCCCTCCTTTCCTAGAAGGAGAGCGTTTTCTATCAAAAAAAGCTGATCCTGTTAGCCCTTTTAGGGAACCCAAAGGAGATCTCGCACGGCAAGCTCGTACTGGCTCACTGCTAGTCCATGAAATGCGACTGCAAAAAGATAGGAAAAAGCATACGCGTGATATAATGAGCATGTCAGGTACTGTACTAGGGAAAATGATGGGGACAGATGATATAGCTGCCAATCGGACTGCTGTTGAGCCAGACGTGGATCAAAATGAGAAGCACTCCTGGTCAGCGCTTCAGCAGCAGCGACGTGCGCTCCCAGCATTCGCAGCAAGGGATGAACTATTGAAAATTATCCGTGAGAACCAAGTTACTGTAGTTGTTGGAGAAACTGGATCCGGGAAAACAACCCAGTTAACGCAGTTCCTCCATGAAGATGGTTACACTTCTGGTGGCGCGATGGTTGGATGTACTCAGCCTAGAAGAGTTGCTGCGATGAGTGTTGCCCAGCGTGTTTCAGAAGAAATGGATGTAAAACTGGGCGCAGAGGTGGGATATGCAATTCGTTTCGAAGATGTTACCTCGAAAAAAACGATCATTAAATACATGACAGAAGGTGTGCTTGTCAGAGAGTCACTTTCAGATCCAATGCTGGAGAAATATTCTTGCGTGATTATGGATGAAGCTCACGAACGAGCGCTGAATACGGATATCTTGTTGGGTCTGTTTAAATCTATGCTTGGTAGACGGAGGGACCTGAAGTTGATTATTGCCTCTGCTACCATCAACTCTGATCGCTTTTCGCGTTATTTTGGAAATGCGCCACAATTTAAGATCCCGGGCAAAATGTTTCCTGTCGACGTTATTTATCGTATGAGTCCTCCAGACGACTACGTATCTGCTGCTGTACAGCAAACACTACAGATTCATCTTCAGTCTGGTGCTGGAGATATCTTGGTATTTATGACCGGCCAGGAAGATATCGAAGCCACATGTGCTGGAATCGCCCAACGATTGACACATATTAATGATCCTACGCCTTTATTGATCCTGCCACTGTATTCTCAGATGCCAGCAGATCTGCAAACCAGAATCTTTGATCCAGCCCCCAGTGGAATGAGAAAAGTAATTGTTTCCACAAACATTGCAGAGACATCTCTTACCATCGATGGGATTTCGTTTGTTGTGGACTGCGGATTCTCAAAGCTGAAAATGTTCAATCCTCGTTTCGGGATGGAAATGCTGCAGATGGCGCCAATCTCACAAGCGAATGCTCAGCAACGATCCGGTCGAGCTGGTAGAACGGCGAAAGGCACCTCTTACCGACTATTCACGGAGCTTGAGCATAGTGAAGAAATGTATGAGCAGACTATTCCTGAGATTCAAAGGACCAACCTGGCCAATACCGCTCTTCTTCTTAAATCCATTGGAGTGAAGAACATTCGAGAGTTTCCTTTCCTGGATCCACCAACACCAGAAGCGTTGTCGTCCTCTCTTTATGATTTATGGTTCCAAGGAGCGGTGGATAACTTTGGAGAGCTCACAAAACTGGGCAAGCAAATGTCCTCGTTACCGATGGATCCCGCGCTTGCCAAACTTGTAATTAACTCATGCAAATTCTCTTGTGTTGAAGAAGTTCTTACTATCGTTGCGATGCTGTCTGTCCCAAAGGTGTTCTATCGTCCCCCAGAGCGAGCAGAAGAGGCGGATGCAGCTCGAGAGCGGTTTTATGTTGCTGAATCTGATCATCTTACTCTTTTGCAAGTCTTTAACCAGTGGAAAATGAATCAGATGTCAGATAAGTGGAGTTCCAAGCACTTTTTGAATTCTTCCGTATTGAGGCGTGCTCAAGAAGTGCGAAAACAGCTGAAAGATATTGTCACGCAAACCTTGCGATCGTCATTCTCCTCCTGCCATGGGGACTGGGATGTGGTGAGGAAATGTCTGTGCAGTGCTTACTTTCACCAGGCTGCACAGTCCAAAGGAGTAGGCTCTTTTGTGAACATGAGAACTGGAGTAGCTAGTCAGCTTCATCCGACCTCATCTCTTTTTGGAATGGGCCATCTTCCTGAGTATGTCATTTATCATGAGTTGATCCTCACTAACAAGGAGTACATTTCGGTAGTGACAGCCGCTGAGCCGTCATGGCTATCAGAGTATGGTGGAGTATTTTATTCGTTAAGGGAAAGAAACGCAAACGACATTGTGGAAGATTCCAAGAAGAGCAAGGGAATGAATGTCTTCAAGGATCAACTAGTACGTGATGAGAAGCTATATCGGGAGTCACTCGCTGGTTCGGCACCAACAGCTACAAAGTCCTCAGTGGTAAAAGCAGCTCCTCGAAAAGTGGCAAGACGGAGAGGCATATAATGTAATTTTAATCATCAATTATTTATCTATTTACTTCGCAGCTTTGACAACAGTTGCCACAACGGCGCTACTTAAGATGATCCATCTCCCATTTTGAGGATCGCTTATGTCAGATAGTCGACAAAAGGCACTGGACAGACTAAAAGCCGCCAGGGAACGGCTAGCTGCGGCGGCATCGAAAGGAAAAGAGTCTGAGAAGGCTGCTAGTAGCAATGCGCCTCCAAATGCTTCTGCAGACGAGAAGCATCCTGTTCCTGAAGCCTCTTCTGAGTCTGCCCCCTCCAAACAACATCGAAGTGCTGCTGATGCAGCATCGTTGCCACCAGTTCCGAAGAAGTTCAAAAACTATGTTGAGTATGACTTAGCGAAGCTCAAGGATACCAAAGGTGGTTACATGGCAAACGAAGACGAAGAGGTTGTTGCGAATGAAGAGAGCCTCCAACGGTTACAGGAACAAAAGGAGATCATGAACCGGGCACCTGGCTTCCTCGACGATCCGACACTTCCAAAATGCTTTGAGTGTAAAACAACGGACATTGATTACAAAATCTACAACATTTTCAAGACAAGGGTGTGTAAATCCTGCAAAAAGAAGTTCCCCGATAAGTATTCTCTTCTGACAAAGACAGAGTGCAAAGAAGATTATTTATTAACAGACCCAGAATTGAAGGATCCCGAATTGTTGCCTCACCTGGAACGTCCTAATCCACACAAGATGACATTCAACAATATGATGCTCTACATGAGATACCAGGTAGAGGAGCATGCATACAAGAAATGGGGATCGCCCGAGGGACTTGACGCGGAGTATGAGAGACGTGAACAGCAAAAGAAGGAACGGCGAGACGAGAAGTTTTTGAAAAAGCTCAAGGAAATGAGAAGACGAACCAGGGCGCAGGCATACACTCAAGTCTACGCTGGATCACACTCGCATGTTTGGACTGATCCAGAGGCAAGCGCCGAGGGTGAACCTGGGGTTGTAAAGCGCAAATGCGTCACATGCGGGACTGTCAGAGAGGAGATCGTAATGTAATCGAATTCTATTCGGGTCCGTTGTTGATGCTTCGCCGAATCTCATGCTCATTAAACCCTAATAAGGCGGCATGCATATGGATCTGCAAAAGTACATTGGCAAGTAGTGCCGTCTTCAACCGAACTTTGACCGCGTAGGTTTTTCACCTTTCATCGCTGCTGATGGCTACCGAGGAGCTGTGTCAAATCAACGGCTGGTTTCTTGGCGTGCTTGAAATAATAACGTACCATAGTGGCTGGTTAACGTTGATAAGTCAATGCACGGTTCCTTAATTTGTTTACCCTTTTTGGCGACAATGCCAGCCTCTCTTGTTCAAGAATATGAGAAGTTGAGCGGTACAAGAAATAATTCTTTAGCATGTAGAAGAACAATTTGAACGCTTTTGTAAAGTAATTCTATTTTGCCATTTCTCTAGTCTTTTTACTCTTATGGTTTGTCCGAAATAAATGTCACTTCCGAATCACATGCATCCCTGTTAAACCAAGCGGTGGAAGGCAGGTCAGTGAAGGCAGTTGGTAGCAATCGCGACGGGTGTTTGGGATGCAGTGGTTTATCTGGATCGCAAAGCATAGAGCCCAGGGATCCCCTTGGCAGGATGACGGCGGGTTATGCCCGCCCCATGCTAATGAACTGAGCGCCGAGCTTGTTCGTGACGATACTCCACTTGAGCGCATTCTGCGCCGATGCATGCGAATGCTTGCTCGATACCTCATTTCTGCCAACCACACTTGGTCGGGGGGAGCTGGTGGCTTGCAAACAAGCTGGCGCTTTGCTGGAGATGCGACGGCCATTGACGAAGCTCCGCCGATTCACTGACATCTTGAGAGGTCCTGGCTGATAACTGTCAACCACTGCAAGATCCCCTCCCATTTTTTTTGCACTTGTCGTCATGCATATTACAGGTTGAAAAATGCCCCCCAAAAAAGCAAACACCACGCTACGCAGCTCGCTCCCACATCTTCAAGGCCCATTTGCGTGAGTTGGAAATAATATTCGGAACTGCTCTGCTCTCCCCTGTATATTAATACCCACGCTAGCCATGCTCGTTAAAAATCGTATATTCATCGTACTAGATTTGGATCAGTGCTCAACTACTGTCTGTCAGGTTTCTTTTCACGTTATCCGCCAACTTTTTGAAATTTTTTATCTGCTCCCCTGCCTTCAGTCCGAATTGCCTTGTTGCTAGCCGTTCGCTCTTTACTTCTCTCCAGAACCCCATACACCTAAGGAGCGCCTCGAGAGCTGCGCGGCTTCTTCCCATTCCCAGGCACCTTTACCGATCCCAAAGGCCCCAGGGAACGTAAAAGCACCACGCAACCATTTGGGCACTTTATATTTCCTGTCACAATTCTAAACGTTTAATCAGACTTTGTTGAAAGGCTGGTAATTTTGAGAGTTTTTTTTTAAATTTCCTCGTTGCCGTTGATCTCTGATATCCACTACACAGCATCTGGCCAAGGCAGGCTCTTAATGGCTATCTGATTCAACCATAATGCCCAGTATCTTCTCTCGTAACAAGAAGAAGGACAATTCCTCTTCCTCAAAGCAGAGCAACACTTCCCCGCGCTCCCCAGCACCCTCAAACAGCACTCAGAAATCTTCAGTCGAAATCCCAGCTGGATCCAGTCCAACTTCACCTGTTAAAAATGGCCGTAACGGCTCCCATAACCCTACAGCCTCCCCTGCACAGGCTTCAAAACGATCCACCACCCCGCCGGAATCTTTGATCCCTCGTCTGGGCGGCTCTCAACCAACTCCTACCGCGGCAGCTGCTGCTGTTTCATCACCTGATCAGTCGCAGCATCGTTCTCCTTCTTCGCAGCTGCCCGTCAGGGCATCCCCTGGCAACTCCCCAAACTCAAAGTCGGCCAATGCGTACGGCTATGGCGGTTCTAAGCTCTCTCAACCACCAACATATCCTTGGTCCAGGGAACATATCTTGAATGTCTCGCCGTTTCCACGTTACGGCCATGCCACCAACTACGTCGCTGCCAGAGAAGGTGAGGTTTTCATTATGGGTGGTTTGCGAGACTCTACAGTGTTTGGCGATCTGTGGGTCATTGAAACTGATACCCTTACTGGATACCTTGTGGAAACTCAGGGCTGTCCGTCTCCTCGTGTTGGCCATGCTGCTCTCACTCTGGGAAATGCCTTCATTGTCTTTGGAGGTGACACAAAAATCGACGAGAGTGACATTTTGGATGACAATCTCTATCTCCTCAATACCAGTACGGTAAAGTGGACAATTGCCAATCCTCAAGGACAGCGTCCATCTGGCAGATATGGACACACTCTTTCGACAATATCTTCCAAGGTTTACATCTTTGGAGGCCAATTTGAAGACTACTTCTTTGATGATCTGTGGGTTTATGATCTTACTACATTGCGTTCGCCAAGCTCTCGATGGGAGTTGGTTCAAACCCCTAGCAAGTGCCCTCCTCCGAGAACAAACCACACTGTTGTCACCTATAATGAGAAGCTTTATCTGTTTGGTGGTACGAATGGTAAACTCTGGTTTTCTGATACCTGGAGATATGATCCTTTGGACAACACTTGGACCCTACTCAACTGTACGGGCTTCATTCCTGCTCCTTGCGAGGGTCATGCAGCTACCATTATTGGCGATACCATGTACGTTCTTGGAGGGCGTACCTCTCAGGGCAAAGATGTTGCGTATCTGTCTGCCCTAAAGTTGACAACGCAGAAGTGGTTTACATTCCAAAACCTTGGCCCTGGCCCGCTTGCGCGCTCTGGTCACTCTCTTACTGCCTTCTCTCAGACGAAGATCCTTGTTATGGGTGGTGAGAGTTCAAAGGCGAACCAGGACGAAGAGGAAGATCCCCAAACTACTGTCTACGTGCTGGATACGTCACGCATCAACTACCCGCCCCAGGATAATCAGCCCGTTTCTCAAAACTACGGTCTGAAAGGTGCAGCCACTGCTGGTAATTTCCTACCAGCCAATGGACAGACTCAGAACAATCGCTCTCTTATGTCTCCTCCAAACAATTCTGTTGCTCAGAAGGGAGTGGATGCAATCCCCCTTCAACAGTTTCACGATCTCAAGTCTCCTGCCAGTGAGTCGTCTCTGTATTCCAATACCAAGTCATATGGTGGCGATAGTGATGAAAAGCCATTTGGTGCTGTGAACCAAGTGTACCCTGAAAGTGGTGATGCGTCGCAATATCCACAAGATGGTGTTATTCAACCCAACGATAACCTTGGACATCAATCATATGTCTCTGACGATGGTATGAATTCTTCTGTAGGAAACTTCACTACTGCTGCACTTGGTGCTGGTACTCTGGCGCCAATTGAGGCATCAGGCAATGCTAATGTTCACGATTACTCCGCATCAAATGGAGTTGCTACTGAGAGGCATCTTCGTAACTCTCCTCTTCCTAACGAGAAAGGCGCATTCCATGGCGAGAAATCAGCGTCCGAGAATGCCGGCTCTTTGGATGACGATAGTACTTCATCTACAACTTTTGAGAGTGTTGACACACAGAATGATGCTGACTACTCATCCAAGACGCCAGCGGTTTCTTCTATTGCGAATGTTCCTGGAGCCTGGGCTTCCAAAGAAGATACGACAGCTCAAGATGAGACCAAGTATGAAGCTCAGCCAGACGAGAATGGCATTTCAAGGAATGCGCAGGACATTAATAATGGTGAACCGGAAATGGCGACTATTCAGGCGGATCTGAGTCGTACGTCTATTGATGGCATTCTCAGTCAGCACTCTCGCTTAGGTTCTATGGATGCAAATGAAATTTCTGATCAGTCCACACCAAGGAAAGGCATGTCTACAGCAGCCTTGGCTGGTGCTGGTGCTGTGGCAGGAATTAGTGCTGGTGCTGGTTTGACAGCCTGGTCTGGTACTGGTGCTGGTGCTTCTGGTGCTGGGTCAGATAGTAATACTGGTGCTGTCTTGGATGATCTGCCTGCCAGTGAAGTCACTAATGTCCACCAAGCCATTGAGCGATTGAAAGCTTCCAATACCTGGTACGAGTCTGAGCTACGAAGAGCCAAAGAATCTGGTTACGTTCCTTCCAATAGTCCACCCGTCGATGTTTTGAAAATGCGTCGCGTCTCACAGCAGCTGTTGCAAGATACGACAGGCTCTTTGAATGAGCGCGATATTCTCACTGCTGCGCTGTCGGAACTAAAAGATGAATTGCAGATGGTCAAGCAGAATATTCGTGATCAGTCTGAGCTTGCGTCTGCGAAGATTCTGGCTGCTGAAGAGTCTAGAGACACTGCGATTCGAGAGCTTGAGACTCTCAGAGGTACTGATTCTAATCATTTAGGCAAGGGTGTCGTTGCAGGTGCTGCCGCTGGTGTTGGTGCTGGCGCTGCTAGCAGAGAAATTTCTGGACATGGCTCGCCAGAGGCTTATACACAAAAAATTGCAGATCTGGAGAGCCAGCTCAAGGAAGAGCAGAATCTTAGGCAAATGCTTCTCAATGATCCTCAGAGTGATAATGGTATGGGACTGGAGCACTGGAAATCAGAGAATGTGAAGCTTGAAAACCAAGTGAGAGAGCATGCCAGCAACTTGATTATGTCACAGCATGAAGTTTCTAGGCTGAAGGCCGAGTTGGAGGGCGTGAAGGCTCATAGAAGTGACATGGACAAAATTATGGAAGAGAGAATCGCAGGCTTGGTTGCAGCTTCGGCTGCCGTCACCGCCGCTCAGTCTAGATCAACCAGTTTGCAAGGACTTGTCAGCGAGCTACAGCAACAGAATAAGGAGCTGTTGTCCAGTCTACATAAAACATCTGCTGAGCTGGAGGGACATCAAGCGCAATTGACATCTGCTAGGAGTGAATTAGCTTCCAAGGAAGCACTATTGACAGCTGCGTCCGAGCAGAATGATCATCTGAGCCAGTCATTGAAAGGTGGTATTGACGATATTGTTTCACTATGGGGTGCAACTGCAACAGTTGCAGGTGCCAAACACCTTGCAGTTCGCAACGCTAGTCAAAATGGTGATGGTTCCCGTGGCATTGTTGGTGATCATCACGACTCATCTTCAGAATCCCCTTATGATGGCCAACTGGCAGATCTTGCTAAGCTGAATGAAAGTCATAAGTCTGCTGCTGAGAGGGCTACCCAGGAGCTCAGTGCTGCGCTTGAGCAAGTTGCCGCTTTGAAAGCTCAGTTGTTCAAGTCGGAGAGTGAAAGGAGTAAAGCTTTGCAAGAAGTTGATAATGTTAAGAACAACATTGATTCCCATGAGCGTTCTCTTGGAGAGCTTCAATCTAAGTTGTCTGCTTTGGAGGGTACCGTGGCTGAGCGTGATAACTTCATCAAAACGAGAGATCTTGAAGTGCAAGAACATCACGGCAAACTGCAGGCTTTACAAAGTTCGCATGAAGGCAAGATAAAGGAGCTTGATGAAACTCACTCGAAGAAATATTCCAATCTGGAAACGGAATACAACAAGCTGGAAGATGAGTACAACAAATCTTTCCAGATTTTCCAAAATAACGACAAAGCGCTTTCAAAGACTAGAGACGAGCTTGTGAGAATGAAAGAACTGAACAACAAACTTCAGAGTGAACTTGAGGACCTCAAGCTGCATGTTGATGATAGCAGTGCGAGAAACAGCACCTCTGGATCTCCGAAATTTAGCTCTCGCCAGTTTGAACTGCAGTTGAGGGACCTGAGAGCACAGATCATCATTCTGCAAGAGGAGAGGGACGAGCTGAGAGAACAGGCTCAGAATCTCAAAAAGAAGGCTATCAATGCGATGACTGATTTGAAAGAGACACAAGAGGAGTTGACGAGGTTGAAGAGTGAAACTTAGAGGTTGCTATTGATATGTATAATGATTATGATTTTTGTAAAGTACGAATACGATTGATTGAATTACGAATTATAGGTTATCAACTATTCTCATTCTCGAGATCAGCCATTTCATACAGATTCGGAGTTAGTAGTGACCTTGGGCTCAGAGACACCGACATGATTGTGGTCAGCTGCTGTGACTGCAGATGCGGCAGGATGCACATCAGGCACTTCTCTCTTCTCCCTAGCATAACCTGTCTGTTCCTTGAGATTGCGCAAATCCACAGAAGCCGACCACCAGTTGAAGTAGGCGGGCAGAACAAAGAACATAAGAATGTCAGATATGCCCCAAAAGATGGACGACCCTGTGAGGCGTATCACATTGGCGCCATCGGTGATGGCAAATCCAATAATTTCAATGACCATGAAGAAAATGAACAAAAATCCAGTGCGCTGCAGTCCCTTATGCTGTTCGGGCTCAGCTATTGAAGGAAAGTCGAATGCGAGTTCCTTTGCAGACATGAGGAAGCCAACCACTGCGAAAACAAAATACCCCCATTTATATGAAGTAGAAACAAGTGACGCCACCAGAAGCATCACCACGAAGACCTCCTGAGCGAAAATTGCTTTGAATAGTCGAGGATGGGAGCTGCCACTCAAGATGGCACTGCTAGAAATCAGGCACGGGAAGGCGAGGAACCATCCAATATATCTAGCGTAAAAGATCTGTCTTAGCCCACGCTCACCTGGGGATCCTGGCAACGAATTGTGGGTGAACTCTGTTTCCACGCCCGTCCATCCTAGATCACTGGCCAACGTGAAGTAAGTGATACAGATAAACAGTGACGAGAAGAGTGTAAAGTTGAGCAGGATTCTTTGATACGGAGGACGGAACCAGACCTGAACAAGAGTGGCAAAGTAGTAGACAACAAAGAAGGCGAAGACTGCCCAAAGCCAGTCAGAGGCATGGTCAGTAATTGCAAAATCCACACCAACTGGTGGGTTCACATTGACAGAGGAACTGCTGCGGACAATCAACATGTTTCAGTCGCCACAGTAATTGAAAGTGTGGGTTCAGGAGTATTATATGGTCTTTCTCAATTGCCACAAATACGTCTGCACTACGATGGGTATTCAACACATGACAATGTTTTCGTTCAAACACATTAGCCAGACACTTTTGGAGGTGTCACGACAGGAGTGTGGTCACACTTAACTTTCAAGCTTTTTCGACATGAACCGTGCAGAGCAATACTGGAGAATTTGCCCTTAGCACTCAATAAGATTTCTTTGCGAGATCTTTAGAAAGTTCTGGCTGCTTGTCAATTGGTCTCATCGCTGCAACCAGGCATTGCTTTTTCTCGGTGACAGGTGATGAGCTGCAGTGATCACAGGATGGCCAGGTTTGGAATGAAACTAGTGGATCTCGCTAAATGTTTGCAACAACAAGCAAGGAATTAAATGAAGAGCTCCAATAAAGAGCTTGCGTGAACATACTACTATCAAAAAAAAAATTTCATACCAATTGAGAAGCTCCGAGCAGAGTTGTATCGCTGCGCTGTGAATATGCAGGTACAGGATCTCGCATACAGGAATCGCACTCTCTCGAGAAATCGTCACAATTAAGTAAGGCAACTCAGAACGACAAAGGATTGATTACCAAAAATGACCAAAATATGTTAATAGTTCAAGTAAACGTAGTTAAGTGCAGTTAATGTTCAAATGCCGTATGTCTAACGTTTCTCGTCTTGGTAAGAACGGCTTCTACCTCCACAGCGTCTACCCCCACAATGTCTATGGCAATGGTCACCGTAATATTCGTCATCTCCAGTTGACGGGAAGGTTGAGGAACGTCCATGTGGTCCATTAGTTCCTCTACCCTGGCCAAACCCGTAAAAAGTCCCGCGTCTACCGCTTTCAGGACGGACATAAGGACTGAAATGAGGGACTTCGCCGGGTGAGTAGTTCTGCCTAAAAGAATACTGCTGGAATGAATGAGGTTGAGGTGCTGGTGGAGGAACGAACGCCCCTGGCACAGAGAAGCCAGCGGGACATGGTGGAGGAGGTGGAGGAGGGGGATGAGCGGGGTGTGAGAATGCCTGAGGATCATTCTTGACCTTACTCAACAAAGCATTCAAACGATAAACCTTTCCGTTTACCTCAACCCTCACATCTTGATTCTTGAGTTTGCCGATGTGCTTGCCAAGCTGGAACGATATCTCGTCCATCATTGTAGCAACTCCACCATCAATATCCTTGGCCATGGTTCGAATTTTTTCTTGCTGAGCAGGGGAGTCCTTGAATAGCGGAAGAAGTATCTTTTCAACAAATCCAGCGATTCCAATAACAGGTGACTCTTGTTTACGAGGTCCTTCACAATAGTCTTCATATTGTATCTTTTCATCCGTACATTCCTTGGGCTCGGAGAAACGGTATGAAGGGCAATCTTCAGCAATTGGGACAGATTCAGGTGGGTCCACATAGATCTTTTCATCAGGAGAGATAAACACAGCTTGATCGACGTAAATATTATCGTCGGCGCAGTATCCACGATCAATAAAGTGCATCTTGTCCATTGCTTTTTTTAATTGCTTCTGCGCCTTCCGATCAAGTTTAGCCTGTATCTTCATTGCCGCCTTCTCTTCTTTCGTGGCCTTCTTAAGATCCTTGGCAAGTCTCTTCTTCTGTTCCTTCTGCTCTTTCTTCATTGCTTTCCTCTGGGTCTTGTCCATCTTGTTCAGGTTCTTTATATCTCTTCTCTGCATTCTAGAAGCATGCGCGCCACTAGGATCCATAATTTCCTCACAAATACCCACTACAAAATCAGTAAGTGAACTATCATCACTAGAAGAGTCGGAACTAGAAGATATGACACTCTCAAGTTGGGACGCCTCATCCGCCGCTGACAGTGCGTTCTTCAATTTCTCATCCCCGCGTCTGGAAGTCGGAAGTGGTGGTGGGCGCATAGCACTTCCTGACTGGGGACGTGGCGGTGTAGGAGGTTTGAACTCACCAGGAACGGTTTCGTTGAATTCCACAACTGGTACAGAACGTGATGTTTGAGAGCTGACGTTGTTTCTTGACGAAGACGCCTCAGCCATCGCAGGAGGAGGATGTGACGGAGGTTGAAATGAAATTGACGAAACATTATCGTCCTCAACTGTATCACTGGATACGACAACAGGGATAGATACACTCTCGTCGGTTGTTGCGTGGCGAGTAGATGAAGTCTCTGGCCCAAGAACCTGATCTGCAGAAGCATTTGTCTCGGTTACAGGATGTTCTATCTCCAGCGGTTCAGTAAGAATCTCCTGGCTGGCATAATCGGGCAGGTTCTCATAATCCTCTGAGTCACCATCTGCATCAGCATCCACAGCCACAGCCACAGCCACATCTGCATTCACATTTACACCTGCATTCTTTGCAACCTCACTTGGAGTCTCGCCAGCGAGATCAAGACGCGACAGAAGATAAGCATTCTTCGTCTGCAAAGTACGTGCGACAGCCTTCCAGAACAAAGGCTCTGCTTGAGGGAAAACATCAAAAATCGCCTCTGGATCAACTGCTATAACAGCTGTCAGGGAGTCCTCAGACGCCACCAGATCGCCGTAGTAACTCACGACAGGTGCGCCAAATTGGCCAACTAGCTCATTATACTGGTCTTTCTCAAGCTCAGTATAGCCTTCTGAGCCCAAAACTCTGAATTTCAAATATTGCGGAACGCTCATTGTAGCTCCATTCCAAATTCGTAGCGAGTACCCTTCATTTTAACTGCACCTGGCAGTGGCGAAGCCGCCTCACCCATCCGCCTTGGAGACGATTCATACGTGCGTCAAGACACCCCACAGCAAAGCCCCCGTTGTTGGATGCAGCACTCAAACGGAAAGATTTTTGTGAACTGTCAACAGATAGAATCTGATATCTGCGGTCTCTCTTCTCCTTTGCTGTTTCCGTAAGTTGTCCCAGTCAATCACGACCCTCTATTTGCATGACCCACAAATCTCATCAGCGTGAGGAAAAAGAAATGTGTTGTATCACGTTGACCTTAAGAAAGCAGAAAATAGATGTCTTAGCTTGATTTAAGTGAACATTAATTCTAATCCCTGTCAGACTAATCACCCTACTAATCATCCTCCTCCTCCTCGGACCAGCCATGATGGTACTCGGTGGCAATATCGCTCAGCCTCTCTTTGAGCTCTTCGCGATCGTCCTCGCGGTAGTACCGACTCACTAATGCACTCAGCTCGTTAAAAGCGCGATATGGGGCATTTGAGACCTCTAGCGTGGTAAATAGTTCGCCGCTCTTATCTTCAGTTGCTGTGAACGGCTGAGAGTACGCATACTTAGTGAGGTGCTGCTCTTCCACGCCTTTGGTCGTGGCAGGTTCTTCAAATAGATCCTTCCAAATGTCAACGGGCATTTTAAAATTCATCATATCTGCTAGAGAAACATTCTGTAAAAATTGATTCGCTTGTTTCTCTGGTTTCTCATTCTCAGGGGGTCTAAGGATTCCTACCTTTGAGAAGACATGCGAGTCCCCTTTGAACATTTCAAACTCATAGTGCTTCTGCTCACTGCCATTGACAAGAGTTGACCTGCCTTGAGCAATGGTTTTCGACGGCAATGCAATCTTATTTACAAGTTCCCGCAGACTGTGTCGATCTTTTCGCAAACAGGTCAATAGAAGGAACGACTCATACATCATGAGATACTGCTCCGTCAGAGCGTCAATATTCTCTGACGCTGTGGGTGGATGAACTGGTACAAAAAGATCACAAACCTCAGTAAAGTCAACCAGCGCTTTACTTCTAGAGATCAATGCCTTTCCAGTGCCGACATCCCGGCCAAGGCCCCATCCGACTACCGTGGCCTTTGGTATGCTATCCCTTAGATCCATCAAGAGCTTGGAGGAGAAACCTCCCCAGCCCGAGTCGATTTCACTGGACAGATTTATCCCTTCCAGTAAATCACACTTCTCAAGTATAGGTCTGAGGTGTTCCTCCAAGTAGTCCTTGTTAGCATTGAGCGAATCCCACTGTTCGACACCTTGTTCATAGTCAAGAAACTGAGCTGTAGACCCTCTTTGTTTTGTTTTCGGATACTCTGCATATTCCCAATCATTTAGTTCATTTAGAGAATAAGGATGCACCACCACGTTCAACTTGTCGAACCAGCGGGCCTGGCCATTGTGATCGCTAGTAACCTTGGATACATTTCCGTCCCACACAATTGTGTTATCGACACTGTTTCCATAAATGTCTGTTTCATAGTCGTACATTGGGTTGTTTTTCTTTCCTATACCTCCGCGAAGGTCCCATAGAAGTAGCCGTGGAGTCAGGGTTGGCACATGGCTATGGAATCGAGACAATCCGACGGTGAAGAAAGGCTTCGGTGTGACCACAGATCTCTTCACGGACTCCTCATCATAAACGAAGTACGATTCTAGAGAGTTGTAGAGATGCCCATTCAGATGGTTTGCTTCTGCCCCTAAACTAATATTTATGACTTCGTGCATGACATTGGATAGAACTAGGATTTTCAAATTACGTATGTGCTTATCAAGTGATTAGAATTGTCCACCCGGTCAACATCACAAGGAGAGAAAGTAATAAATTGACAAACCTGATGAGCGAAAGACAAATAATATTATTTGCTGTCGTTACAATTGCTTTATGTACTTTTTCTTACTTACTAATCGACGGTTCACTCGCTCGCGTGTTCCATAATTTTCACGCTCATCCCGCGGCTGTGATATTGACACGTACCAACACTCGGGCCAGACGAAGCAGATTACAGTAGCATTTAAATATAGACGCAATGAGATGCCTGTTTGCTACGCTAGTGCTGCTGTTGATCAGTATTGCACTTGCTGCTGACTACTACAAAGTTTTGGGCGTTTCGCGAGACGCTCCTGACAAGGAGATCAAACGAGCTTACCGACAACTGTCAAGAAAATACCACCCTGATAAGAATAAAGACAATAAGGAAGCTCAAGAAAAGTTTGTGGAGGTAGCTAATGCTTACGAGGTGCTTTCTGATAATGAGAAACGACAAATATACGATAGATACGGTGAGGAAGGTCTGAAGAATGGTCATGGAGGAGCGGGACATCATGACTCGCAATTTGCACAGGACATGTTTTCACGGTTCTTTGGAGGTGGTTTTGGTGGTTTCGGTGGTCACCCTGGCCGAGCACGTGGAGGCAATATCGAGACTTATGTCCACGTCGACCTGCCAGATTTATTCACTGGTAAGGATGTTGAGTTCACCATTAATCTACAAGGCATTTGCGACGAGTGTGATGGCTCGGGCAGTGAAGATGGAAAGGTCGAGACCTGTGGCCAGTGTGGAGGATCTGGTGTCGTGAGGATGAGGCAGGTATTTGGTCCTAATATGGTTCAAGAGTTCCAGACAAGATGCACTCAGTGCAATGGCAGCGGAAAGGTCATTGCGCATCAATGTAAAGCCTGTCACGGCTCTAAGGTCATGAGAGAAGACCGTAAATACTCCTTCGTTGTCAAGCCTGGATCTGCATCGGTTTCCAGAGAAGTATTTGAGGGGGAAGCCGATCAGCATCCTGATTACGATGCTGGTGATCTAATTGTCAACGTTATGGAATCAGATAACATGAACCTTGGATACAAGAGACGTGGTCATAATCTGTTCCGTACCGAAGTACTAACTTTGGATGAAGCGCTATATGGCGACTGGTCTTATGAGATCCTGTGGTTGGATCAGGCTACAAAGATTACCCTTTCTAGAAAGGCTGGAAAGGCTGTTACAGATGGCACGGTAGAGGTGATTAAGGGCAAGGGTATGCCTATTCCAGACCATTCTCACCATGGTGACCTTTATGTAGAGTACAAGGTTATCTTGCCGGGTGGAAGCAAGAAGAGGACAAAGAATCCAAACAAAAGTGAGCTCTGACGAGGGTGATCTGGTGCTTCGAATATTTATATAGTTCGAAAAGTGCCATATATTTAACATAGAATTCCATGTACGCTTCCAGCATCGACAAGTTACCAAGCGAGAACGCTACCCGATACGCTGCTGCCGCATTCCAAATCAGCACACAACTTTTCTAGTTTGTTTGATTCCGGATCGCAAGAGGCAGCAGCCAATGTCGCAGGATTAACCTCTCTCCCTGCCTTCTTCTCCTCTTCCACATGAGCGAGAACCATGTCTCTGACAATGCGTTGGTAGAAAAGAACGCCATTCTCTTTCTTTGGGTGAAGAACGCCAGTCGAATAGATTCCAGTATTGAGGTTCTTCTGGGTAGCCACGCAAAGGTCAAAGTCTTCAAGTTCCACTTCTTGGAGGAAGTCTACAAACTCCTTGGTCTCCTCATCCGAAGAGCCCTTCTTGCGATAGATGTCGTATTGTAGGATAGTTCTATTCACGCCCATAGGCAAGACACGGATAGAGTACCAGCATGGAGAGTAGCAGTTGATACCATTGGTGGGGAATGTGTAAACCCAAAGACCATCAAACTCACCACCAACGTTCTTCTTGGTTTCCTTCTTAACTTCAGTCTTGCCGCTAAACCATCCTTTCTTCTCTTCTGCAGCTGGTTCAGCGTCAGGTTTTATGATTTGTGCATGATGTCGACACCATCTAGTATTCTCATTGACCTTGTACGTTGGCATTCTGAACGCCTTTGAGAGACCTGGATGGGCAGTTGGACAATGATAACACTCCTGATATCCATCCATCAGCGTCTTCCAGTTAAATGCGCCATCAAGTTCGTACGACATGTGGTAGTCATAATCAGAAAAGTCAAACTCATCAAATTCATGTTCAAGACCAGTGTAGAACTCTTCAAATGGCATTGGGCCCTCTCTGGATGCGTCAAAGTTGATGAAAATCAGACCTTGCCTCGTGACATGTGTGTGGATCTTGTACAGGCCGTTAACAGACTTGTCAAAGCCGTCAACTCCATCAAACTGTGGAGCCTTGGTCAAAGCTCCGTCTGTATTGTACGACCATCCGTGGTACCTGCAGCCAAGTACAGTAGAGGACCCCGAATCTTTCTGAATGACAGGATATGCCCTGTGCCTGCAGACATTGTGGAAGGCGTTTATCTCACCATTCTTATTCTTGATGAGGAAGAAGGACAGGCCTGCAACATTATATCGAAAATAATCGCCCGGCTTCTTGAAGCGCGACTCGTGAGCGGTGTATAGCCAGGACTTGTAGAAGATTGATCTCATCTCCAGATCATAGATCTTCGGGGAGGTCCACCAGGACGCGGGAAGGGTGTGTGTAGAAACAGAATTGTTCTCGGTAGTAGTTTCAGACATTACTGATCAATACAGATAGGCAAATTACCTTGCTCTTTCTCATATTTATAGTGTCTCATCTAAGCTTATCGGCAATCGGAGCATGTTTTTACCTAATTAGGAAAATAACCTTTAGGCGGGCACTGGCAGCGCTCTATCAGTTGGCGAAGCAGGTGAGAGCTAGCCTTGGCACTGGGCGACACTCAAAACAATCCGCCTGCCCACAAGTCAAAACGCGACAGTTTCTTCAAAAGAAATACCCTCAGCAGCGGACTCGTTGAAGCTGCTCATCAATCCTATTCTACGTTACTTGCGCGGCCTCATTCCTCTTATTTGGGAACAGAGCGGGGTGCATGCAACTCTTCTCCCAAATAGGATGCGATCACTAGGCCCCATCACCCAGTGCACGCCAAACTCTAGACATTCGAGAGCCAATGCCATCAGCGATAACAGGCAGATTAAGCGACCAATCGAGTCCCAAAAATCATGGAACCGGATGATTTTTCCTTGCAATTCTAGACCTAGAGATAAACAGCAACCATATCGTGCAAAGTCTACAGTGTGACATATCAAACGCTCAGCTGACGTTGCCCCATGTAAGGTCATGATGGCTCCCGTCGGCAGAACGGCATTCAGTGTAACAATTATCCTATCGGGGACAAGTAAATTGAGACAAAACAAATTGAAGAGAATCACCTCCCAATTGTGTAATAATTACCATGTACACCTAGCAGAATACAGATTTCCATACAGAGTATGCGCCAGGCAGTGCCGCAGTAGCACCCAAAAAGCCAACAGTCAGAGGGCCGAGACAACCCTGTTCCAAGGACCAATGAATGGTCAATGGTGCGTAGCACAGATTAGCAACAAGAGACTTTCTCCAAGCTCCAGTTTTAGCAGTTCCGAGCTCCTGTTCTCTGTAAAGGCGAATAAAGTCCGCCTGAACGTGGATAGCCCACATATAGCATGAGTAGATCCACAGTTTAGTCTCGGCACGCTTCGACAAGGGAATAATGTTGTGGCTCGCCAGGTACGCCAAGTTTTCTAGAGGCTGATAGACAAGGTTCACAAAGACTTGTGTGTATGCGACCCATCTTAGGACGTTGTCCTTCGGAGGATTCTCAGCGGTATCGGCAGCCCATAGGAGCATATCAATCATTCCCCAGAGACGATTAAAGATACGGACATCAGAGATTAGACTAGACAGATTTATCAGTGACTTTGAAAGTTGGCTCATGTGCCTCAGCTTCACCAGCAAGTGCCCTACAAATTGTGCCGAATATCCAACGGATGCCAGGGTTACATCGACAGAACTGATGTTGAGCAGCTGTGAAGACCGCTCCAAGCGTCCGCTCTTTTTAAGCCGAGCAGCAAGTACGTCCAGGTACGTAATGTGTCGCATATGTCTCTTCTTTTCATCGTCACTCATTTTTGTCTCTGTGTTGTGAAAGGTAGCTTCGGTATTTTTATATTGTTGAGCGGAACTTCTGACTTGAATTGTGCCGAGTAGCCACCGAGGTCTGCGTTCGAGTATAAATGGATAGGTACGATGACAGAGGTAGTTAAATAGTAATTAGCCGGTCAATATGGAAGACAATTAATTGACAGTTAGTTCGCAGAAAACAGCACTGACATTCGCTACTCTAATTCCTCATCCGTACCTTCGTTGCGGCATGGAATCAGAGTCTTGTGGGGAACCGTTAGACGCATATGCAGCAGAGATTGCATAAAGGTGATTCAGATAGTGCTGGCAATCGACGTCTAATAATTATAGTGCTTCTCAACGCTTGAAAAATAGGAAAATTATGTATTTAAAGACTGCTAACAGTCGTGCCCTTTACCAAACGACAAGTCAAAGTGACAATACCCACTCACAGCACAGACCAGCTGTGCTGCTTCCTCTAAAAATAGAGAAATACACGTTAATAAAGCCTACCGAAATAAATAAATCAAAGACTGGATGCACAGTCTTGGTACGTTTCCTTGAACCAAGGATGCTCCAGCGCCTCCTTGGCGGTAATGCGCTGGGCAGGGTCACAGACAAAGATCTTTGAAAGCAAATCTAAGAACAGAGTCCAAAATTGAGCCTTGTTCTTGGCCCTTGAGTACCCATGAACGGACGAGACAATCTTATTGAGAGGTTTCATGTTGCTCACATAGCCATCATGATTGCTGCTCTTGCTCTTTGAGCCAGGAAAGTCGATTCTCATCTTTGCCCGGTCCACAAGTTGAGATCCAGTAGCGTTTTGCAAAGCGCGAAACAATAGCACCCGATCTATTGAACGATCAAATATCTTCTCAATTAATGCCAAATGCTCCAAGTTGTCATGTGTCTGAAACAAGGCATCCCCAGTCCACAGTTCCACAAGAATACATCCAATAGACCAGATATCGCAAGGGAAAGACCAGCCAATTCCAAGAATGATCTCTGGTGCTCTGTAATGGCGAGTTGAGACGACGCTCGAGTGATATTCATCAGCGAAAACAGCAGAGCCAAAATCTACAAGATTCACTTTGGTGTCTGTGAGAATTTTCCTCTGGGGTGGGGTCTTGGCGTTTCTACGCGCAGACTTGAACGGAACTTCCCTGTACGCGTGGTCATTGAGCAAAATGTTTTCAGGTTTTAGGTCAGTGTGAATAAGATTGAGGTCATGGAGAAACGACACAGACATAAACAGCTGGTAAGCTATCTGTTGCACATGAGATATTGGGAAACCAATAAAACTGTTCATTTTCATGAAGTCAAAAATGGAAATGTCCAGTAGTTCCGTAGCAAGACAAATGTGATTTTTCCAGTCGAAGGCTTCCTTTAGTCTCACGCATGAGTAAATATTCTCTTTATCATACTTCATGAGAGCAGTCAGCACTCGAAGCTCAATCTTGCTGGCCTCTCGATACTTGGCAACAGACTTGATTACTTTGACGGCATAATACTTTTTGGTAACGAGATCCTGCGCCTTTACGACCCTTCCAAATGTGCCCTGGCCCAGTAACTTTTCGACACGATAGCGTCCGCCCGCAAACACTTGGTTGTCTTTAATAATATAATGACCATCAGTGTCGTCAATGACACCAGAAGTATGAGGATCGTCTACAACAGGGATTTTAACATCTCCTGGCTTGGAAATAGGCTTCCGAGGAGGGATATAGCACTGCTGGGTGAAATTCGATGAGAACCGTCGCAATTTCTTGTGGGTGCTCAAGTCCTCGGTGGCCTTCGCCCTCTTGCGCCTAGGCTTCTCCACAGTATAAGAGTCTTCTTCATCACTGGAAATCACAATAACTTCAGGGGAGTCATTGTTAAAGTTGAAGGGCCACTTTTCGCGAGGGGCAGAAGATGAAGCAGCAGACGAAGAGGAGGCATCGTCGGGAAGACTTGAAGGCAGAGATTCCTTGTATTCAAGATTCTGATAGTTGTCGTAACGTCTCGACTGGGTATAGCCCATCGCAACTGGCGGTCTGGCCGTAGCAAGGTTAATCATTGGAGCGTCTCTCTGATATCTGACAAACAGTTAGCAAAGAGCACCTGCTGGTGAGCCTGAGCGGTGAAAAAGGCTCCCCCGACACTCGGAAAGTGTCTAGCAAAGTGGGCGGAATGAAGAAAAGGTCCAGAAACGATTCCACACTTTCCTTAGACTTTGCCCTTACTCTCTGTAAAGAAAAGACTTTTTAAGGAGCACAAGCAGTCTTGTTTGCTGGCAAACTGAGTCGGAGTGAGGCAGAAGATCAGTACAGTGCTCAAAAAGTACAGAAATGGACAGCTCGCTGGAAACCAACGAGGATAGCAAGGTTTCCAAGGTTTAAACGAGATCTCGTGGTCTTTGCAGGTGTTTAAAGGTAGTAGGAGTGAGGAAATTTACCTCTCCACTGCCGTCCTTAGCGCTCCCTTTGCTCCCACTATCGGGCCTTTATCAATAGCAGCGTATGTGTGCGTGTCTGTGTGTGTGGCGGATGGCCGCGTGCTTGGGTGAAGGCTGCACTCGCCCAGCTGGGCTAGCCAATGGGCCCGTTGTTGCCAGCCTTGTGGGCAAGGCGGCAGGCGAGATTTACGGCCCTTGTGCGCACAAGTGGTAAAAATGAGACTTAAGAGAGAGGGCAGTCTGCTACGAAGACTACAGGTGATTTTTAGGGTATCTAACAGCTGAAACTCACCTCCTCGCAATCCGAAGTTTTTTTGCACTTTAATTAGCAACGGTGCTGGGCTGCCCCTGTCATAGCACATTTCCCCAATTTTCCCTCTGCCTTGTCCCGCTAGTAGTCAGCAGCCCCTCTTTCAGTAAGCTTGTAGCAGAGTGGCCAGAAAGAACAAACCTTACAAGGAAGGAGTTCGTTAGTGCCGTTGAAAATCACATTGTGATGATCAGCTATTCATTAATAAACAAACAGTAGTAGTTTCCTAACTTCGAGTTCTACACGAGCATGCCCTTGCGATTAATTGTCTCGGCACACGTTTGTAACCATTTTCTTGACGCCTCAAACTAGTGTGGTGTTGCAAGCAAAAAGCGGTGCCCAGGCCACAATTGGCGGAGGGTGTCTTGTGGGAAGAGCCAAGGAGACGAGACCCCTGCCGCCGTAGCCGTCGCCGAGACATCAGAGAGAAAACACTAAACCCTAACCCACGAGCCAATGTGTAGCACACAGCCATTCCGCAATGGGTAAGACCCAGCAGGCTTTGTGAGGTGAAGCCTTCAAGGAAGTGCCTAGACTAACATTCCTAACGAGAGGCGTTCTTGTTCTCGCGTTTTGTGGGACAGGGACTCCCAATTCCGTCCCTTGTCGTGATTCTGTGATTTTTGCCTAGCCGGTGTTTGTTGTTATTTTATTGAGCAGGCTGCGATTAATTGTCGCAGCCGGTTCTTGGTCCATTGCGTCCAACGCGGCCTTAATAGTAACGGCCCATTCTGCCAGTTATCCGCTTGTCAGTGGGCCCGATACTCCCAGAACCCAAACACCAGGGTAGGCAGCGTACTCCTTAAGCACAATATCGCAATGAAACAGGAATGGAATAGTTAGTAGCCACTAATAATAACCGCCGCAGAGCACATAGAATTTACCGTTTCTCAGGCACATTTGAAGGGTCATGGACAGTGCTGTCAGACGAGCGTTGCAGAATTACTTGCTGCTACTCACGGTAGGCATAATACATGTCACACCTTCTCATTCGAGTGCTCGCAATGACTTCACGCTGCTGCTGTGGATGGAACTGATCTGCGCCTCGGTGCTTGCCTTCGGTGGATGATCCCACTAACCCAACCTGAAACTGTTCCACTGATCCGTGATCGTTGGCCCGATGGCCAGTTTCAGGATGGCCAGCACAGTCAGCTTGGCTCAATAATGTAAAACGTACGCACTACACTTCCTTACCTGTTTATTTTCCTCCTTGCTATGGTATTCTATAATATCCGGCCGATTCTCCTAGTCGCACTACCTCAGGTTACATCTTTTTGTGACGGTCACCCCCCTTGGCCAAGGTGAACATGAACACTCAGCTCCAAGTGTGCGGCTTATTCCCAACGTTTGAAATGACGAGTTGCCCGAATTTTTTTTACCTTGCCAACATACTCAGGGAAGAAGTTCATTCTTTTCTGTATCAATCAAGGAGCCAATCTCATAGCATCTGTCTGCAGTATCTGCTCAGATAGATCTCATTGTCTTGGTCCTATAGCACCGCTATCCTTGTACGGAACCCCTGCTTCTCTGGAATTTTTTCTGTAGAGATCAGCGCCCAGGTCCGCGCACGCAAATTTCATTGCGTCTGAAACTTTTTGAAAAAGAATCAAAACCACCAAAAAAAAATCAGTTCCCCCTCGTGTCACAAAGCATGTCTGTGAGTTTTGGAACCCTCAACAACGATGATCAGGTCCTCTCCTCATCGCCCGGCCAGCAGCCAGCAGCTCCTCAAGGGGCTTCTCTTTCAGGTGGCGCTGTCCCGCCGCAGTCTGTGAAGCGTTCGCAGAATCAGAACCTGCAGTTTGGCAACATCTCTGTCAAGCCTGAAGAACCAGCTGCTCCTGTCCCTGATGCTGCTGCTGCTGCTCCGACCAGCGCTTCGCCAGTTGCAGTCTCCGAGTCGCCAGCTCCTCAGAGCTCCAGCCCTGCACCAGCCAATGCTGCAAAGGTGCAAGCTGCCCCACCTGCTCCGTCTCCTGGCACTCCCAATAAACAGCATATTCCTCATCAGCAGCAGCAGCCCCGCCAGTTTGATAGACAGCAGCGCTATGCCAATTCACCAAATCACGGATACAGAAAGCAGAACCAGCAATATCAGACCCAGGGCCAGTATTCTGTGCCATATGGCTATGCTGGATCGCCGTACTACCCTGGAAATGCGCAGTATTCTCCCATGATGGCTCCATCTGGTGTTTATGGATATCCCATTCCTGGGTACGGAGCTCCTCCCCAAATGACCTCGCCGCTTCCTCACAATTTGAATATGCAGAAGCCCCAGGCCACCACGCCGCACAAAACCAACCCTTATAGAATTGGAATCGTTGACCCTAGAACCAACCAGGCTGTTGACTTTTCTAAGGCATCTCCTGCTTCCACTCCAAAGTCAACACCAATCACCATTTCTTCTCCACTGCCTGCATCCCCCGCTAAGGCGGAGGCTGTTGTTGCTCCTCGCAGCACAAATCAAAATACTGATGAAGCAAAAATTAAGCAAAACCAGTTCAAGGAACAAATGGCTTTAGTTGCAAAGAGAGTGGCTGAGAAGAAGCAGAAGGAACAGGCTGAGAAGGATGCCAAGGAAAAGGCTGAGAAGGATGCCGAAGAAAAAATTGCCAAAGAAAAGGCTGAGAAGGAAGCGAAAGAACAAGCTGAGAAGGAAGCCAAGGAGCGTGCTGAACAAGAGGCCAAGGAGAAGGCCGAACGAGAAGCTAAGGAGGCTGCTGAGAAAGTGGCTAGAGAACTGGCTGAAAAAGAGGCTAAGGAGAAGGCTGAGCAGGAGGCAAACGCACACTCAAACGCAAAGGCTACTGCTGACGATGAGCCACAGGCTGATAGTGAAAAGGAATTGACTGAAGGCGAAGCAGAGGAGGAAGAGTCTGATCATGAAGACCTTAATGGTACAAAGTGCTTGGCCTCAGCTTATAGACCATCTGTGACTGAGCTTCTTGCCATCTCTTATCCTTCCAGCATCAAAAACAACTCCAAGCAGTCCTCTAGACCTAATCGATATGTCTACGACTTGGAGTTTCTGGAACAGTTTAGCGGCGTTGTAAACTTTCCTCCCCACGAAAACTGGGCTGCTAAGAAGGACCAACTTGTTGGAGACATTGGTAACAAGGCCAGTTATGGCACCCACAAATTCAGCAGATCGTCCTCTACCAGACAGCCTCAACAGATGGGAATGTTTGGCTCCGGTAATAACGGTTTTCAGAGATCTGGAACTTTCTCCCGTCAGGGCGGTCAAGGTCCACTTTCTCGTGTGGGTTCGCAATCTAATCTCAACAGTTTGAATTCCAAGAGCGGTAGACAGCACTCGTCCTCTAAAAGGGGTAGAATGGGCAATCCAAGCAGACGTGGCAGAGATGACGATGATGAAAAGGACAAAGAGTCCAAGGGCCCTGCTCCACCAATTCCAAAATCTGCTAATGCCTGGGTTCCAAAGACCAAGAAAGAAGCTGTTACTGCTCCTGCTTCTGAAGAAGATGAAAGAATGCCTCCAGATTTGGTTCAGCGTAAGGTTAATTCGCTCCTGAATAAGATGACACTGGAGAACTTTGACAGAATTGCAAACCAGATTCTAGACATTGCTGGTCAATCGAGATTTGAAAAGGATGGCCGCACATTGAGACAAATCATTGAGCTCACATTTGCTAAGGCTTGTGATGAGCCACATTGGTCCAAGATGTATGCTAAGTTCTGTCTTTTCATGATGGAGCATGTTCCGTCTGAGATTGAGGACGATAGCTTGAAGGATAGCAAGGGTAAGCTTACGGGTGGTCAGCTCTTTAGAAAGTACCTTCTTAACTCGTGTCAACAAGAGTTTGAAAGAGGCTGGAGTGATAAGCTTCCAACAAACGACGATGGCAGCACCGTTGATACCGGCGCTGACAACATGATGACGGATGAATACTACAAGGCTGTCACGGCGAAGCGTAGAGGCTTGGGTCTCATCAGATTTATTGGAGAGCTATTCATTTTGCATTTACTGACGGAAAAGATTATGCATGCTTGTATCATGAAGCTTCTTTCGAACAAGGATCCTTCTGAGGAAGTCATTGAGTCCCTCTGTCAATTGCTGACTACCGTTGGTGCTATCTTGGACCAGGTTCCTCGTATGAGAGAGATTGTTGACGCCTACTTTGCACAACTTAATCGCTTCCAGAATACTGAGGGATTGCCCTCCCGTCTCAAGTTTATGCTTATGGATGTCGCTGATCTCAGAAACCGTGGGTGGGTCCAGAAGGATAAGGGTCCGAAAACCATCAGTGAGATTCATGAGGAGGCTGCCAAGACACAGCAAGCTGCTGAGCAGAAGAAACAAGAGCTGGATAGCAAATCTCGCAAGGGAGGCTATGGAAATAAGCCACATTCACGTGTCGACAGCTTTTCGCCGGCTAATGAGTATCAAAAGTTTGGTAGACTTCAACTTGGTAGAGGCAGTGGGCGCTCGCCCTCGACGCTTGGTCCATCTTCACTTGGTAACAGAGAGGGCTCTGGAAGGTCGAGCGGTAACGGCACGAATTCAGTTTCTAGAACCTCTTCTCAGACTCAGCTCAACCGCAGCCTCAACAGGTTTGGTCTGCTGGACGAAACTGCTTCTAAGGACGAGTCCTAGGAGATTATGTACTTGTAGAGCATTAAATGGATGAATTGACAAACATAGAATACGGTTTCTGTGAACCGCAACGTTAAATGTGTAATAATTACCTAACGAAGAATGTTTTCTGGCGATCTCGTCGTGCTAATCCCATCTTTTCAAGACGTGTTTTCCACTTTGACTTTTCCTTCCCTCGTACAGGCAATGTGTCCATCTTATGACGGGGAGGTCCTAGAGGCATATTTGCCTCTGCTGCTCTCAGTACGCTCTTGTGTTGCTGTTGCTTTTGACTACTCCATCGAAATCGTCGGGACTGTACAATTAACCGCAATGGTGCAACATCAGCTCTCTGTTTCATACGATTTCTTTTCATGGGTCGTCTGAATGGTCTCTTATCTCTATGATCACTCCACTTTGGCATGACATGAGGCGTAGAAAATACCTGATTCTGGGTTATAGCTGTTTCAGTAGATTGGTTGGATATTTCAACGCTATTCCAAGCAGTTTGATTCGTTACTGTAACCTTCTTTGGGACGCTTAACTTTGAGAATGTTGCATTCGTTGCAATTTTCTGATTAGACCAAAACAGCTGTCTGAGGACGTTCAATTCCAGTGGAGATGTCTCTGCAGCAGGAGCAGTCGATATGAAACTGTAAAACACAAACAAAGAGCTTAGAATCCAGTCAAGAACAGACATTGTGACAAAATACACCACGTTGATGAATAGCGTTAACAAATCTCTCAGCACAAAGATGGACCGCAAAATAACAACCACTGTAAGCACTGAAAACCGTTGATAGTGATGTAATGTTTGCAGAGGAACAGGGATCCATGACAATGCCAGGCCGACAATCACTTGTTGCCAAGTCATTCTATCAGCGTTAGTTTGCCGGTGCAGTCGGCGTGTAACCAAAACTAGTGCCAAAGCGTCTCTGTAGGCGATCTAAAATACCAAACTCTTTCAAACCAGCGTATAACACAAGGCCCGTAGTGACAAGCACAAACAAAGTAATAAACAACTGTTCTTTCACAGATTCTCTTTCTTGGTTAGTAGATGTAAAGCACGCATCGCATCAGAGTCGTTGTTATCACCAGTGGTTCGTCGCATAGGTGTGAAACTAAGGACGCACTTGCAGGCAGTGGAGCAGCACCATCAACAACAACTGTGGCAACCATATAAGTCCGTACCTGCTAGGTGCTATTCTGAACTCTAAAACAGTGAATTGACGCCTTTCTAGCTTTGTATAATACTGCTTTTGCCCGCTTATCATAGTAAGTGACGTGTCAACTTCTACTTGCGGTTCCGCGACCCTGCTTCAACATATAATACTTACGGTAACATGTGGCGGTGAACTGAGTATCATCTATAGCCGCGCTACACACTTCAAGCTTCTGCTCGAAACAAAACTTTCTAGTACAGTTTACACACGCCGATGGCGAGTGATCAAAGTCCACCAGCGACACCAATGTAGAATTTGTTCCACACGAGCATTTGCAATGCTGAATGTAAGCAGCGCAATGACTTACTAGAACTAGCAGTATTAATAGGTGTTTAAACGTACTCATTTCAGCCTGTTGTTTTTGCCTATTTTCCAGTACCTTGTGAGAGGTGCAGTGTTGGTGGCCGCCCCACGCTGCCTACCCCAATACTCCCCGAATTTTTCACACAACTTGCTTACACTCGCACGCGGCTTTTTGCAGCATCGTAAACAAATGGAAAATGAGCTGCCTAACGCCATAGAGAAAGAAATCTTACTCAAATCTTTTGATGATACTGAGGCGAAGGCTGTTCTGCAGTCCAGATACCTGTCAGGCGGTCAGACATACCTTCCGGTAACATCTGCTCCTAAATCAACTGCGAAGGCGATTTCTCTGAGCAAGAAAACAGAGTTCAAGTTCACCAGGAGAGTCAGAGGTGGCTTGAATGAATTTATTAGGGCAAATCGCCCTTCCACAGACCTCAAGTACTCTGATTTCGATGAGTTTCATCGCATTTGGTCAACCTATGCTGACCATCTTTTGTTTGGTGACACTAGGACGCCGTCCCTGGCCACAATGCTTACTAAACTCTCCTCTGCTGATTTCCATGGAGCGGTTCTGCAGGTGGTTGAAGCCAGAAACCCGTCAAATGTCGCTTTGCGTGGAATTGTGATATGGGAGGCCAGAACATCGTTCATTGTTATCACACCCCAAAATAAAATCAAAGTCATGGACAAAAAGGGTTCAACATTTGAGCTGTGTGTAGGGGATCATAAGTTCCGTTTGTTGGGCTCTCGTCTGCTTTATCGAACTTCTGAGCGGTCAGGGCGCAAGTTCAAAACTCACAGTGTTGCGGATATATGAAACCACTCAATTTCAATAACAAATGACAGCACTTGCTATGCGTACGATGAATTACTACGTATCCAGTTATAAGTTGGGGCATGGTATTACAGAGAAGAGCGCTTAATTACGTCGAACTAACGGACGGCCCTCTTGGTCACGTATCTGGTGACTACTCGCGGCTGAGCGTGTCCCTTCTTGTAGCCATTGTCGACGTTGCTGATCTCGGCGATTCTGTCGCCATACTGCATCTCTGACAGGACGTCAGCAGAAAGACCAGAACGCGGCACACTGTCCGACAGGTTGGAGTAAACAGAAGATTCTAGGTCGTCCTTCTCGTCCATGGAGAAGGTGAGCTCGTCTTCAAACGTCTCGGCACTATCGGATTCAGAAGAAAACTCTTCTACTCTGATAGGTGCCTTGCGAGTCGTGTTTGGCAATGAGAGACAAACAACCTCAGAGTATGAGAGCGGTCGAACGTCCACGTCTGTGAAGTCAGAATCGTTAGATTCCCGCATTGTGATTACATTGGTTCTGCTATCGAGATTCTTGACAGCACTGTACACGCTATCGGCTCCTTCGTGGTGCTCGCGCAGCCGATCAGCATCGACGATTGGGTGTCTCTCAACAGAAGAAGAGGATGTCTTTGAAAACAGGTATGAGAACATTGAGGACGTGGGTTGGTGTGTGTTGTGGATTGCGAAGCGGCCACTATCACGACCTATTAATTGCCGCTTGGGGCTGTGTTTATCAGGTGGGCAATAGCACTGATAACGGAGCCAACAACTTCCTAAAAGGGCAAGCTCGATATGATTATTTGTGGGGACAGAGTCCTTCTCGGGTCGGTTCAAAGGGAACGGAAGAATAGACAAGACACGTTGCAAATCTCAATAAATATAGTAGTACGATGGATGGAACTAAGCTTCCTTTATACTCTTCTAATCTAGGAATACCTTGACGGCATGTTGGTCATCAGTCATGGCTGACACGTGACGCGACGTGGGCTGGCTGCACACCTTATATCACAAATCGTCATCAGAATCGTCATCCACAATCTGAGCCCAACGTCACGGGGTGCATACACGTGGGTCCTGTCACCGGAACATTGATTTCGCGGGCGCGGAGCCGACATCCAGGAACCTACCAAATCGTCAGTTGCTATCCCGCCAATGCCGAACGGCACCTCTCGGCTTTGAGGGTCTCAGCACATGCTGTTGTTGTTATTGCATACCACCCTCATCTTGGACCCGACTATTTCCGCTTACGGTAAATTACATTCCCAAGATAATTAGTCCAAGAGGAACGTGCACCAGAATAAGGCACCCACGTTTGATAAGCACTAAAAAGCGGGGTGTTGTTGATTGCGACTAGCGTGCCCTTTGTTCGATTAAAGCTTCTTGACCTTGACCCGCTTCAGTAGCCAGCTAGACGCTTCGAGGTGCTACCGTAGAGTGCCAACAAGCACAGATCATATGTAGCCTCAATCGATCCCCCAATCAAAAATGAAACCCAAAGCTTACCATTCTCGGCCAGGTGTCCAGAGATATACGGACCAATGCTGCTGGCCAGTGTCTTGGCAACATTGACGGTGCCCATCATCTTGGTGCGTTCGTCGTCGGGCAGTATCTGAGACAGAAACACCTGTCTCGGTACAACATCCATAGAACCCGTTAATATCCTGCCCAAGTACAGGGACACAGCAAGCCATTTGTTGGACGCAAAAGGCACACTTGCTTGCATGAGAGCAGACGGAAGATGGGTATACACCATCGCGTGGATAGCACCAAACGTCTTGTAGGCAAAGGAAGAGCCAAATGGTGTCACTGAAGACAGCAGGTAGCACACCGTCATCATTGTTCCCAGAAATGCATCTGATACTCCAAAGTGAGCTGAGAAGTAAAGGATAATCCAGGCTGTGGGCATGAAACCGTACCCAAAAGAATCCAAGGCGAAAAGTGCGACAAGCGGGTAGTGGCCTCCTCGCAATTTCACATTTGATGCAAGAAGTGGTGCCGTTTCTGACCCTTCATTACTAATCTCTGTAGATATTTCGGCAACTGGCTCCTGTGGCAACACTTCCCTTCTCTCAGGAATGCTGTCTGGTTCGCACTTGGAAGAAAGCAGAACAGTAAGCACAAGCTTTAACGCTGCGCAAATTGAGTATGACAAGAAAATCAACCGATAGCAAGTAATAGTCTCGTATCCCATGCCTTCAAGCACCGAGATGGCACTGCCACTAATAAATGAACCTAGAGCTTGACCTATAATTGAGCACATGCCGTACCAGGCATACACCGTCGATCTATGCTCAATAACTGTGAGCTGCGCCATTGACGACTCTTCCACGGCTCTGAAAGGGCCCGAGTCTTCTCCCGACGGAGATATTACCCCGAAAACGGCAGCAGTAAGCAGCAATAGGAAATTTGAAGAAAATGCAAAGACAACTCCTGAGATCAACATCAATACGCACCCCAACCCCATGACAAAGCGTCTGCCAAGAGTATCGGCCTTGTAAGCGAGAACCATGGAAAGTGACACATCACCCAGCAGGGTCAATGACATGAAGAGTCCAATCCTTGTATCAGAAAATGCCAGGAGCCTCATAAACTGGCCCAATACCAAAGTGGTCTGGCCATAGGCAACCATACGAACCAGTTTCTGGGCGATAAGGAGTTTGACATCGCGGCTAGAGTTTCGGAGCACAGACCAGGCCATTTCTTTTCCGCAAACCAGAAATTTGTAGCGATCAGTGTGCTGCAGATGAAATTGATAATATCACTAGCTTAGGTCTCTCAGCTGCAGGTATCCGAATTTTTTTTTTGAGGTCTGCGCCGCACACTTCACTGATGCGAACCATCACTAAATATCGGACATTAACATTGTTTTCAAGAAAAATAGAGTCAACAGACCAAAACATTTTATCAACAAACATCAGATTAGATCAGAGTACCTGTAGCCTATTTCAAGCTAAGTGAAAGGACGACTGTTAGACCAGCTGGAGATTGACACACCCGCCATGATAGCCAACAGTCAAACTCTGCCCGAGTCTGTGAAGTCAGCTAAATCAGCTAGACAATCACGACCGCTCAAAGCTGACAGTACTGACAGCGCTGCAAAACCTGCGAAAGCCGCAAACGATGCTAACGACTCCCAGCGTGACAAGCACATTGCTTGCCGAGAATGCAGACAACAGAAAGTAAAATGCAACTATCAACCCTCTGGCCCGTGTGCCAGATGTGCAAAACGGAATCTTGTGTGTGACTTTGTACCTGACTATAAGAGAACTTCTAAGCGCAAAAAGTTGTTGCAGCTACAGGACGATATGGTGGCTTTGAAGAGACGTATCCAAGAGATGAATGAAGACTCTTCTAGTGACGCCGGAGATCCATCAGATTTGAGACAGAGAACATCTGTACCACCGCCTCCAAGCTCATCGATGAGATTAAATGGAACTTCGCATTCACCCATGAGTCAGTACGGTTCGTACTCGACCCCTCCCCTGGCACCTCTGATTTCAAACGTAGTGCCTCCTCATTCTGCTGTATCACCACTATCGGGGACTCTTTCAAACAAATCAACACCAATATCGAGGTTACCTCAGGACTACCCCCATAACACGCAGACGGGTATGCCCTCACCTCAGTTCTTTTACAAATCTGATGCTCCGGCACAGAGACTGGACACTGTTAATCTGGTGCCAACCGAAAATCTCAACTGCGAGCGCAAGACTATTGAAAATACTATTAACCATGATGTTATTGTGCTTGAGAGCAACACTATTGCTGATCTATTTGTCGAGTTCACCAGAAGCTATCATTCATTTCTGCCGGTAGTTGATGTTGCAAGAGGACCAGAGCAAATCTATGCTCTATCACCTCCTCTGTTTTGGACTATCATGTCAATTGGATCAAGAAGATATAGTGAAGACCCAGACCTGTTCACACGTCTCACTGAACCGCTAATCGCCATGCATGGCGAGGTGTCCATGTCTCCGACCCTCTCACTTAACGGCAGCAAGGCTTTCAACGTTCCATCTGTTTATACAGTGCAGGCCATTTTACTGCTCACAATGTGGCCACCAATCACCTCAGCTCAAGCTTCAGACCCCTCATGGCGAATGTCTGGTTTGGCCATCTTTGCCGCAATCCACGCTGGTCTACATTGCCCTGGATATGCGCGAGATTTTGGTAGAATCAAGCTTGATAACCCCATCTACCCTAAAATCTCGGAGCAAATCAGGACATGGGTGGCTTGCAATATTGTGAACCAGTCTGTTGCTTCCGTCTACGGATTTCCTTCTTTTATTTCTTTTGATTCGTCGGTGGTCGCATCTTGCCAACCGGAATCTGATATCGATATCCCCATTCAGTTGCGGCAGCTAATGATGATTGAAAACTTTGAGAACGAGGTAGTTAAAACACTCAACTCCAATGTTCGAGATCCCTTAGGGCTTGTTGATCGTTCAGAACGCCTCTCCCTGCTAATCCTCTTGGAGAGAAGACTCGATGAGATGGAGATCAGACTAGGTAACTTGGATGATGAGAGAAAACTGGCGCTGCTGACTGCACGTGTACACCTCATGACCTACTATTTTCTTGACATTACTGACTTTGAGCCAGTACAATTGCAAAAGGGACTTGTGCTTGCCTATAATGGAGCACTTGCTCTTTTGTCACATTGCTTGGCAGCACAGGAAAGGGACCATGAGTTTATCAGGCGAGTCCCTCAAATATATTGGCAATCAATGTGGCAGTCATGTTCTATTGTTAACAAGCTTGTTCATTCGTCCTTTGCAGAGTTTGTGGATGTTGCAACTGGAAAGAGCATCTTCTTTAAAAGTGCCGAACTCATTAAGATGGCTTCAATATATAAGCATGACCTTGCTTATCGAGCTGTCGAGTTAATGGAACAGGCCTGGGAACTGTTTGAGAATCTCAATCGCAAGTCCATTCTTCCGCCTGTTATTTCAATCCGTACGCGATTATCTGCTTCTGTATTTTACGACATGGTATGGACGCTGCGCAATGAGGCAGGAATCCATTCAAATGCCTCAGTCGAATTGAAGGTACGTGTAGGTCAAGACAGTGCGTCTCAGACATCTAGTCAGGCTGGCGACATCTTTGCCAATGAGCTGTTTGACTGGGATGCGGAGCTCATGTGGAAGGAGATGATTGCAGAGTAAGTTGCAAATAGTCGTCTCTTGGACACTGTATATTACTATTTAAGATGCAGCTGCGGACGTAGCTACGAAAAAACTATATGCTCCCCGTAGCATTGATAAATAATTTAGGTTGAATGCTCTTGTTTCAGGACCATCTGGAGCTGAACGAAGATGCTTGCATCAACTGTAGATCTTTCTCCGCGTCGTCAGCACTGAGCGGCGGCATGCGCTCTTTCTTGCTTCTCGCATTGATGTATTGCTTTGAGGTTGGCATTTCACTTTCGACGGGCTTTTCCTCCTTCTCTGAAAGGTCAAAGCCAAAGTCGGTCATGATGTCGTCAGGACGCTCTCCTCGGTCCGTGGCCAAAAAGTCGCTGCCAGAGTCTGAGTTTTGGGAAGCATAGTTTATAGCACTGTTTGCACCCGCATTTCTCAGTTTCCGTCGATGTGAAGATTTTCCTTGAGGCGTGTCTTGTCCACTTTGCGGAATGCTAGTGATTGGTTGGAGGAAGTCACCAGAATCAGCAGAGATATCTAGTGCCTTACCGTCAAATGCTCGTTTAATGTAACCCTCCAAGGAGGTCTGCAATTTTTGTCGAATGACCTCGTTGCGTTTCTTTTCCTTTTTTGTAATGTGTGCCATTCCCTCGTCATGAAGTCCAACTGCTTCCTGTCGCTGATAGTCAATCTTGACCTTTAGTTCCACAAGTCTCAAGTCGCGCTCCTCTTCTAGATCAGCAAGAGCGTCAATGTATTCCTGGTCTGTTTCATTCGCTATCTGTTTGAGTTTTGATCGCAACTGTGCGTAACTCTTTTCATAGTCAATGTGTTTGCGGGCGTAACGCTCCAGTACAAAGCTTTTCTTTATTGCCCTACCCATAACCCTGGAGTCTCAGTGAATGCAATTTTGTGGTTTAACAGGAGATGCACAGTGTTCTGTCCAGTGTCGAACTACTGACAGGGAGAGATAGCTGACGAGGTTGGATGCAGGTTTCAGTGTGGGGCGGTTTTTGGGTAGATTGCAGGTGAGGTGCATCACAAAATAGGCGCCCGACAGGGGAGTTGAATTGAATAAATCTGTGCCTGTCTCTTGGACGAGAAATCCGATCAGCTGGCTATACCAGGATTGGTCACTTAGCACTCAATATTAATGGCATGGTTGTTTGCATCATATTTTGGATATTATTCTGGTGTTTGAACCCTCAGCTAGCAGCACATCACGCTAGTCGCAGGTGCATTTACTTCGCATATTTCAGCTAGGCACCCAACACCACTCACTAGCAATTGGTGTACAGTGTGGATACGGTAGAAAACGTCATAGATTATAGAATGATAATACAGGAGTATGATTAGACTAGAAACTTAAACCGTGACCCTTGGACTACTGAACCTAGTATCCGCTCCCAAATAGACCCTAGATATGCATATATATGCTAGCGTCACCCAAGGCATAGTCCCTGATCACATGCCACGGGTCCAACTACAGACGATGAGGCAGGAGAAATCGTGCTCGAGCGTAACAGTTTCACTAGTTGGTACATCGGACTAGTTCCGTAGCGAAGGATCGCTCAGCTCGCTCAACTAGCCAGGGTTATCTTGCCCGTTGCAGGGTTCTACACCCTGACTTTTGCTGCATGGCTTCGTAACAACGCCTCGTAGGAGTAGTGCTGCTCGTCACTTGGCAGAAGCAGAAGCAGAAGCAGAAGCAGAACCGATCAAGTAACAGCTCGCTACTGTCACGCAGTCGCTGCTTGTACTGACAGTACCATAGGGCCCACCTCGGGGTCGGCACAACATCGCCACGAGCAAAACGGCTTCAGCTAGTCTTATTTAGAGTTCCACGATGCCTAGAAGGCGGTAAGTATCCCCACAGTCACATGTCGTAGCACGAATCAATGCTCTGTCGTAATATAATATCCAGCACATGAGCAAGCTTCTGTGGTAGCGTCTTGTTGCGTGGGAGATTCCGTTGGCTAAACGTTGCTTTTTCCACAGAGAGATCTGACAGGCAGGGTGGTCGCAGGAGTGAGTGTGCCATCACGAGCTGGTGAAACAGTGCTCAGATTATATATTGGCGAAAAGACCCGCACAATATACAACAAGTTGCATTTATTCTTTGAGACCGTTATCTGACGAGCGACATTGTAGCCCTGCCTGTCGCACAAGTGAGTGTGCATGTGCAGACGGTACCAGGGACAACGTAACGAAACCCTGCGACTCCCACCACACAGGTATCCGAGCACGAGACTGGCCCTACAGCAACATCCCAGTCTAGAGGTATTTGTTGTATGGCGCCAGTCGGTGGTCCAAGCGAAGGGCAGTCATCACTAGCAACAACGCCTTTGTCATGGGGCTCCCTAGTGAAAAGTTCGTCACAAAGTGCCAAGTTTTGGGAGATGGACTTTTTTGTTTGAAACAGACTGGTCACGCATGTGCATCTGCTACTGGGATGTGAGGACTGGAAAGGACCCTGTCTGTACAGCACACGGTGTCACAGTGTACAGCGCCGGTGTATTGCCAGGGAATATCTCAGCGGCTGTCCGTATTTTTCGAACGATCAAGACACAAAGTCTATTTTTTGCCCTCCTTACGCCTGTCGCTGCTCTGGGATTTTTGCACTGACGGAAGCGTCTGTCACCAACTGCGTATAGTGGAGTCTCCAGGCAGAATCCGGTGAAGAGAGCGGGTCCACCAAGCTGGATCTGACTGGGAGGGGAACAAGGCTGTCAAGGGTTCACACAAGAACGGCCCGCGGGGCCCAGCGTCCGTGTCCACTTTCCACGTTAGATCGTCGGTTTTGTCGCGGGCGTATGCAGACGCCGCTGCAATTCGTGCTGGATCGTGCTGGAGTCTCTGAGGATATGGTCAACCTGGAGTTGGAGAGAACTGGCAGAGCTGGTAGAATAATATCCACTTGAACGTTAGGGAAAGGAGGGACTGGCCTCGGTCATGCTTTATGGTCCGGTATGCAACGGGGGGGGCCGTGAAGCAGCTCCTAGGTCATGCGTGCCAGTGTCTGAGACATTCAAGACAGAGCAAACTTGTAGCAAAATGCCACCAATTGGGTGGTCCCGACTCTGCTCCAAAGGCCCCTTCCCTTCCTCACCTTGAACACCCTATCCCATTGGCCGTCAACGGAAAGGGCCCGTTAGAGATTTTTCCAAGTGATCGTGCTGGAGCCGCAACAGGGTTGTACATGCAGGTGATGCACTGAAGTTCATGCAGCGCTGCTGCTGGTAGGTTTGTCACTTGCGTACCGTTCCTGGAGGAGGCTATTTGCCAATGCTATAAATCAATAATATGAGCGGCTTTTGGGTAAATTGATCCACATTTAGTAGCAATTGCTCTCCTGTACGCGTCACGGTGTCTCATAGTATATCAGCGCCTTCACGTTTGTGCGCATGTCGCTTGTCTTCTCCCAGTTTGCTGGCTCTACCTCCGGAGCTAGAGCCTGGGGCGGCACTCGCACTGTTGGACCCAGCCTGGATCTGTAATCCCAGGAGGCCCAACCCACCTGCACCGCTCCCTGTGCAGACATGTGGCTGTCGGCCTGCAGCTGGTCGAATGCGTTCAAGCAGCGACTGGTAGGACCGCGGATATAGCTTGTAATGACTGGGTATCTACTGCTGCTATTATTTACAGCAGTCCTATCGTGGAATAGGGGGGTGAATCCTACCCGCCCTCGTCTTTGCCGCCTTTGGTACCTCCATGCTTGTGAGACATTCCAGACCGTGTTGCACGGAAACCTGCGCTGTGTTCATACAGACCTACATAATAAACGTTTTCAGGGGCACGCCCCCCCCCAGCCGTGCCAAAATTGCTCCGGGGTCCACCTCAAACTTAATGCGGAAGGTAGGGATTGGACCCGCACAGTCTCCACTTTGGCCCAACTGGAGGCAGTAACAATCTGCAAGGAAAAAGCAACACCTCGAACTGCGCGTCCCCAGAAGTCTATATAAACTGACGGCTAGTTCCTTGTGCAGGAGCGACTTTGATCCATACTTCACCTGCACCAAACTCGTACGCCCCTCGACTCACTCTAATCAACAATGACCCAAGATAACCGTCTCCAAACTCTCCTTGACGAAATCGAGCCTCTCAGAAAGCAGCTCATCGATCACAGCGTTTATGGCGCCGTCAAATCCGTTGCTGACCTTCAGCTCTTTATGCAATCTCATGTCTACGCTGTGTGGGATTTCATGTCTCTCCTCAAACACCTCCAGCAGAAGCTGACCTGCACCACCCTCCCATGGTATCCAGTCGGCGATCCACAGACTCGTTACCTCATCAACGAAATTGTCACCGACGAGGAGTCGGACGTTGACGACCACGGAAACCGCTGCTCCCACTTTGAGCTCTATATCCTTGCCATGCAGAAGGCTGGAGCCTCCATCAAGGCTGTTAACCTCTTCATTGAAGAGCTCAAGAAGGGTGTTGCACCCCGCGACGCCCTCCTCAAGGTTGGTGCCCCCAAGCATGTCATTAAGTTCGTATCCACCACCTTTGACGTCATTGAGCTCAACAAGCCACATGTGGCTGCCGCTGTCTTTACTTTTGGCCGTGAAGACCTTATTCCAGGCATGTTTATTTCTTTTGTCTCCAAACTCCACAAGGATGAACCAGAGAAGTATTCCATCTTCAAGTACTACCTCGAAAGACACATTGAGGTTGACGGTGACCACCACGCTCATCTTGCCCATGAGATGACTGCTCTTCTGTGTGGTGAGGACGAGAAGAAGTGGGAAGAAGCCACCAAGTACGTCAAGATTGGCTTGCAGGCCCGTATTGATCTGTGGAACGACATTGAGGTTTCTCTGGCTGCCACTGAGGTCACTGCCTCCATGAAGGCCGCCTCCATCCTGGCTGGTCGCAAGGGAATCGCTGCCTAAGCTACCCCTTGACAAAATCTCAACAGGCTTATACAAAACAACGTATTTTTATGTAAACAGCTGGAGTTATTTAAATGAATGATTAGGTTTTTGGAATATCCTTGGAGTGCTCTGTTGTTCTTTCTCAGGGATGTCGATCCAACTCCAGATCTACATGCAAGGACATGGTACACAAATCAGCAGACCATCGGTGATCAGTTTTGGGGGCCTTACGCGTTGCTTGTTGACCAATTAGCAAGAGTAGCTTGTCTATTGTTTCATTGTCTCTCAGCAAGACCAAAAGCGTCTGCAGGTTGTGTTCCAGCACTCTGGCTCAGAGTTTCTTTAAGCGGCCTTCAAACGTACCACCAAGACATATACACAAATAGGGGCATGTATGTAAGACATGATCTGCTCACTGCGCACGTCGGCTATGGCCCGCTTATGCCTGTCGCCGCCTGTAGCTGGGGAAACGAGGCAGAATGTCTCTTGGGGGTCTAGAAAGCCGTACGAAGAGAGTCATCAAGCACACACGAAATCGTTTGCAGTAGACCCTTAGACTACCGCTTTCAGTCTCCCGCCGTTATTGAGGCGAAAAGGTGGGGATTGCCAAAACAAAATCGCACCCGATCAAGGTTGGACCCACCCAACGATGCGCAATAGAGCTCTAAATTCTGGCATCCCGCAGGCACTATATCTCGCTGAACGCGAATAGGGGCTAGTCGCGAAACAAACAGACATTGTCCCAGATGTAGGCTATTTGTGCTGAGATTCGGGCGCGGATGCAGCCGGGTACTACGATCATGATTGCTTATCTAGCGTCCGATGCTGCCCACAGCCGTGTGCAAGGTCTCTGAAATATTTTTAATAGGCTGTAAGTTTAATGCCGAGATCTGTGCACCGCTACGTCGCGTCGTCCTGATGCGGCAGGTCCAACGCAGAGGGCACGCGCACTGCAGCTCCTTACACAGGTTCGCCCTCAGTGGGGCCTAGCGGACAAGACAACAAAGCCACAATTTCTCGTCTCATGGCTGCCTGTGGCTCGCTTACTCTTGTGCCTTCAAGATTGGTGACGCACATCGGCAACCCATAACGCTGGTAACTGGAAAATATACTAGCAATCGTGGGCAAATGCCATGGCCGTGGTAAAGTACGTAATAATATGCAGTGTTGTAGTACTACGATAGGAACTGAAGCCTCGACGTTACTCTTGTGGTAAGATTGGATCTGACGGCTTCTCCTGCTGCTCTGTACTGCTCTGAAAAGATACTGTAAGACGGGCAAAAGCGGCTCATGGGCCCAGAAATCTCCACAAAGACTCCAGCCCATGTGAAACAGTTGCAACGATGTAAAGCGTAAGTGAGACAGTCACCAGACAAACTCAACCAAATTATCTGCTACGCAGTGAGACATTTGGCGAAAGAGACAAAGGTGCTACAAGAACAAAAGCAATGCAAATCACTTTAGGAAAATGAATAACGAGAAGTAAAGGAAAATCCACTACTGGTATTGGGAATTCAATTTAAGACATTACTCAAATAAACTAACAGATGCAATCTAAGACACTGCTGAGGTACCATATTTTGCAGGCGTCGATAAAGCAGTCGCGCCTGACTGTGCATGAATCCTTAGAGATGCGATTTGCCAGCAATGTCTATAACGAGCTTGCCAAACTGCTTACCATCCCTCATTTCCGCGAACGCCTCGCCAAAACTCTCAAGACCTGAAACGACCTTTGAGACAACGGGCACAATCCGGTGACTATCCACAAAAGCAACCATGTCTTTAAATTCAGCCGACGAGTTCATGGTAGATCCCAACAGATCAAGCTGCTTGAGCACTGCACTCATCGGGAATGGAGTGCCGGGTCCTGCTGCAGTCTGGCCGTATTGGACAATCTTTCCGCCAGTCTTGAGGAGCCTCACAGCGTGCTTCACAATGTCACTTCCACCAGAGTCAACAACGACGTCAAAGTAAGGGCGGTCTTCGGGTAATGAGGCCACCGCCTCCTTTGACCAGTTTGCATCCTTGTAGTTTGATCCACCATTGGCGCCAAGTTTCACTGCTCGGTCAATTTTGTCCACACTTGATGATGTGGTCCAGATATGCTTGGCACCGGCAGCCTTCGCAAACTGGAGAACAAAGAGAGCAACGCCTCCTCCAATACCTGTAATCAAAATGTTCTGACCAGATTTGAATTGGCCACGGGTAAAGAGTGCTCTGTATGCAGTGCCGCCAGCAAGCGGGAGCGCTGCAGCTTCGATGTCTGAAAGGTGGGCAGGAACTTCTTCAAGGTACTTTGAATCGATCACCAGATAATCTGTAAGAGTTCCTAGTTTCCAGTGCTTTGTCCCTCCAAGGATTGCAAAATCGTTACCTTCAGGACCAGCTGGTTCACTTTCCCAGCCTCTTGAGGAGTGAAGAATTACACGCTTGCCCTTGAGGGGACCCTCAACTACATGTCCACTACCGTCTGAGCCCAGCGGTATACCCAACTCTGCCCCAGGATACAGGTTCTGCTGCAGCCACTTGTCTCTGTGGTTGAGAGCTGCAGCCGAGAGCTTGATTAGGTTGTCATTTGGTCCTAGATCTGGCAGTTGCTGTGCTGCTAATTCAACATTCCACTTAACCTGTCCAGGTTTCCCAGGCTCGCCTGTCATAACCAATGCCTGCGCTGATTTTGCCATTTTATTGTATGGTACGTGTACTGCTTTCAAGTGTGATGAAACGAGGGTCGAGCTGGCTGTTAAGTATTGTGAGCGTGGGGCATGCTTAGCAAGCACCCCGGTAGTTGTGAGTGCCGAGCGGAGGCAGCGCGGTTAAATAGTTCAGCCCCCCATATCGGGGAACATATGCGTTACAATTATTGCCGGTAGCGTCAGCTTCTAGTCGATTATATCGTGGAAAATGACGAGATCGTTGTTCACAGCCCCCTTCTCCAGGTCAGTAGTTGTGCCGGAGAGTCGGCAGAAACAGTTGGGATCTGGGGAAGCCATGGCAGTAATCACAGCTAGTCTCATGCAGGGTCACACGCTGCAAAAATTAACTACGATTTATGTCTTTCATAGAAAGCTTTTGATCCATGTGTACCAGAAATTGAAATGAACCCTCTATAATACCACTATTTGTTGTCGTTTATAACCTTTTATCCAATTATTTATCAACACAACCCAAAGCATCTGCATGGCACTGCAGGCATATCACTGCTCATCTCACGTCATAATTATGCGATGGCAGCAAAATATAATCAGAACCGCAGCGAACCCACACAGATGTGCACGCGTCCCCCAAAAATATCAGCTTACCAGGGGTGAAAATAATAGGCTTACTTGTATCTCTTAGTGGCAGCGACCTCGCCAACGCCAAAAACCAGACCCACTGCCGCGATACCTGCAGCGGCAAGGGGTGAGAGCTTGCCTTCCTGATACTGCTTGAGCGCAAAAGCAGAAGAACCAACGACGGCAGCAATACCAATTACTACAGAGGAGAAAAAAATAGGGTCATCCAGTTCAGCTTCGTGGGCCTTAGCTTTGGCCTTATCGATTGCCCTCGGCAGCGTCTCGTCCTTGAAGTTGCTCACCTCCTCCTTGACTTCGCGCTCCAACTTTTCAAACTTGTTTTCTGGGAGAATAGAGTCTTTCGTCTCATCAATGGCTTTATTGACTTTGCCTTGAGCCTGGTCAATTCCATCAACTGCTTTCTTATTGAGATCTTTTGACATTTATACTGTGTAGTGGGGTGATAGATAAAGGGTGAAACAGGAGCAACAATATATGGCAGCCACGTTAATTGGGACGAGTCGTCTATAGGCGGTGAGTCCTTGTGGTTATCGAGTAGGCGTGGAGGGCACGATAAATAGTAATAAGAGGCTGCGCTACCTTGGTTTAGAAGCTCTGCGGCAATGCCTAGCAGTTGCGTAACCAGCCGTTTGTTGTAGTATTCGAATTTCTCCCTAACTGGGTCTATCCAGAGAACGCCTCCACGGACTTGGGATTAGAGCGCGTCACCGAGCTGCGATGAGCCAAATTGGACGAAACGCGACGGAGCAACATCGGTTTACGGGGCGTGAATTGCTAGAGATTCTAGACACGCCCAGTGACGCTTGAATAGACCCTGATTTTCGGCCCACCCCTTAAACATTACAGTGTTTCCACTGCTTACACTGAGCCAATGCTGCGGGGTTCAGCATTCACTGGGCGATTATCGCAGCACTAAATATTTGCAGCCAATACGAAAACAGTAACGCACGCAGCAGTCAACCAAGAGACAAAAGTACGTAAGTTGGCAGCTACCGGAAGATCGTGCGATTGCATCATTGCCCATCGTTTCGGGGCTCCAATAGCATGCAGATCTCGGCAGGATGTCGTGCCTACTTTGATATGCAGACAACGTTTCGGACCCACTGAATTTGTCTCGGCTGAGCTACTTGCAATGTCTAGAATCAATCAGGGCACACGTCATAATATTATTTATCATTTCCAAAGATTTTCTTTCTTGCAGCTTGATATCGGGCTTCCTTGCTTGCTAAATCGGGCTTGTCTTGTTGTTTAGCAGCTGGTGCTGAGCTGTTAGCATTGTTCTCCGGTTTCTCACGTTTCAGAATTGTAACAGAAGGTTTGAACTGGGTTCTGCCAATTGTTGTGTCCTCTACCTCGAGTGTGGGCTTGTGCTGCGAGGGCCCCCTGCTGGTCCAATCGTCCGACCAGTCGTCGTCAGTCATGGTCCAAGTACTTGTATATGAACAGTCCCTTTGATGCCTGGATGTGACCGGGATGTAACGGAGCGTATCCTGCTCAGTTGAGTCGAAAACTAACCGGGTTTGGTAGCCAGAGTGACTTGATTCTTGTAACCTATCGAGTGTTGTGAAGCCAATATGGGTTTTCAGTGGGTGCCCTTCTTCAAATGTGGGCGGCAGCGCTTGGGAGGAGAAAGTAGCCTGTAGATAGAACCTAAAGGGGCCTAGCAACTAGTGCTAAACGAATGACATGCTGCCGATAGAGAAAAGCGACCCACTGAGTGGGCTGCAGGGGTTCGCTCGCCAAGTATAGAACAAAACAAGCAAGCAGTCGTATGCCTTGACTGCGGATGCAAATATACAGACGGCTGCAGAAACACACGGTAGCGAATGGGAATCAATATCAAGGTTGAATCGGAAGAGGTAGAGATTAGGTACTGCCGACCGAGAATGTGAATGCCGTTTGGGCGTTGCTGTGCCCAAGGATCTGTTGCACCGTTTAGTCCATTTGGCAAAGAGGCTACACACGGCAAACGACCGATCAGGGGCTCGATTTCTGCTAAACTGAGACATGGTCGCGCACCAGAACAATCGACTACTAGTCTGGTCGTACAGCATGCCCAGCTATGGAAATGCGGGGATTGCAACCGCAGAAGACTCGCTGTATGTTGCCCAGGTATCACTTAGTGTGGTAAAGCGCTGCTTAGACTTTTTCAACTTGCTTGCAAGTTGACCAGAGCCTGGGCGTGGCACAGAGGCGCCTCAGGGAAGTATACATGGTATGGGGACAGCAATCCTCCATGTTACGACATGGCAAATATTCCTTATCACTGACACAGAGGTACGTGCACTAGTCGTCTATCTGGCTCAGCCGTGCATTTGGAGCAACCGCAGCACGATAATTACTTGTCTATTGTGGTCTGATTGTTGATTCTGGAGTGTTTGGGCCAGCGGGCTCTCGCGGAGTATCCGGTAACATGTCTGAAAAGACGGAATTTGAAACGAATCTAGCGATGCAGCCTCAACCTCATCAGCGGAGCACTGGCCGTTGCGGTGGAGCCTCGAGCAGATCCCGCTGTCAGGGTTCCTAGCTGGAGCTTGTTTAGTGGCCTTTCCGCTCCCAATTGGAACAGACCTGCTCTTCCGGCGCCACCGCTGCTATCTAGGGCACAACACAGCATCCCTGCGAGGTATACATCGACATGTGCACTGTTCCTGGGCAACGCAGCAATACAGGCGAAGAAAAGCGCGTAACCCAATAAAAAGTCAACTTTGAATTGATGCTGGTGGAGCTGGCACTTCCAACAGAATTGCAATAAAAAAGACGACAATCTACAAAAATAAACCCGTGTAGCTTGATATTGCCTCGAAATCGCACGAACGGGTTTTAGGCAATGCCCAGACAAAAACTCGTCCCACTAACCTGAATACGGGTGAAACCAAGCCCCTCAAGGCGTGTGGACTAACCTATGCATCCTTCATCAGTGAGTGCTCCACTTGTGCAGCAGCATAGTGTTTGTGGGATGCAACACCGAACTAGAGAACACACAAGCTCCATTCTCTGAGAGGGCTGTAAAAGGCTCCCGGATTGCGGCGGTGCCAAGTACAAATTCCCAGAAACGAGAGATGAGTTGTGCAAACCTTATGGGTTGCTGGGCAGCAAGAAGGCTGTTTTTCTGAATGCCGAATTTGTCTCCGTTTCCAGCGTCATAGGCTGACGAGTATTTACCTACTAGCGTCGCCTGCTGCCGCCATCTGCCACAGACATTGGTGGGCATGTACTTAGCGTGGTTGCTTTTTCGCATTATTTTCACATGAAAGAATTGTTCCGATCTTGGCGGGCCGAAGCGAGAAGTGTTGGGCAGCCGAGTTCCGAGGCGGCGCCCTGCACCACCAAATTATACACGGTTCCTTCAATATGTTTATTTGAATACAATTTGTACAAATGCTCTGCTCTATGGCTCTTTATGCTCTGCATTTGAAAAATGCCCGGCTTAGCTCCTTAGTTGGCCGCACACTTTCCGACCCACACTGGCTGCAAGCTGCATAACCTCATTGCTTGCGCTGCAGGGTGAGGGTAATGCATCGAGGCCCACACATCACTGATGGGGCCTACCCGAGATAGTTAACCCTGTATTGCACAGCATAGATATCCACACAAACTATATATATTCGTGCATTTTCCAACTCTGGGTAGTGCCAAACATCAGTTCTAGTTTCCTGAGGTGATTGATCTTTTTAGTGTTGTCCTTTGCCCCTTGCCTTATTGTCACTTCCATCAAGTAACATCCTGTTTCTCTTATCTTTCACATTCAAGCCATGTTTATTTCCTACGCTGTTGTTGAGCTGTTCATTGTAAGAACCTTTCTGTCGCTAGCTCTGCTATGTTTCAGCCCGTGCCTTCTCGCCTTTGGCATTGACGTCTCTCTATACTCATACCGTGTCACTGCCAAAGCAGTGGATGGAACTGTTAGCATTGTCGCAAAGCGAGTCGAAGACATTTACTCTCTCAAGAGTGCGACCAAGGACCAAAGACGATCACCACTACGTCTTCTCAAACGCCGCGCTCCTACTGTCGAAGGCTACTGAAAAGCACCGATCACGTCCCATATCATTTTCGGCCGTTCTGTTCCGACACTTTCACATGCGCTGCCGACAGTTAACTTTACTACCTAACCGACATTGAACCGATCACAATTGAAAAGTTCGGGACGCAGCGGAGTCCGCCATTATCCCCGCCCTTGGCATTTGCGTGTTTCCACAGACGTCGAAAACGTAACCTGTCAATGCCTCCTTCTCGCAAAACGCCCTCACCAATGCACACATAGAAACGGCGACGGCAGTTATGTCGTCTCCTCAGCATGAGCATCGTTGACTCGGGCTGGATCCCGACACAGCTTTCTGTTGAAACGTGCACCCTCCTTTAGACTTGATTTATTGTTTAAATTTAACTTTTTCCAGTTAATTCTACTGCACCTTCCCTCCGAACGGTCGTTCCGAAATTCGCTACGATAATTTTCCAGCTTTTTTGCATTGTCTCAGTTCTCCCATTCCGTACACGTTAATGCCGAGCAATCCCGTCCCGGATGCATATCATATTTTTTCCCCATTCTCCACATAGCTCGGCAGCTTTCCGAGGCAGCAGTACCTTACCGAGGACCGCAGAATCCCCTGTAATATCTGCCGAAGCTCAGCCATTTTTATCTCCATTTTTCTGGTCAAATGCTCAGCGCCTGACCGTTAGACATTTCTGTGCCCCGAGCTGGCGCTGATCGCGAGCTGTTTGCTACGACCCACGAAGTGGGGCCGCAGGGTGATCACTGCCTGACTTTGCGCACCAGTGAGCATGTCGATCACCACATCGCGCAGAGTGATGGATATTCGCTTTGCATGTGCAACTGAACTTCACGGCCCAGTACTGGACGGGCATTCCATGGGCGAACGTGTTATTCTCTTGCATGCTGATCCTCGACGTCAGCGTCGACGATCATGTTTAGAACTGTCGAGATTCGACGAAAGGGTCCTAGTCTTTCCTTCTTTTGTCTTCGTCTGCTCCATCTTGTCTTCAACTTTCGCCGCATCTTATTCCACTTTACGTGCTGATAAGAGCCGAAATTGAACATGAAGCTGGGATATGCCCCTAATATTGGGTACACATAGGAATTGGGCTACGTAAGTAATCAACCGTACCTTGCTTGACGGTTCTAAACCGAGGGTCCCAGATGTGCCTGGACTGCTCAAGATTAAAATCATTTCGCTAAATTCTGTCTACTCTTGTTGTTATAGTTGAGTACTCTACTGCACGCTTGCTATTCGCCGTGCTGCTCCCAGCTTTCACAGCCCAGAGCTCACTACCCAACTCCTAGGTGGAGTACCCAGGTAGCAACTCCCAAAGGCTAATCTTCGTGAAAATTGCCTTGATCACTTTTCATCAAACATGCCAGCTCCAAGAGAAGAGTCGCTTATTTCCTCAGTCGCCAATATCGTTAGAGGCCAAGGGTCTACCGTCATCATCAATGTCACCCTGTTTATTGTAAGTATTCACTTGTAAAACTACTCTGCGTATCATTACTAACATCCAGGCAGGTGTTGTTTTTATCAAGTCGCCTTTGATGGATAATCTGGCTCCTCAAATCTAAAATACTAGATGTAAAACTAAATGTAAATAGATCATTCCATTATTGTTACGAATACTTGAGAACATGCATGCTGTTTTGTTGCGATACCACCCTTGTACTTTATTGTGGTGACGATCTTTGCAACTCCTTAAATGCCTGGCCAACGATTCTCTTCATGTCCTTGTAGCTCACAATCAGACAATTCTGTTCATCTCTGGATACAAGCAGAATGTTCTCTTCGATACCAGCGTCGAGCTTGTTAAGGCAAGTAAGGACATGTCCCAGATCCACAACGGGACGTCCACGTTCATCAACTTGGTGAAAGACATAGTCTCTGAACAGCTTGATAACATATCGATCGCCAGTTTCTGACCAACGAGGGTTATTCTCATACTCTGGTCGTTCGTTGATGAATCCAAACTTACACATAAGTCTCACAAGTCGGCCATTTTCAAGCTCTCTGCTCAACAGCTCCTCTTGTGAATCATTCTGAGAAAGCGCGGCATCCAATGTCTTTGAAATTGCATCAGTGCATTCCAGTAATACATCCTCAATATTTGAATCTTCGCCTCGTAGTAGCTCTACCACATATCCTAGGTTCTCCGAATAAACTCCCTTAATGTAAGACATCGACTGCTCAATGTTTTGATGCGCAGTAAGAGAATTGCATGCAAGATTAAGAATTACGTTTCCTAGCATGGTCAAATCTTCATGCTTATTGCCTGCATTGCCGTTCGACTGATAAGACACAACGTCCATCATTCCCAGACAATTTAGGCGAACTCGAGCCTTGCCTGTGACTAGAATATGCTTCAAATCAACCACACCTCTAGCTGTGAGTCCCTTTTTGTGAACTTCTCTCAGAGCACCGGCCAATTGACAAAGGTAGCCCCAAATTACATGTTCCGCAATAACCGGAACGTTACCAGAGACGGCAACCTTGAAAGTTCTCGGGCCAAAGTGCGCTTCCATCAGCGTCTTGGACAACGGGAAGTAATCATATACGAATACCAGGGAGTTGTCACCAAAGTCTCGAGTGGTAAAAGCTTCATGTACTTTGATTATCGAGGGTCCAGTTAGCGTTTCCCAGAACTTGACAACGCCAATTGCATGCTCATCCGTAATACGGTAGCCTTCGATTCTACGTAGGCAATAAACATGACCATCGTTGATATTGGTGGCCTTGTATGTCCAGACTCTATGCCCGCCAAACACCGAAGGAAGCGGCTGTGACTCGTCCAGAGGGACTAGCGAGTAGTACACGTTGACAAACTCTGGTACAGGTACATTTGAGGTATTCACCGCAAGTCTGGCGGCATTCTTCTTCTGAAGGGTTTCGCGAATATCAGCTGGCAGGAAGAAATCGTCCACCATGCGTTCGTTTGCAGGCATGTTCTTTTTGCGCCCAGTCCCAGGGGCATACAAATGGTACTGAAGAGAATTCACAGATGGCTGATCAGGGGGTGCTGGGTGAGGTACGTCTCTTGTATTGATATTCATATTGGAGAACTGGTTAGTGAACCCATTGTTGGCTGCCTGCTCGTAGTTTCCATATACGTTACTGTCATAGTTGAAGCTGTTATTACCATCAAAGTTCTGTGGCACGAACCCATTGTTGTTGTAGTCTGGCACAAACATTGAGCCCGATTGCGTTGCTTGAGGGACTGTCCGGTTCGGAGCTGTGTATGGAGCAGTCTTTGATGTGAATGATGAAGTAGGGGACGAGGTAGGCTTGAACACAGGAACTGCGGACGGTGTCCTTGCCCGTGGAATCGATCGGGTGGGGGACGAGCTAGGCTTGAACGCAGTTGCAGTTGGCGATGTCGAACCCAGGATAGGTTGAGTGGGTGATACTGTTGGCCTGAAAATGGGCGCTGAAGGCGTCGTTGAGCGATTCACCTGAGTAGGGGATAACGTGGGCTTAAACACGGATGCTGACGGCGTACTAGAACGCGTATTCACAAACACATCGGCAGGTTCTGCTGGAGTCGCGGTAGGTGTGAAAAACGGTACTTCACTGGGTTTGAACGGTGTTGCAGAGTCTTTCAGTTTCCTCTTTAGTTTCTTTGCGCTGGCAGTCGAAGTTGTAGGGGAAGCAGCTCCAGAAGGAGAGGACGGTGGCTGTTCTTCTGCAGGCGAAGCTCCTAGCGAATCATGTCTGAAGATGCAACCTTTGTCGGCGTATTTGCAGTATCCATGAATGAGAATATTTCTGCATGGGGTCGCGAGCTGGCTTCCCTTGGAAGAACCTTCTTCCGCAGAGCTCATCTGTAGCATGTACTCTGTGTAATCAGTGATTGAGCTGCGGGACACGCCGCCTATTGGCTTTAAGACTTGGCCGTTTGCTTGGTTGCGATAGCGGCCGCTTGGTGTCTGTGATGGATTTTGTGCACGCTAATCGGGAGGTTGGCGTGGGAGGCGGCAACGCGATTTCCCTTGGAGTCCTGACTTGGTGGTGAGAGAAGCAGCACAATGTAGTATACAGAAATATGCTAGATGTCCAGCTCTAAATGATCAATGGCACACCAAACTCTTGATATCCTGCTGTTTTTCCACGCGAACCTTGAATTCCCTTAGAGATGATAAGTCACGTGATATGGATTCTTGAGTGACGAACTGTTAGTTGTTGGTTAAGCTATATATTGACATATGATCTTTTAATAGTGACTGTTGCGACTTGAACTTTACTTTGACTAGCGTTGTACATATGTCAAATCTCGTTAAGAAACCACCATGACTATTGCGGAGTAGTTGTTGTGAGATGCGCAGCACGACGTGGGTTCGAAACGGCAAAGGATTGCGGAGCAGTGCGAGCTTAAATATGATACCTCTTCTTTCTTTCTATTCTCTCTATAACTTTCATTATTAACTGAAATGGCTGACCAGCAGCGTGAATAATTCAATAGACGGTTAGCCTATAGGCTCGAGGATCGTCCTGGGTACATGGGAAGCTCAATTACAACGAATGGGTTCGGAATGACCAGAAGCATCGTTTTAAGTCATTCACAGTTTCGTGATGTATATGCCAACTGGTCAGTGAAGGTGAAACGGTGACGGGCACAACTCGTTGTCAGCTGCTCATCATGGACATCTCCCAGAATGCGCATCTGCCCAGTGCTAGGAGCCCTCAGGCTAGCAGGGTATTGGAATCACAAGACGGAGATCGAGCTGATTCGAACTCGTGTCCACATGAGCTCGGCAGATTTGCCACCAGTATGAATGAAATTGCTTTCGTCACCTCCGCTACGAATCGACTATGACTCACCTACAGAAAAACGGCTATCTGTCGAAACGGGTCTCTCGCTTTCAGATATTCTTATCGGATTCGTTTCTTAACGCTCAGGCGCAACGGCCACGCGCTAGTGCGTTTGAGGCTTTGCACCGTTGGAATATCGTCAGACGACAATGCAACTCAATTAATACTACAGATTACAAAATATTATATCAAATACCATCGCTTCTATCTAATCAAGTGATTAGCTTGGCTTCAGCCCCAGAGCGCTCCATGCATGTTGCGTCTGACGTCGTCAGGGTTCTGAGGAGGAGGTGCTGAGCGTGGAGGTGAGGAAGGCGGTTGCTGTCGCATCGGGAACATGGAGCCCTGATGTCGATATGGAGAGCCTCCCAAATCACTTTGCTGCGGAGCACTGTCATAGTACTGTTGTTCAAAGTGATCATCACCATAGCTACGAGGGGCTGTCATCCTGCCGGCAGGATAATTTCCAGGGCTATTATTGTAAGGTCGCTGATGAGCTGTGGGAGGGGACTGAGACATCCATGCCGTGTCATACTGATTGCGGTCATAAACAGTGTTGTTGTAATGCGAATATTGCGGATCTTGAGAAGGAGGCGGGCTGAATTGTCCTGGAACAGACTGTCGGATAGGAACTGGGTTAGATTGTGCCCTTGGTCTGTTTTCGGCGTACTGCTGTTGCTGGTCATCACCCCAAGATGCATATTGGGGCTGGGCTTGGCGCCCGCGCTCGTATGACGATGCCCTGCCAGTTCTTGTGGAAGCTCTACGACGTGTCCTGCCGGGATCCTGTCCTATCGATCTGCTCCCAGAGCGAGACCGGGATGGAGAAAGTTCGTGTAATGGCTCCATGGTGATGAGATCCTGCAATGCCATACGGCGTTCTCTTATACTACTAATGATACCCATAATACACTAGTTATTCAGAAGATAAAAGAGACGAGTGTAAAAGAATAGAAAGTGAAGTGTAAGAGAAAGAAAAGGATCTTGGCAAGTATTTGTAGAGCTTGCAGGCGGAATTTTTTCCGCTGTAGCCGTTTATCATTTCGGCGTTAGTCATGTACATCATAGGCGCTCACGTGGAACTCTCTCACAGAGGAGTCACCTCTGTGTTTCCGTGCCCAGCGATGATGTAAGCGGTACGGTTGCGCCGCACGCGCCGCACGCGCCGCACCGTGTGCTGGCGATCTGTAGTGGCAAGCCCTGGAACAAGAAAGAAGGGCAGTGCATGGCGATGGCACGGCTGTGCAGCGAGAGTCGGGAGCTGCGGGGCGGGGGCCAAGTGCAGCAAGCACTGCACGCATAGAGCCGCCAGTACCATGGTAGGGTGATCTTCCTAAAGTTGCCCCCTGCCCTGGCACTTTTCATTTAATCTTGCGACTGGTACCTTGTAACGCACCATTCACCATAATCGGTGCTGCGCTTAGCTCGAGGCAGCCAAGCCATTGGCACGCCATTGGCACGCCATTGGCACAGCGAAGCTAACTTAAATGACGAGCATCAATGGCAAGCTACAGCAACAAGGGATTGTGGTCGACATGACGTCGTTGGTGCTGCGCTGGCCAATTGCCATGTGCGGCCAGCCCTCCGGTGGCATTTGCCCCCAGCAGGATCTCGTCATCTAGTTTGTATCTGGATAGGGTGTACTTACTCGATAAGGAAGCTGTGTCTTGTGAGACAAGGCACTGGTCGCCTGACAGATACTGGCTTCCACGAAAGTTCGAGAAAATAAAAATGCACCAGTAAAAGTGTATGCGACTAATCTCATATACTCCCCTCCACAGCAGATAGAAAGTATTCCGCTCTCTTTTTGTGCCTTCCCTCTTTGCGACCCCCTCATCTGTTGTCGTATGCTCCTTGTTACGTCGTCGCGCCTGTCAGGTGACATCATATCCGGCAACTCATGTGGGGTAAGAGTCAAACACAGCCCTCGTCCGAGCCGGGGCAACACTATATAAGGCTGACGCGCTCTCCCTGTAATTTACCTACTTACAAACAACTTTCACACTCAATTACATTTAACTACTTCACAATGGGACACACTACTAGATACGCTGGCGAGGACGCTGAGCCAAGATTCTTTGCTAAGCACGGCCTGGTTGGAGCTGATCCAACCAAGATTAAGAAGAACGGTGCCGGCAGAGGCAACTGGGGTTCCACTGAAGACGAGATCGATGATGTCGCTGACTCTGGTGAATTTAACTTTGCGCATACCCGTAGAAGAACCAACTCTTCCACTGGCCCTCGTCCAGAGTTGCTCAAGTCAATGTCCCGTGAGGAGGCTGACGCACTCGAAGAAGAGTAAGTCTGCCATGTAAATAGAACAATTAGCGCTCTGAGAGCCACGAGGTCCTCGCTTGATGCGGGTCTTCTTTATATATATACAGCATACATGAATTCAATGACAATTACATTTCTGACATTTCATTCTTTGACGGCATGTCTGATCAATTTCTGACAGCATTTACTTTCTACCTTAGAAATTATCCATAGGACGAGAGCTCATCCCTGGTTAATGACCAAATGTCAATACCTGTTGACACTTCTTTGTTTTTAGCAACCCCTTTTTCCAGCGCCGAGGGATTACTGCACGTTCTGCAAGGGATGCCACTAGGTTTTCACTAGACCACTTCGGGACTAGCGTTGTTTCAAGATTGACATTGTAATTATCGAAGCCACCGCCAAATGGCACACGTAATCTCACATGATTGTGACCCAGGACTACACACACAGCCAGCTGAAGTGTGACGAACTGCGGACGAACTGGACAAAGTCGCCTTCTCTAGATGACAAAGCGCAACCCCAGCTAATGCTATAGCGACATACCAGCGACGCCGGTTGCTACTCTTTCGTCAGCAGAATCGTCATCGTTACGGGTTTGCTTTCTTGGTGGAATAGCTCTTGATGCACTCTGGGCATGACCCTCGCGCACACCATCGTCATCATCGTCGTCATCATCATCGTCATCATCGTCGTCATTATCTTCTTCATCATCTATCAGATCGTCTTCATCGTCGTCGTCATCATCATCGTCAGGGTAGCCGCCCAACTTGAGAACAATCTTATTAACAATCTCGTTCCAGTCCATCATGCCGCCCATGCCAATATCACCATAGGAGCCAACTACCTTCTCGACCGGCTTGAGGACTTCTATCCAAGGCATCTCTTCTTTGATGATCTTCAAATGGCGCTTAGTCGCAGGATGGTTGTAGGCGTACGACAGCATGGCAGGTGCAATCATCACAGGGTACTGAGTATTCCAGGCACGCACAACATTGGTCAGCAGGTTATCGCACAAGCCCAAAGCAATCTTGCCCAAAGTGTTTGCAGAAAGCGGAGCAATCACAAGAATATCAGCCCATTTCCTCAGTTCAATATGTAGCACAGGGTCGGTTCTCTGCTTCCAAGTAGACCACTCGTCACTATCACGCCAGATGGTAACAGATGGAGGAATCTCTCCCCGTGAAACAAACTGTTCCGCAGCCTTTGTGAGAATCAAATGAACCGCCACTCGTTGTGATCCATAGATTTCATACATCTTCTGGATGATGGAGCACATCTTTGCGGTAGAAATGGAACCAGTAGCAGCGAACAGAACATGCAACTTGCCATCATTCATTGGCAGACGTGGATCGCCAGCCGTACTAGACTTATCAGAGGATGTAGGGCGATCACGTGGCTGTTGCAGAGCCTGAGACGGTTGCGAAAGCTGTTGTTCTTGTTCCTTAGCGTTGCTAGTCGCTTCCTTAATAAGATTTGGCGTCTTGGACGATTTTGTAAATGCGGGGTGCTCGCCACCAGAGTTTGAGCCAGAGCCTGAACGGGACCTCAATCCCGAATGACCTTCCACCTCATCTTGCAAGAAGTGTGCATGGACAGAACCCTGTTTGTGGTGAGAGGCCATGTCTGTAGCAGCTAGCGAGTTCTGAGTAGATACAGGGGCAGCTGTCTTCATGAAGGAGTCTTTGTGTGGATCTGGTGAATATGAATGTACCGAATGCTGTAAAATAGTCTGCGGTTGCGGCACCTGCTTACTCATCGGTTGAGAAGGAGCAGTGCCTTTCAGAGAGTCTCCAGTCATTATTAAAAACCACAAAAGTGAAGATAGCCTAGAGGCGTTTGGTGAGAAACCGAGTGGTTTCGATTAGTCCGAAAGAAAAATAAATAAAGTGTTTTGTGTGTGTGATGAGAGAAAGAAACGAGGGCCCAATATTTTTGGCTGTGGTGTGGTCAGGGAGGAATCTTCGGAATGGTTGGGTACTCGCCTGCACCGGACCCTGAAGTGGACAGGAGGGAGATGACCGGAAGGTCAGGGAGGTAAGTCCCGGAGGAGCATGGAAAGCAATATACTCAAAATGAGACTTGAGAATTCTAGACCAACAAATATACTTTGCTTTTTGACCTCCCTCGAGAACTGCTTACCTCGGACTTTCCCCTGCACGTTGATTCGCTGTGCAATGCCCTTTTGGTTGCGAGCTAGGAAAACTGCCATTAAAAGCTCCACCACACCCAATCGGCTATCAGTGCAGGATGCACTCCTTCACAATGGAAAATTCCTGCAGAATCACGCTAATAACGGCAAAATATCGCGACATACTGAGAGTAAGAAACAGAGTGAAATTTAAAAATCGTGGAAAACAGTATATGAGTAGGACTTTTGAGACTGGCCGATACGAAACTGGCTACCTAATGTGCAGAGAACATTGGCCCATGATTTGGGATTGCAGTCCTAAGTGAGCGGTCAGCTTTGAAGGGGACGTAGCAAGGAAGGTTTCTGTTACAGGGTGTCATGTTGTAATACAAAGAGCTGTGCAGCTGGCGGAATGGGGAACCTCATTGCTCATTCTTCCGGGATATAGCAGCACTTCGCAGGTGCTCTGGGCTTGCAGGCCGGCGGGATTGTCCGAGGCGTTGATTTGCCTAAATAGGAAGGTACAGCGAGACTCAAATTACAAATCGATGAATACCTTTCATGAATCAGCTGTTGGGATGGACAGATACACGACTTTGATGCTGTGTGACTCGAAATGACTTTACACTGATCCATGGTATACTACGCTAACTGTTGTGAGTGGTCATCTGTCACCAATGCTTGAAATGGTTCTCAGTTGCACTGGGCGCTCAAAAGGAGAACGCCGACGAATAATCTGAAACATACTCGTATGATAGTTTAACCTCTGGTGAAGGTTTCTTATTTCTAAAGGCGCTCGTCAATGTTGTCACGGTAACTCTCCAGATCAACAACAAGAGCGAGACGTATGGATGTATTACCGTGATAAGACGTCTTTGCTAGGGCAGCCGCCGATATCGCCGCCTGCTATATAGTTTGGCGTCTGGGTTTGTTCTGCTGCAAACGTTCAGCCGCTTTGGCGAACGGCCCCTGACGCTAACGTACAGATTCCGAAACATCTCAAAAGAGTAGTAGATTAAAGGAGGGTCGCGGGGATGAGGGGAAACGTGCCGGATAGATTCTTTTGTATGGATTCGCTTTCATCTCGAGACCATTTACCTTAACAGATATTCTGGAACGTCTTTTTGCGATTTTGGGACTGGAGCGAGCCCGGAAGAGGCGCAAACCAGATTGAACCTGCCAGTGAGAGGGCACTAATATGTGCCCAGCCGCGGACTCTCCTTCTCAACATTGAATGTACTACCCCTCTAATCGTACGACGACGGCATTGACAGAGGGCGTGCGCAAAATAAAAGTCATGACTGCGGTACCGTGCAGGGTAGTATATTGGGGGCGTGGAAACAATTTGTATTCATGATGCTCTGTATCAGTTATCTAGTAATCAGACATCTTTGAATCTATAATAAGGATCCACGGACTCTCAGAGGCAGTGTTTATAACCACCACGTGAAGGACACCACTCCCCTGGACAAGGGAAGCCACACATTTTACTGCCCTCGGCACAGTCTAGGCAGTGCCTGAGCATTGCTTGATCATGCTTGCATTAGAAAACCCAGCCGGCGGCCCTGCGCCATCCTTAGGGGTTGTTGAGAGTATGCGCAACGCCTCCAGCTGCGAGTGCTATCTTTTAGAGAAGCACAGCTGGTGGGTAAACATGCGCCAAGGTGTTTCAACAGCACTTATTCTTGCTTCTAGTAAAGTTTATGCGAACGCCCCGACACATTTGTGCGGAACAGGGTCGAGTTCGTAGATGTTCCGAGTGGACCCAACATTGCCAACAACGAGCTCGGCAACTGTTTAAGACTTGAGAACACAGTAGTTGGTAAAGAAATAGAGCTGCAAAGGTAAATGAGATTGTAAGGTACGTAGCCATTTCTTGACACTAGAGACAATGCAGGCACTACTTCTGGATCAGTACATGTCCTAGGTAAAATCTTGGCGAAGCAGAGAATCGAAAGTCCAAATAATGAGTCCACTCAATTAACTATAGCATCGTTCGTATACATAAATATAAGATCTCCGAAGCAGAGGATCTTGTTAAATTAGTCTAGGCTTTGTAAAACCTGAAGAAAACAGGAACAAGGCACAAATCTAGTTAGCACCTTGCATTCCACCCAAGTACTTTTCCCTCTCTTCTAGCAGGAAGCGAATGTAGAGGCAGGCAGAGTCCAAGACAGCACTCTTGTTTGGCTTTGACGCGTCGGTGGTAGGACGGGTTCTCCACTTGGGGTCAATAAGCTCAAAGAGCTCCTTGTGTTTGCTGTTGAGTGAAGCTCTATACTTCTTTTCAATAATGTTGTGAGCGACACGCTGAGAGTCAGTGAGAGGAGATCTCTTTCTACGTCTAGGCTTTGACTTTCTTGGCGCCGGCGCCGAGGAGGAGTTGGTGTTGGAGTTGTGAGAGGCCGGTTGAGGAGATTCAGCATCGGAAGCCATTGAGGACGGCGTCGAGACGGCCGATCCCGTAGATATTGAGCTGGCATAGGGCAACTCAGGCACAGTCAGAGAGTCATTCCAGTCAATGATTGGAACCGACTTGGCCCTTGGAACAATGTCAGCAGCAATGTACTCCGGGGAGAAGGGAGGCCACTCACCCGAGATAGAATGGTGGTGAAGATCTTGGAAGGTAGGTTCAAAGTCCTCGATACGAAGCTCGGGAAAGCGGGGAGAGTCGGTACCGACAAGAGCGGGATCAACGTGGAGCTGATTGGCAAGGTGATTGTCATCGCTGAAAATTCCGTAAACGTTTGAGGTCATGGTGGACAGGGGAACAGTAGGACTGGAGTAAAGAGTAGATAGACAGTTTCAGCACAGTATAAGTTGAAGTAGAAGTTGATTGAAATGGAAGCGAGGCTAGGGGATACGGGTGGTTCTTATATAGTAGTTTATCGGCTGAGGCGACGGAGAAAGTCCATCCTGCAGCATCTGCAGGATCCTACGCCTCAATATGAGTATCCTAGCACGTACGGCGCATACAAGATCAATTGCTTTTTCCCCTTGAACATTCCGTTTTCGGTCGAGACCCACACCATTTAGCACGCCTGCGGGGGGCGGAACCACCTGGTTCCGAGCAAGGTGTCAAGTGCGAGGTCACTAGGAACTGGGGATTTGAGCGGTTAGCACTGATTAGGCCATTTGTGGCCCTTGTGAAATAATTCAATTTGCGCGCGGTGGTGCAGCTGTGCGCTTGGTGTGCGCATATCGATTCGCTCGGGGCACATTGTTCCAGCCAGGTTCCGGAGCTCATTGATAATTGATGAGACGAGCAATAACGACCCATAACGCAACGAAGCAATTGAGGCACAGATGAAGGCTTACAGCAATGATGCTCTGCCTCCACGGCCGCGCCTAATCCAGGGCAGCTACAATTGGCTCCGCTAATGTCAATTGGGCCAACAATTTACATTACCCTCTGCCCACTATCCAAAAGGGTCCTTCACTGCCAGGAACCGGGGCGGATGTGCGACCGTCCCGTGGCTTGGGGTGGCTCTGTGCGGGAGGCATCGTGTGGTGGGATGGTTCACTGCCCCAAGTAATGGAAGGGCTGTGAGCGAGGCTGGGGTATAAGGGGCAGTAACAAGGCGCGGTAAAATAGAGTTGACAGGTGCTATTTTTGGATCAAGAGCAAGCGTTAAAGAAGCATAAATACTTGAACTTTCCCTCGCGAATCGCTGGCCCTGTAGTTGCGCCTGCCCGGCACTGGAACTAATTGGCCCGGCCGCCGGTGAAAATATACCTTTGGCGTCTCTGCGCTGGGGCTTCCACCTAGCACCCTGTTTCACACTTGACGCAGAATGCACGATCAGCGGGTGCCAGGCCCTTTCCTGGACTAGCGCTGTCAGATCAAAAACAAGCAGAGCTAGCCCCCCGTGGCGTCTGCAAGTCCTGGCCCTATTCCAAACGAGGATCCGCTTATCAAGGAACTTTCTGAGTGCCTGCCTTTGTACTGTCGTGGTATATCTCCATGCACAGAACATGTTTGAGTAGCTTTAGCCTAACTTGATGTGCGTCAAGAGGGCGTCAAGGCCCTTGCATGCGTCTGCTTATAAAACTGCGGAGGAGCAAGCGCACTTCTAGAAGTGCACTGGGGCCAAGAGCCTTCGGGGCCGCGGCGTTTGATAGAAGCGTTCGTTTCCACATTGTGCGGCATCCGGCGTAAATATTGGTTTGTGGCTCGAGATTGGTCAACCTCCGGCTGGCCTCTCGTCGGCGCCCCGCCGGTGGTCACAGTTTCCATGCCTAGCTCGCTTGTGCCTGGAGGGGAAAGCTAGCTATGCATGAGAACCGTTTAGGTTTATGCACAATGCATGCTAAGATATCAAGACCTGGAACAAATAGGTCCAATGGCAGTGAGAGTTTAACGGGGCTAAAGCTAAAAAGAATCAAGCCCCAGAGCATTAGATAGACAAGTGGTACAAGAGTAGGTATATTGCGCTAAATCTATCCCATGCCCGCTCCCGTGTATCAGTGCGTGCGGCGAAATCCCTAGCCTGGCGTCAACGTGTGAATGGTTGCACTCCGGTACCCGGGCAGAAAACTTGCCGGCACCCGTGGAGTACCCCTTTCCATCGCTAGTCGGTACACATTCCCAATGCGTACTTTGGAACCACTAGGGACGAAATAATTAACAAAAGCAAGTCAAGAGAAGCCACAAAGCCGTTTGCTCTGGCAAATCAGACCGCCCCACCACCAAGACATTGGTTGACAGCTTTCGCGCTAAAACGCGACTAGTGCAATACTCGAGCACGCCAGGCTGAAATCCCCAACCCGAGGCTCTCGCTGAGCGTCGTTTGGTAACGTATGTCCGCAATCTTGCTGCTGTCAGCCGCTGTCAGCCGTATTCGTCAATGTGAGTCGTAGTGAGTCGCTCTCACTGTTGCTACTACGGTCGGTCGTATCGAAGTCACAAGATTGGTTAACTGCATATACGCGGTCCCCAACGTCAATCAGCTCGCAAGCAAATTCCCAGAGATCACTCCTTCCAGGGCGGCGGGATGCACACTGCATGCTGGATCGTAGGCATGGAACTGAAACTGGTGTAGCCGCTTCATGATGCCACTTCCACAAGTGCAGAGGAGAGCCGTACTGCAGGGGCACCCGATGCAACAATGATAGGACATTTTGTCCACACTAGTTTCACGCCGCCCTTTCGGCACTACCCCACTGTACGCTCGCCAGTAGGCACCCTGAGGGCACCCCTCAGCTAGCCAGACGGTACACCCTGGATACGCCCGAGTCTCTAGTATCAGGTACGCCAATGGTCGACTCACAAAAAAGAAAGGTAGCGAAGGAAACAAGGCCGTTGCTTAGCGCCCCACATCAAACTCGTCCATCGATTTCGACGCCTTCAACCGTCTTCTCGAATGCTGTTTTGACTCCCTTCTTGCGCTGCCGCTCTTCATACTTGTCCTTCGAGGCCAGCACCCGACCAGCAATTGCCTTGGCGTCAACGGCAGAAAATCGTGACGGGGCTAGTACTGTGAGCGGTGCAATCGGCGAGTTTGTAGACTTGTTGCCGCTAACTTCGTATTCTGCTTCCACTCTTAGTACACCCCTAAGCGCCTCGGCATATGTCCGGTCCTCATCCGCCTCTGCACCAACTACTACGGCATCAACATATCTGCATTGCAACACGCACAGGGTACGCTCAATGAGGTTCATTACGGGAAATCCTGCCCCCTGACGCTCGCAGACAGTAGCGTCTGATAGCACGCCTATCGCTATCTTGATGTCATCACCAACTGACTCGCGGACACGGCGCAATAAGTCAATGTCGCCTACTGAGAAAAGGTCAAATGAACCTCGGACATATGCCCACTTGTCGGACGCCTCAACCTCAATGCTACCCTGAACAACATGTACCAGCTTTTCTGCAGCGTATACAAAAACTGAGCAATGTGGACTGCTCGCGTCTGCAGCTGTAGCATACTTGGCAAACATATCTACTGCCGGGACATTGAGATTCTCCAGGAACTGAGTACTGTCGCTCTCCTCAGTACGTCCAGTCTGGACAGTGGCGTTTGAGCTGGCAAAAGAGCTGGCGCTGTCGTGCAGACTGACCGACTTGGCATCCTCAGTAGCCTCGTCAAGGATCGCATCACCCGTCACAAAGTGATCCACTGATCTGTCAAGAAGTCTCTGTACCAAGTTTGTAGTGGAAATGAAAGGCGTCCTCTTTACAACTATAAAACGACCCAGATCCTTCATCGTCTGATAGCAATCGTTTCCATCAGCATCTGTTGTAATATCATCGCCGTGAACAACAAATGTGCACCCATGTGCATCCATAACCGCTGGATCCGTTACATACGGGGCTCTTGCAATCGCCTTTGTACACCATCTACACGCCTGCACTGCCATCATTCTTTCCTCCAAGTTCATTACAACTGGACCCTTATTTTTGAGGATTTCTTCGTCCGAGTGAACGCCAACGTAAAGCTCAGAGCCAAGTTTTCTAGCCTGGCGCATAGCGCCTGCATGGCCGTGATGAGCAAAGTCAAAACAGCCGTCTACCCACAAACGCGACGACGTGGTCATTATTGCTGGTAAATCATCTCCTCGAGGTGGGAAATAGCTTGACAGCGCGCACGTGAAAATGGCGGTCACGTGAAAGGGCAAGACATGAACGTGAACAGAGACAGAAAGCCTATTGTTTATTTAAGAGTACAGTGTGTTTAATACAAGAGCCGTTTGTGGGCGACGTAGTCACAATGTCTTTGTGCTTAACGGTATCTGCTTGTTCTCGGTGGGGGCGGTGGGTTGAACCCATTGTTAGGGGGAGGGGCTCTGTATGCTTGCTCTGGAGGGTTATAAGGATTTGGTGGATGGAATTCTTGAGTATTCGATCCAACTGGTTTGTGTCCGCCACTGCTTACTACACCGTCTCCAGTACCTTGATGCCGTGGAGGTGCCAATGACCTTTCACTCGACTGAGTAGCGACTCGAGGAGGCGCAGATGGATGTGGGCCACTCGCGGTTCTTGGTGGGCCAGCTGCAGTCCTCGATGGACCACTGCCTGGCGCTGCAGTTGCTCTCGGAGGAGGGTTTAGTGGTTGAGTCACGGCTGGTGTCGCCGCTGCGAACTGTTTATGTCTCTCATTAACCTCCTTGTTCAACCACGTGTCCATAAGAGCCGCATTCTTAGTGCTACTGGAGTACATCCAGGTGAAAAATGGTCCAAGGAAAGGGATCAGAGATACCAGAAGCTCCATCAGGATATTGCCCGACATTTTAGCTTGAAGGCTATTTGGAATATGCAGCTCCTTATCACAAAACGTGATAATTCCCGCGTGCAATCCATACATCAACAAGGGCCCAATGATTGGACAAAGTGCCACTATAGGAGCCACGCCCAGTCCCATATCCCAGCTGTATATACCTAGAAAGTTTCGATCGTGGTGCCAAGCCTTTCTCATCACTTGTTTCCACACTTTTTTTTCATTCTTTGTGGCGTTCTCTGGAGCCTTTCGCTTCTTGTCTTTGCCATCAACTTTCACATAAAATGGGTCTTGCTGTTAGGGCTATTGTAATAAATCACGGACTTTAAACTTACTCTTCTGAAACTTTTCTTCAGCGTAGCTGTTGGCGCTATCTTCCGCATACTGCTCACCTTCATAGACCAAAAGCCTTTCAACTAATTTCATTTTGTTGTAGTACAGGGCAGCTAGCCTAGAGAGCTTTCGCAATGTGCGATGCTTATGTCAGGAGCAACCCTGGGCTATTTATTTATGGGGCCCGTGCTCGGCTAAGGCGGGAGTCCCAAAAGGGTGCTGTCATGCGATGAGCAGGGGGAGTTCCAACGGGGGCGGAGCCAGGGTTCCATATGTTGAACAAACTGGGGAGCTCCAGGGTAAACCTTGAAAATGTGTCATTTATGATTCACAATTGAAGGCGTGTAACAGACATTTGCTGTACTTGCATGCCCTGTCGCAACAGAAGTGGCCACTGCCAGACTCCGTCAATGTCCGAACCGTCGCACTAGGAGTCAATTCTAGTCAGTTCTATAGGAAATGTATTAGATATAAATAAATTTATGAACGCTTAGAGCGAGTGCTGTTAACATATCGACCGCGACCAACCTTCACACCAGAGTGCCTGGCGGCATCTCTGTTGTAGCCCTGCACAGCAAACGGGGTGGTCAGTGAGTCGACAGTACCACCGCCTACCCATTCGTCCAATAGTTTTTGATTGTAACGGCGAGCACGTTCGTCCTTGACGACAGCTTTCTCGTACTCGCGCTGGTCCTCTCTAAGCAGGATTTGGTCGTCTTCGTACCTCTTTCTCCGGTTAGCCTTGGACTGAGGAACTGGCAGAGTATACTTGTTTCCTCTAGTAGACCACTGCACGCTTTTCTTGAGGTGCACTGTCAATTCTCCCTTGTCGTTGATGGTTACTGTGGCTCTGCGGAGCGTGGGAGAGCCGCAGGCAGGACAGAAATGCTTAACGGAACCGTCCTTTGGAGCCTGTGTGATTTTGAAGCATGCATAACAGCGGAGAACAAAGTTCTTGACTTGTTTGATGAGCAAGCCGTTCACAATGTTGACAAGACGGAGGCCAATTTGCAGAACAACGTTCTGCACAGCGAAATCGGCCGTAGATATGCCCACAACGGTATCTTCAGTTGCACTTTGCAGAACTTCTCCTCCATCTTTTTGGATAGTCTCTTTGACGTTGTCCTCAGTAATCCAGCCTTCATCATTGTCGTCGTCAAAATCAGAATATACGATGGATTCTTCGTTAATCTGAGGCCCGATAGGCTCTGCATCAGCAACCTCCTCAGAGAGCTCAGTGGGCAGCTGAGCGGATTTTGGCTCAGATGGGACGTCCTCAAAAATACCATGCTTCTTCAGCTCTTCAACTGGCAAAGGACTGCTCTGCTTGCCCTTCTTACCTTTGCCTTTCTTCTTGCTGGAGGTAACAGTGTTCCACTCATCCTCAACCACAAGCGGTTCCTCACCCTCAATAGGGATGTCATCAACGCTGATGGGCTTTGCAGCCTTCTTTCCGTACTTTACTTTCACAGACGTGTAGCCGCTAACGTCCTTGGGCTCAGTTCTGAGATTAGCACTTCCCAGCCTTTCAACGTGCACTTCATAGGTCAGAGCAATGATCTCAATATCAGTAGAAGACAGGACATTGTAATCTCCAGTTTTTCTAGCAAATTCGCTAACAAACTGCACAGACGAAGACTTGGGTTGCCTGACAACCAGTCTATCGCCAAAGTACTCCACGTTACGTCTCGCATTAGCGTCTTTGATCTCCTCGCGGACAGAGGGAGTAGTGTAAAAGTTTGAAGCCGAAGTCTCAAGCACAGAGAATGCTTCTGCAATGAGAGGGGCAGCGTCCAAAATAAGAGTATCAATCATGGTTATGTCGATACGTCTAAATGCTGAAAACTATCGCCAGTGTCGAAATTTTTTTTTCTTCCTAAGATGGAATAGATCACGTGGTTTAATCTGGGGGAACTGGATCAGGATCGACAGCAGAGAATCAAGAGATTTAATCGACTTTGGGCTGGAAATCTTTAATTTTTTAAATTTTCGAACGTCTTTATTTTCAAGTGTTTTCCTTCCCTTTTTTCTATTTTGCATAGAACGTTGACACGCTGTTATGCTCGTGATGGACGTTTCTAGTACGCCTAGAAGCTGTGCCACACCGTCGCACCACGCTACATCACAACTTGTCATCCTACAACATGAGTTTAACAGCAAAAGCTGAGAAAGCACTAGAAGAAGACAAACTTGCGGAGTCCCTCAAGTATGCCGTAGAAGCGGCCGAGGAGCCAACGCACTCCTGGAGAGCCTGTGTCATTGCATCCACTGCTGCAACCCGACTCAAGAAACCCCTTGATGCGTTGGGATACGCAGAGTACGCTGTGATTCGTGCCAAGGTGGCTGGAAAGGCGGAAGGAATTGCTCTGGGACAGTTTAGAAGAGCAATTGCACTATACAATCTGGGACGTTTGAAGCAGGCAAAGCAGGCTCTCGACTTTGTAAATGCCAAGGCTTTGAGCGAGAAATCGTTTGACTACTGGAAAGCGCGAGTCGAAAAGGAGCTGGAGACCGATGCTGTCAACAGGGGTCGCCCAATTGTTGAGTTTCCTAAAGAGGAAGACAGTGTTGTGGATTTGAGCGGCAACTTGCGTGAAAAGAAGACGGTTGTGCCAGATCAACAGGCTGAGCCTGCAAAGGCGGTTCCTGTATCAACGACGCCAAAGTCTGCTAAAATTGAGCTTTTGCCAGATGCTCCAGAGCCTGCTAAACCAGCCCGGGAAGCAGCCCAGCCTGTCCAGCTTGCACCCAAGCCAGCACCTAAACCCGTGACCTATCCGACACCGGAGGCTGTAAGATACGACTATTTTGAGCATGGCCCGACTATCAATGTCTCTGTATTTATTAAAAACGCTCCAAAGAATGAGGTAGAGGTGAAGTTCACACCCGACTCGTTTAGCGTCTCCTTCCCAGCATTTGGCACTCTCTCCAAGCAGCTTGCTCATGAGATTGATCCAGCACAGAGCAGTTTTCGTGTATTTGGGACAAAAATCGAACTGTCTCTCAAGAAGGCTGCCTCCAGCGAGTTCGAGTGGAAGGGCTTGGAGAAGGGTGTCGCTGAAGAGGTCAAGAAGCCCGGTTATCTGGCTGCATTTGAAAAGACTTCAGTATGGGATAAAGAAGCAGAGAAAGAGCTTGATGGATACAAGGAAGGTGATCCAACTAATGACTTTTTCAAAAAGATATTTGCCGACGCTGATCCAGACTCCAGGCGTGCAATGATGAAGTCTTACACAGAGAGTGGAGGCACAGCATTGTCCACCAACTGGGCAGATGTCAGCAAAAAGAGGGTGGAGGTAACTCCACCAGATGGAATGGAGGCCCGCGAATGGGGAAAGTAATCTGACATCTCTCGCTGTACTATTCTTGGTTGTTTGTAATATCGTATTTCGACAATGAATTCATGCTAAAGAGCAGACGGCTTGAATAAGAAATCGGGCTAAATAGAAACCAGTCGTCTAAGATTACACACCATCTTTTTTATTTACTCTCAAATCACAGAACTTACAGTAGATATATCACGTGACCAAATTCTTCCCTCATCAGCCCTTCACAGCAACGAAATCATGTTGCACGCTTCATGTCCAGCATTAAAGTCGAAGGGTTTGTTGGAGAAGATGATGTTACACTCACATCTGACGAAGAGGAAAAGCCCAACGTCAAGTCGGAGGGAGGGCTTGCCGATGATTATGTTGTAGACAACGAAACATTAGATCTTGACACTTCACAAGAGGAACGCAAAGTATGGCTAGTTAGAATGCCCAAGTTTCTTATGGACAAGTGGAAAAACGTTGATGAGATCAGCAACAAGGATTTGGGAAAAGTTAAAATATCAAATGAGCCCTCTGGCAAGGCTCCGTTCAAGGTTAAGCTGGTACTGAATGATACACCCGATAACGCAGAGATCCCCCATGAGTATGACATGGCTCTTGTCAGACAGGGCATGATTGACAACACATACGTCTTCACAGAACAGGATGTAAGCACCTCTCGATCGGGCGGCGGCCCCATCAAACGCGAGCAGCCCGAAAGGTCAAGTGGAGCTCCATACTATCCAAGACGAAATATTCCAAAGAAAACAGCTTTGGCTGGAACAGCGTGTCATGAGTGCGTTGTAACCCCGTCTCTGAGAGATCCCAACTACAACCACGTGGTTGCTCAGCGTAAAACAGTTGAGCAAGAAATGGACCGCCCGAAAGTCACACTGCTCCAGGAGTTGCCTGGTGTCACCGCAGGTGCGTTCACCAGCATGTCGAGTGCAAATAATTCCATGTTTATGAGATCCAACAGAGACAAGCGACCAGATGGAAAGGCTACCAGAATACCGAAGAACGAGTTGCTAGATCTGCTGTTCAAATTATTTGAGGAGTATGATTATTGGAGTATGAAGGGTCTACGAGAGAGAACGAAACAGCCTGAAGTATATCTTAAGGAGGCCCTGGAATCCATGGCTATGCTCATCAAGAAGGGTCCTTACGCTATGAAGTATTGCCTGAAGCCAGAGTTTGCAAAGATCAAGGGCATTGGTCAATCTCTCTCAGCCTACATGGAAAACAAAGGACAGGGCGAAGCCACAGAGGATGGTGCCGATGTGGAAATGATGAATACTCTATGACGCAGGATCCGTTAGGGTATATTTGTGCAATGCGTCGAAGCCAAATCTGTGTAATTTAGGGGAGCACTTTAGGGGCTGCCAAAGTTTTCGGACACATGCCATGTAGCAGACTCCTTATAATGCAACGCATTCACTTTGTAAGTGTCAACTAGAATTATTGTGTATTGTGTATGCGCCGTTAGGGGGTTGCATTTCGCTGTCTGCGTTGTCCTGGCTATATATCGTAAATTCCTTGGTTAAATTGATGCAACGATTTCTGCAATGCGCATATTGTATAATTCTCTATCTTTCCACCAGGGACGTCAAAATTTCCGGTGTCATACTCCGCCCATCCATATTTGCCTCACCGTCGCCAAGAGTCAGTGGTGCAATTGCCACAGGGTAGTGGGGAATAGACTCGAACGAGCACAAGTATTCATCGGAGGCAGGAACTAAGACGCGTCCAAACGGCCTGTAGTATTGCTCGATTCCCCGGCGAACGAGACATGCAGGACGGAGTCTCCGACACTTTGCACCATTCTGTTAGAAATGGAAACCAAATAAATGCAAGCGTTTGCAATTTCCCTCCATTATGTGCGCCTTTCCGATTCTTTGGAATCCTCCTAACGGACTGCGATGCACCTCAATAATTCAAAAACCTTAATATCACGAGGCAGAGACTCAGCGAAACAGATTGCGGAATGGTGAAGCCGTAGGAATGGAATTTTTTGCATTGCATCATGACAGGAATTCAAAGCCAGCTCGTCTATATAAGATTGCCAGAGAACGAAATGGGCAGCAGTCGAGCAAAATATGAGTAGACTTCATCCTAACGAAATGTGGGACGCCATACAGGCGCGAGATATCAAATATTGCAATGCATTTGTATACTCTGTGGTTTCTTCAACTTCTCTGATCTTTTGCCGCCCGACTTGTACCGCAAGAAGGCCCGACAAGGTTGAAGAAGTTGTGTTCTTCAGAACTGCAGAAGAAGCCCTGCGCAGCGGCCGACGAGGTTGTAAGCGCTGCCATTCTAGCCAGGAAGACTACAGACACCAGCAGGAGATTATCGAGCTCGCGTTGACGTACATTAACTGGCAGGTCAGTAATGGTCGAGGTGTGTGTCTTCGATCCTTAAGCCATCATGTAGGAAGGAGTCTTTGGCATTTTCATCGGTCATTCAAGAAATACGTTGGAATGACACCAAAAGAGTACGACAAGTACATTAGGAGGCAACTGCGCTCCAAGGCATTACAGACGGGTATAGCATTACCCGCTTCTTCAGTGCCTCCGCCTGCTTTGAGAGCATTGCTGGAATCCAGTCCAATACAAGATCATAACCCGTTCCTAGCCTCTTCAAAGTTAATTGGCAAGGCTGAAGAAAAGATATCGCCGCTCCCCTTTGGCGAGAGTGTGAGCGAGTCAGTAATTAAGGAAGGAGAATCACTTCCTGTTTACTCCGACACGAGATTCCCGGAGACAACCGCAGAAGGGTCTCTGTTGGAAACGTCACGGAGGAGCTACACGGCGAAAGAGAGTCTCGATCCGAACCCCTATCTTCATGATCACTACACTGCACAGATCGGCAATCACGGCGAGGCAACGGCTATACCTAAATGGCAACAAACAACAGATAACACGCAGTCTGTGGAAACAGAAAACAGTGTAGCTCCCGGCCAGCTCGCTGTCAATGCCAATAACGGTGGATATGACTGGTCATTATGTTGGCAGGCGTCTTATCCAGACACCGTCATGTGGTGATATATTGAAGTAGTACTAAATAAACGGAGAAACAATCGAGGACAGGATAGCCGACGCTACTGCAATCGCGAGATTGCAACATTCCCGTGGCAATTATCTCGCGCAAGCTATGCAGCACGCTCCAACCTCTAGCTCCACACGTGGCCGTTCGAGGTCATGCTTCAGTTCCGATGGGTGATGAGTGAATTGGACGCGGGAGGCACGGACGCCACGGCAGAACAAGAGGGCAATCGAGGGGATGAATTGAGCATAGAAGAAGAATAAATAATCAGAGAAAGCAAGATTCTCTTATCAGTGGCTCTATCCAAATCGCCCAATCAGTGTCACACCCTCGGGAAACCTAATCGGCGAACCGTCCCCCGGCCCCCTTTATCAGAAACCCTTACCCCTATCTTGGCTTGCCCCTCCTCACCCCAAGTACAAATAGAGGACAACCCTGCCGCTGATCAGCTCTCCTCTCCTTTGCCTTCTATTGTAGCTAGGTAAAAGAAAACAATCGTAACAAATTTCCCTTTAGTAAACTTATTGTAGGATGGACCAGTCCGAAGCAATTCTTGGTGCCATCAAAGACCTCTCTCTCAGCGTGAAAGCGCTTGAGTCTGATAACAAGGCTCTTCGCCAGGAACTGACCAACCGCTTGGAACGTCTTGAGGTGGCCGAATCCAAGGCTAGTTTCGCTTCCAGACGCTCTTCGTCAGTTGTCCAGACGGCTAACCCTGCGACCCAGGTCCTTGCAACCAAGCCAACCGATGCAACAAGCTCCAAATGGGGCACTCGTATCATTTTGACTACTTATCCTGGCCAGAGTGGAGTTGATCCTATTCCCTTGTATTGGGGTGCTGCTTCTCCTCAGGCCCGTGGTCCTGTTGTTGTGTCTCGTGCTCCTGGCACTGTCAAGCGTCGTAATGGAATCGGTGCGCACTCGGGTTCGTATTCTATTTACCACGCCATTGCTGTTGCCATCAACGATTTGCCAGTCAGCCACCGTGCTGACTACACCAATGCCGAGCCTCCAGTAGACATCGGTCCCTTCCCCCAGTGGGCTGATCCCAAGAAGATTGTCTCTATGGATCCTTGGGGACATCTTGCTCCATGGTTGTTTGGCGAGTACGCCAAGCAAGAGGATATGGATGTGCCACGTCCCACCATCGCTGTTACCAAGGCTCATATGCAGCTCTCAGAAATTAGGGACAGCGTAGCTGCGGGCAATCTCAAAGTCGATGGCACTGTTGTTTTGAACGAGGCCGGAGATATTGCTGTTACCAAGGTTGCAGTCGAACCTGTTTGGTACTTGCCTGGAGTTGCAGAGCGATTTGGAATCGAGGAAGGTGACCTTCGTCGTGCCCTCTTTGAGGACACCGGAGGATCTTACCCAGAGCTCATCACCCGTCCCGACATTAAGGTTTTCCTTCCACCCATTGGTGGTATGACTGCTTACATTTTCGGTGACCCAGCCAATGTGAGCGACAAGAGCAAGCGTTTGGCATTGAGAATCCACGACGAGTGCAACGGTTCCGATGTCTTTGGTAGTGACATTTGTACTTGTCGCCCATACTTGATCTTTGGTATCGAGGAGGCGGTCAAGGAGGCCCAGAATGGCGGATCAGGCGTTGTCATTTACTTCCGTAAGGAGGGTCGCGCTCTGGGTGAAGTAACCAAGTATCTGGTGTACAATGCTCGTAAGAGAGGCGGTGACAATGCTGCTGAGTACTTTAAGCGTACCGAGAACATTGCTGGTGTCAAGGACATGCGTTTCCAGGTGCTCATGCCAGATATTCTTCACTTCCTTGGTATTACCCGCATCGACCGTATGCTGTCAATGTCCAACATGAAGCACGATGCAATTGTTGAGCAGGGCATTCCGATTGTAGAGAGAGTTCCTATTCCTGATGAACTTATTCCACCTGATTCGAGAGTCGAGATTGATGCGAAGATCCATTCTGGATATTTCACCACCGGTGCTGTTCTCACTGCTGAGGAGCTGGCCAACATCAAGGGCAGACAGTGGGAGGATGTTGACCACTAGTATAGTATCTAGAATACAGACGATTTTTTTTCCGACTCATATTTATGATTATTGATGCCATCAGGTGCCCGTCTAATATCCACTCCACTGCTCTGTTATGTGGGGCAGAGTTGAGGCTCAACGGCCCGGGATGAGACGTACGTCGCAAGTTGGCTAGATCGTCAGATGAAAAGATGGACCTAAGTACAGCAGCTATTGTTACTTAACTACTTTGCCGCTCAACTAAGCAATATTTGAACATAAACTCTGACTTTTAGAAACCCAACAGGCCATTCCCCATCTAATTTCATTTCATGGGTTCGTCCCTAGCCTAGTCGGTTGCATGGTAGATTATTATTTCGCACCGGTGAGGTGCCATGCCGGGTGTGCGCTAGTTAGGACGACAGAGCATCATGAGCGTTTGGCTAGCAAATCGAAAGAGGCGGTGCAAGTGATGACCCCAGTAGAAGCGTCTGATACAAGAGCTATCAAGTTCTTTGCCTAAGAATAGGAGCGGTGACTAGGATACAGTACAGCAGGTGCGGCGGGCGAGCCGTACCTTGTCTATATTGGCAGCGGAAGGGGGCAATACAGAGGGGGCTTATCTTGAGCATTTGTTTCATAACGCTCGCAGAGTAATGTACAAGAGACAACAGAACTGGAGGAAAATTCCAAGAGCATAACACAGATATGCACCTGCTCACACATTCCCAACCTTTAGTCGAAATGGCGCTCTGTCAAAGTAGCATCTACTATTTTTTACCGTCATGTTACTCACCTATCTACGACGGCTGAATCACTCATTGCCTATTTCGGTTAACGCGTCTCTTGCCTCCCGAGGGGCTGTGCTGGGACCTATTACGGTCTCAGATTTACTCCCAATGATACTTGTCCTCAACGTTCCACCTTTCCCACCTCCTTACTTGTCACTAGCAAGAAACAGAAAAAAACATGGAAGGTAAGTAGTTTGTATGGTTAGAGTGCAGTTAGCGGTGCCTCTGTATTTGAAAATGGTCGAATTTCGATCCTGCCGCCGCTGGTTCTCTGCATACCGGCATTTTTATTCCAGCAGAGCCAACAGAGTGAAATTTCCACGTTGCACGACCCCCTTTAGCTGCCCGACAGCGCAACAGTGTTACAAAGCTTGTATATCGCAACGAAGCAACTGTATTATTTAGTAGAGTTGCTAAGAGACAGCCCCAGTTCACTACTGTAGTGGGATATGATCGTACAGGTGTAACGACCGCGTTTTGTTGGCTCGCTGGTTGCTATAAAATGATTTCGCCCCCGAACAAAACTAACCCAGACGATAACATTGCTGCCCTCGTTATTGATAACGGCTCTGGTATGTGCAAAGCCGGCTTTGCCGGTGATGATGCCCCAAGAGCTGTCTTCCCATCCATCGTTGGTCGTGCAAAGCACCCCGGTATGATGGTTGGTCTGAATCAGAAGGACTCCTACGTCGGTGACGAGGCCCAGTCCAAGAGAGGTATTTTGACTCTCAAGTACCCAATCGAGCACGGTATTGTCACCAACTGGGACGATATGGAGAAGATTTGGCACCACACCTTCTACAACGAGCTCAGAGTTGCTCCAGAGGAGCACCCATGTCTGCTCACTGAGGCTCCAGCCAACCCCAAGTCCAACAGAGAGAAGATGACTCAGATTATGTTTGAGACCTTCAACGTCCCAGCCTTTTACGTTTCCATCCAGGCTGTTCTTTCTCTGTACGCTTCTGGTCGTACTACCGGTATCGTTTTGGACTCTGGTGACGGTGTTACCCACGTTGTTCCAATCTATGCTGGTTTCTCTCTGCCACATGCCATTATGAGAATCAACCTTGCTGGTCGTGATCTTACTGACTACCTCATGAAGATTCTCTGCGAGCGTGGCTACTCTTTCACCACCACTGCTGAGCGTGAAATTGTGCGTGAGATCAAGGAGAAGCTCTGTTACGTTGCTCTTGACTTTGATCAGGAGCTGCAGACCGCCTCCCAGTCCTCTTCCCTCGAGAAGTCTTACGAGCTTCCAGATGGATTTGTCATTACCATCGGTAACGAGAGATTCAGAGCTCCAGAGGCCCTCTTCCACCCATCTCTGGTCGGCCTTGAATCCGCTGGTATCCACGAGACTACTTTCAACTCCATCATGAAGTGTGACGTTGACGTTAGAAAGGACCTTTACTGCAATATTGTCATGTCTGGTGGTACCACCATGTACGCTGGTATTGCTGAGCGTATGCAGAAGGAGATTACTGCTTTGGCTCCATCTTCCATGAAGATCAAGATCATTGCTCCTCCAGAGAGAAAGTACTCTGTCTGGATTGGTGGTTCCATTCTTGCTTCTCTTGGTACCTTCCAGCAGATGTGGATCTCCAAGCAGGAGTACGACGAGTCTGGACCATTCATTGTCCACAGAAAGTGCTTCTAAGCTTGTTGAGAGTTTTGAGATATGTAGTATCATAGAGGTAGAAAATGGATTAGCCTTTGTTGGATTTGTTATTGATGGTGTATATGCTTCCAAGTAGTTCCTTGACAGCGTTGACTGCGTCAACGAACGCAAACCGTGTAGACACCATATGGTGACTCCTAGAGGTCATAAGCAAGGCTCTTGGGGCAGTGCCTCATGCGGTATTTTAGTATTGACCTGTGGCATATTGCCAGGGTCTTGTCACCAGCGAATTTTCATCCTGGTACCGATGTCATGTACCAAGCACCGCCCCACTGTCACCAGGTAATTAACTACACCATGAAAAGACACCGAGATCCAGGGTGTCACGCACTTACGCGCACTGACAGTTCGTTAGAGCAAACGTAAGCACAGGATTTTTACGCACAAGCCGATTGCCACACTCATTAAGTATGTTTTCTCCTTGTTCTGGGGTTGCCAATGTCTTGGTTCTCACTCCCCTCCCACCGCCAGCCAATGGCTGGGTGCGGAAGCACCTCGTTGTTGGCAGACACAACGTGGGTGTCCCATTACAGCAGGCTGAGTCCGAAACCCTACAACTGGGGCCGATCAGGCAGTGCCCGATGTCGATGTAGATTGCTCAGCGGGCCCCTAACGCGCTCCCTTTTACTTTTCCTTTATATTCATTCGCTTGGCTATTTTCTCTGTTTCGTATACCCCATTTCCTCTGTGCTGCTTCCTTTTCCCGCAGCCAAACCTTTGCATAGCACCTTATTTGGCGCCCGTCAACGCATCCTGTACTACTGCAAAAAAAAGTCCCCACGATTGTCTAGTCCGGCGCTAAACCCTTTTGGAGAGAAACTCATTTTATATAAACGAAAGGGCCCAGTTGGACAAAAGCACACACACACACACCCACAAACTTATGAAATCTTGAGAAATCTGGAGCGAAACGGTGACAAATTAATCACCAGCATTCTCTTCCTCCTGTCAAACGGTCTGGCACTCAACATTCCCCGAACACTGCACCGTACCATGGCTAAATGAAGCACTTTCTCAGAGACATCAAGAAGCGAGGCAAGAAAGGACACTCAGGAGATGTGTCTGAGGAGTCTGGTGCTCAGCAGACAACTTCTGATTCCGATTCTGCAGCCACTCCAGCTTCCTCGTCTGCTCCATCGCATATACGCTCTCCAGAGCGCCAGCCACTACCGAAAATTGAGAACCTGCTTCCCCAGGATTTTTACTTGTGCAAGACTTCAGAACTCATCGTTTTAGTATCTTCTATGCTGCAAGAGCTTGTTGGTATCAATGATGCATTACCTTTCTCCTCCTCTAATCTTACTAGATTCCATTCTAGATCACCTCCTTCCATTTCCATCATCGACTATCTCAGGCGTATCACAAAATTTTGTACACTTGAAAAGTCTATACTCCTTACCATGGTTTACTTCATTGACCTTCTTTGCAACAAGTTTCCCAAATTTAACATCAACTCGCTTACAGTGCATCGTTTCATGATCACTGCTGCTATGATTGGCTCCAAGGGTCTTTGTGATTCTTTCTGTACAAACAGACATTATGCAAGGGTGGGTGGTGTTCAATTGGTCGAATTGAACCTTTTGGAAGTAGAGTTTCTTGTCCGTGTGGATTATCAGATTGTTCCCACCCTAGATCTGCTGAACCAGTACTATGCAAAGATGGTTGCGCGTTTTGCCACATTTGACCCGGTGCAGAGCCCAATGAGAAAGCCACATGCTGGCGTTGAACCTGATACGAGACCAGAAAACTTAGATGAGCTGACATCTCCACTGCCGCCTCCTCAACCTCCTATTCCCTCTCTGAATGGCGAAATATTCGCCGTCACAGAGGTTGGTGATGAAATGATTATCAGCCCAGCAACCACACCAATGACGAGAGCGCGCAGAAACCTGTACTTGAACTCGCCGCTGCAGCCCAAGAGTTCAAGGTCGAGCCGATCCTCAATCACAAGTCTCAAACGAGACGTCCAGGAGATTGAAGAACAACCCCGTACTTCACCGAAAAGAACAAGAGCCGATGTGAGATAAAACTCCACTACTCGTTGTTTTGTACATAATTTATTCATACTTATGATTCCCCGACGGGGATCATGCATGGCCACGAGGTTGGCGTAATTGCACGCAGGTCAGTTTCTGTCTCTGCCCAGCTTAGATTCTGTTTAGAAAATATTTCAGGATGAGTTGCAGTAATGTCATATATGTAGGCTTGGCTAATGTCTGGGCGTACATGCGACTCTTGGCAGAGTAGAGCACTTCAAGGCTAGTCCAGCTTACTACGGCCAGATTGCAATCAACGGCGACCAGAAATGTAAAGATTTGAAACTAGCAGAAAATAACTACTAGAAGCCTACCACATACTTACTACATTACCACTAGGAACCCACCAAAAACCACCAAAAACCCTTGAAACAAAGCCCTATCTCACTTGGATACGTCACCCCTGACCGCTGCACCACGTGACTGGATTTACCCGCCGTCATAAGCCCAGCCGCCCCCGTACCACACTCTGAGACTAACACTTAAATAGTTCCTCAAAATTAAAGAGATTGAACAAGCAGCTTTTGCAATGGCAGAGTGGCGAAATCTCTGGGTGTATACAATCGCATTCGCGATCCTTGTGGGTGCGTTCCTGTTCATCTCGTCGCGCTGGTGGATGCCGGAGCTCCGGCGCTTGATGCGCCGTCGTGATCCAGAATACTCCTTCCTGGACGACATGGAAGCCGGCTTTTCCAGCGAACTGTTCGACCTGTCACACAATGTAGAATCTGGCGACTCTCGCAGCGGACTCGACGAGAGAGCAAAGCAACAAGTCAGTGACATCATGCAAGAGAAACACGTGACGTTTGACCAGGCAAGACTTCTCTATACAAGAAGAAAGATGATTGCCAATGGTATCGGTCCAGACGGTAGGCCGTTAGATCCTAAGGCTGTCTATTTTCGCTAGGCGAGTGGTATTTATTATGTATTTATTATGCACATTTTGCGGGCACTTGCCGATGCTTATCATCTGATTTGTCGATTGACATTTTCACGAGCCCACAGCGCAACTCCCTTTGTAGATTCAGAGTAGTATCCCTTAGACCTGATGTCGCGTAACCAGTTAACTACCCATGGCTCTGCGCAGAGACCCTGTATCACATTCTTGGGGAACATTTCAGCTACATCACCAAGCAGTCCCACAGCCAGACGAACGACCGCGTCGTTCTTACTGAGAATAGGATCCAAAGGAATGAGTGACAAGAAGGCAAAGATTTGCTTCAGGTATGGCTGCAAACCTTGTGGAGCGTCATGCAAACCAGCGACAATTCCAACGTAGGCATCCAGAATGCTCTCCTGTAGACTGACAATGTAATCCTGATACTCCAGACTGGAATCCACACTAGCGTTAGCAGATCCGGCCTCAAAGAGAACCTTCATAGTGTCATCCAAGTACGTGCCATACTCAACACCGATCGCATATGCGATATCACCAATACATGACAGGATGAGAGGTCGTACTTCCCTACGCAGGTCCGGCTGTCTCAAGCCATACACAAGTCTCTCCATAAACTGTTGAACATATGGAAGAATTCCCTTATTCATAGAATGGCAAATATCACCTACAAGGCCAATTGCTGTATTGCACGTTTGGGAGGACGTGTCTTGGAGAGCAGTAAGCAGGAATGGAAGGAATGCAACCATGTAACGCTCAAAATCAGCCCCAACAGCAATAGACAAGGCACTGATGGCAATGTAAACGTCTTCTTCCGTCAGCGAGTTGGGAAGTTTGCTGCTTAGCATCCTCAACAAAAGCTCCATCAGAGGGTCTGCTCCAGCCTTGACATCGGCGTCCTTGACCCTGCGAATGATAGCAGTGAGAAGTCCAAGAAGGTTGATTTGTAATTCTTCCAAATTATTCCTATCGTCGATGGACACAATCTGATTTTGGAACTCTATCGTTTGTGTCAGTCTGCTGATAATTTCACCACTAAGTTGTTGCACAGTTTGCAAACAATCTTCTGGAGCATAGTCAACCAACGTGCTGAGTGCTTCGTACGCGGACGTTCTGCATGAATCTTCATTGTCAGGTCTATACGATGCGGCCAATAACCTACTCACAAGTTCACCATAGAACGGCGACAGTGGGAAGGTAGCAGTTTGTGGAGTGCCATACTTCTGCCCCATCTGCTCTGCAATATTCATCAGTGCCCAGCAGCAGTTGGTAGAAACCTTACTCTGATCTTGCAATCCACGCACCAATGCAGCCACAATGTCACCAAGGTTTTGTTCTTGGATACTCTCAAATGCGGAATCGGCGATTCGTCCCAGGCACCAAGCGACAGTGTCTTTTACCTGCAGAGACGTGTCGGCCATTAGACCGAGCAGAGCTGGAAGCGCCTGTTGGATGTAGTTTACCAGATGGTGAAGTTCAGGGCCTTCCAAAATAGAACCAAACGCCATAACAGCAGCTTCGCGTTCATTCCACTTTGCAGAGCCAATGTTTGCATTGACAAACGCAAGAGTAGGCTCGAGAACTTGGTCTTTGGCGGTTTGAGCGAAAAGCTGGAGACAAGCGCCAGCCGCCATAGCAACAGACCAGTCGTCGTCCATTCCATCATCATCTTCCTGTCTTGTGAGAAGCACAAGAAGAGTGGCCAGAACATTGGTAGCACAGATCTTTGCGAAATGGAAGCTTTCATCCTGAACATTTTCTTCCCCAGCAGCCAAAGCTTCTTTGTAGTCATAATCGAGTTCGAGTTCTTCTTCACAAATAGTTGACCAGAACTCAACTGCCATGCAAGCTACAGATTCATTCTCAGAACGCATGCCAGTGGTTGTGACGCCATAAAGAGCTTGCTCCATATATGGCTTCATGAGTGCGTAGTACAGATTCGCGATTCGGCCCAGGGCGCCAAACGCAGCCGCTTTCACCTCCGTGTTATCTGCCTGCGTGGCTTCGCATACAACCTGCATGATGTAGTCTCGCTCGCTTTGGACGTGGAAATTATTGCGAATATACTCTAGCGAATTCACTAGAGCGTTAATAGCGGTGAGTCTAACATCGTCACTCGGTTCTTCTTTGCGAGCACCTTGCACAATAGCAATCAAAATCTCGTTCGATTTCGACACCACACCCTCATTAGAAGGATTGGCAGTCTCGCAAATGTAGCCAATTGCCTTGAGCGATGATCGCTTAATGTGAACGGGTTGGTCTGCGCTCGTATTCTGAATGAGATGTGGCATAAGTTCTGGCCAAGTGTTGGCGGGCAGCTCAATCGCGGCAAGGGCAGCAACCAGCTGAGCAGCAGTGTTGGCAACGACTGCTTCCTCGGAGCCGAGAGTGGCAATAGCCACAGCCTTGAGATGGACTCTGATGCGCTCATCTAGATGGGTATATCTTTCTTGCAAGGCAAATTGTGTCCTTGGATCTCTTGATGAGATCTGGTTTTTGAGCTGGAGACCTGCCAATGTACGGATGTCGCTCTCCTGAATCCCTTGCTCTCCACTCAGGACTCTGGCCAGGTACTCCATGTAACCTGGATAGTTTGTCTCGGCGACATTTTGAAGCTCCTGCTCAGCACGGAGACGATCATCACCTGTTGTTAGTTATATGTTGTGTTGGCGTGAGACGGACCATGGTCAAAAAACGATCAACGATGTCAAGGGTATTCAATCAAACGAAGTAAAATTGCGCCCCCAGCGACTCATCAAATTGACCATCACGGTACCGTCGCCGGTCAGCAGCGGATCAAAGCCTTCGCTAAATACAAATCTTTGTCTGCCTCACAGAGCTGCAAAAACGGCTTCCCCAATCCAAACACTTACCTCTAATATGAATTGCATTATGCAACAACTGCCCAATGTCAACTGTGTCCATTATACCACGCTGAGTAACGATAAAAAGACGGTTTCCTAAGTAAAATGTGCTACAATAACGTTACAAGTGGCACTTGCCGGTTAAGATTTTGCTCTTGTGTGCGGATGGGTTGAAACTATTTGACGCCAAAACTCCCAAAGTGCGCTGGAGGAAAACTTTGGGCGAGCGGAATAGGAAACGTCTAAATACTATGTAGAGAACGCGCGAGAAAAAATCAGGGTATCAAAAAACAGATAGATGTGGGAAAACTTGGGGAAGCGCTGTAGTCCGGCAAGAAAATAAAATCTATTAGATGAAATAAATATGCTGCAAATGACTCAACTATACTGGTCTAGCGACCAGCCTGCCAGCTCTTGAGCTCATCCTTGAACTGTGCATATCGCCCAACGGTAGGTATAATACTAGTCGGTCTCAGCTCTGTACAAAATCTCTTGAGCTCCTCGTAGCTCGAATGTTCACTGTAAGGTACTCTAAACAAGGAAATCGGTCCTTTCTGTTTCCTGTTGTTCTCTAGCGACTGCGCTGAGAACTCTCCGTCATCAAACTCCGCTCTGACTGCACCCCTTGGGCCAGCAACAAATGACCACCCAGTCGGTTGGAATGCAAATAGGTGGGAAAACTTGTGTCTGACTCCTTTGAAGTAATCTTCTAGTTTTACCATGTTTAGCTGTGACATTGGAACAATGTGTACATTTGATTCGAACCCATCCTCACATAAAAGATCTGACAGCGTGGGATCCTCTAGCAATCTCAGAACATCCATCTTCCGAGCATCAGCAAAGATGGAAGCACCCATTCTCTGAGCTATGTGAATGGCGAGTTTCTCTTTTCCAATTGTGTATGAGCCTACCAGTACAAGTGGTCTGAATGGCCTCTTGTTAGCAACAGAAATGTTGAAAAATTGAGCAAGTCCGGTAGGGGAAGTAGAAAACTTGCCCCTATTCTGCAGTATTCTTACAACATAGTCTCCACAAGCATTTACCACTACGCTTTGTGCTGGGAACGTATATCGCGAGTCCATATATGTGGTATCCAGGTAAATGATTGAAGGAACCATTCCCTGCTGTCTTAGTGATACGACGTGCTCCTCAGAAGCTCTGAAATCTCCAGTGTGCAATGTACTTTTCCCATTGTGTTTGAAAGTTATAATTGCCGCTCCTGGGCAATGGTTGGCGTCGATAAACATGACCTCGACCCCGTTGACACAAAACATCTCATTGATAGGTACGGGTCGCAAGTACTGCTCATCGACACGCAGATACCTGCTAGCTAGCCGTGCCGTGATTGGAGTACAGTAGATTGGACCATGTTTCCATCTCCCAGATAAGCCACCATAATGATCAGAGTGATAGTGTGACAGAAAATATGCAGACACAGGCATTGGACCATAGCAGAAGGCGTCCACGGCGAATGCTTCATTCCCAAACGTTAACACTTTAAAAAACGGGTACTTCCTGGTAGTTACTGGAGACTCAGAGGTAAAAGAAGCGGGTTCTTCATAAATATGCAAGTCTCTCGGCATGGATTCATCGATGGCATCGTCACTATTCGGCGTATCTAGACCATTGCCCACAGATATCTTGGTTGATGTATCGGTAAAGGTAGGGGCATCGTCGTCATTTTTCACATCCTGTAGTTCTGTTTTAGCACCGTCTGCCTCTAGCGTTTCCACGGAATGGCTTATGCCATGGTACTCGTTTGTCACTTCATCCACTTTCAATAACTGTGATTCCAGTGTGGTGACTTGTTTAACATCAATCTCAATATCGGATTCACAAAGATCTATCGAATCGACATCCTTAGGCTCAAGAATCTCACTATCAGTTACATCCCTAGGCTCAAGAATCTCGATATCAGTTCCATCTTGAGGCCGTATTTCGACTTCTGAAACCAGTCTATTCCCTGGTTCAACTGACAAAGGTTCTGATGACACGCCAAGACAAGACTCAACATGAAGAGTTCTCGCATTGATATTTCCAGTGAGGAGCTTTCCGCAAAGGGGGCACTCCACCTTGATTATAAATCGTGTGATATCTGGATCCATCTACACATTTGCCACGGCGCTTTGCTACTCCAAGCTTTTAACGTAGGATCGCGAAAGCTCACTACTGGCTAAGTCACTATTGGCTCAGGGGTAGTGGGTCACTTGGTGGCAACAGCTGCGGGTAGCAAGCTTCTGGAATGTCAACTGCAGGGGTGCATTCGGGCAGCGGCTCGCAAGAGACCACAAAAGTGAGGTTGCAGTGTTTCAAGCAACTCAGAACGGATCAAATACATTACCCAGCTGCCATATGCCCTTCTTATCTTTACTTGTTTTCGCTCTCCAGCCTACTAATCTCGGCCGACTAACTCAAGTACCCAAGACAGTCGCCAGCCCCACGCTACTAGAATAAGTCCAGGCAAACGCCTAACACCCCTCTTCCCAACTCCATCATCAGCTCATTTTATCTCAACGCACGAACGAGCATCTGATAATGACCAGCTACTCGCCCGACGACAGCGGGCTGGCCCCGCCGCCGCTGTTGGAGATCGAGCCGGCTTATGTTAGCGATGGTGTCCCCGTATTCAAGCCTTCATGGTCCGAGTTCCAGGACTTTAAGCTATTTGTCGACTCAATAGAAAAGTACGGCATGCAATCAGGGGTTGTAAAGATTATCCCCCCAAGCGAATGGAAAGAACAGCTACCGCAGTATCGAGATAAACTGGATCGTATTGTCATCAAGAATCCAATTATGCAAGATGTTAACGGCATTGGAGGTGTTTACAAAATCACCAACATTGAGAAGCAGAAGACATACAACGTCGCTGGATGGAGAGAGGTCTGCGAAGTAGATGCACATCAACCACCTGCAAAGAGAGGCGAGTCCAGGAAGAAAAAGAAACGAGGTACGAAAGAGAATAGCGTGGAACTATCCAAGTTCGACTTCTCCTTTGATGACACGGAGTTCTCTCCGGAGCGCTGCGAAGCGCTACAAAAGGCTTACTGGAAGTCGCTGACGTATTCTGCGCCAATGTATGGTGCTGATATGCCGGGGTCTCTCTTTGATGAGGAGACTGAGAGTTGGAATGTTGCACGATTAGATAACCTGCTAAGCAAGCTGAAAGTCAAGATTCCAGGAGTTAACACTGCTTATCTTTATTGTGGAATGTGGAAGGCTACTTTTGCGTGGCATCTCGAAGATATGGATCTGGCATCCATCAACTATATTCACTTTGGAGCTCCAAAACAATGGTATTCTATTGATCAGCAAGACAGAGACAAGTTCTTCAATTTCATGCGCGAACGATGGCCCGAAGAATATGCGAAGTGCCGTGAGTTCCTGCGGCACAAAACATTCCATGCGTCACCAACACTTTTAGAACAAGCAGGCATCAAAGTCAACAAGGTGGTACACTACCAGGGTGAGTTTATGATTACGTTTCCCTACGGATACCATTCTGGATTCAACTACGGCTACAATGTTGCTGAATCGGTCAATTTTGCTGGCGAGTCTTGGATCCCAATCGGTCGTCGTAGCAAAAAGTGTATGTGTATTTCTGACTCCGTGGGCATTAATGTCGACGATCTGGTACGTGCGGTGGGTGGTGGTGTAGACTCACTACCAACTCCAAATGCAAGTGAAGATAGCGGCTCTGAGAGTGGCTCTCATCATGGCACAAAGAGAAAGAAGCACTCGTCTTCAGCAAGTCGTAAGCATATGCGCGCTCGCGTAAGCGTACGAGCAGGAAAAGTCAAAACATCAGGTGGAGTCATTACTCGACGTCAAAGACTGCCACCGATGCTGTGTGCCTTGTGTCCAAGTACTTATGATGAGGATTGGGTGTACGGTGGTGGTGTGAAAGTGCATAGAATCTGTGCTGATTATATTCCTGAAACAGATATCAACACAAATGGACATTTGGTTGGTTTTGATAAAATTCCACAGGATAGGAAGGCTCTCAGATGTTACCATTGTTCTACATCTAGAGGTGGTTGCTTTCAGTGCTCACACCCAAAGTGTACCCGCTCATACCATGCGACATGCGCTTCTTTGGCCGGTGTTTTAGTGGACTTGAACTCCGACATGCAGTTTCTGTGCCGATTTCACAGACCAAAACGAGAAACTAGCCCTGAAAGCGACAAGTTTGCGTACGACTATTCTGCTACGCTTCTGCCAGGAGATTCTGTGCAGTGTAAGATTGAGAAGGGCGATGTATTTGCTGGTATTGTTGAAGAGAACATGTATGAAGAAGATCGTATCCAACTACGCCTCCTGCCTAAACTGGACACTATTTTTGAAGTGGAGTACAAGTGGATCTTCAATCCAGGAAGCGAAAAGGAGAAATCTGCACAACGCAAGGTCCTGCAACAATCTCTGGATAAGATGTTGAGGGCAGAGCTCAAGAAGCAGGAGGCTGAGAGAGCGGCAGCCGCTCCACAGTTGATATCAGACTCCTCACATCCTTTTGTTCAAGCAACGGCGTCAACGGCGCCAAATCCTGCTGTTGGCCAGTCAGGGCTAGCGTTGTTAGCTCCCTCTATTCCGCCTAATATTCCCGTTTCCGATTTTGGTTCAGTGTCCGGGACAGTCATAAGCTCAATGCCAAGTTTGATACCTGTTCAATCGCCGAGGGCTGTTGACATTGCCCGCCTAGTTGCCACTTCTAATGACATGGGTCAAGCCAGTGGCGCACCAACATCTGAGGCCACCGGCATTAAGAAAAGGAGCCCTAAGAAAAAGGGTCAACTTCCTGCGGGTGTTTCCTTCTCAGGTAACAAGTTCGTGAGCACAAGTATTGACAGTCATCATGAAGGCATCTTCGCTCATGAGTTGTTGGCGGCGAATGATCATACAACAGTCGAAGGCTGGGCTGGCAATCTGAGATGGACCAGCTACAATCCTCGTGTGTCAACTGCAGGTATCGATATTTATTCTGAAGTATCTGTTACCGAGAGCTAGTCTCGGTACCAGATTTATATATATATATATATGTATTAACTTTTATTTTCAACCTAAAAGTTCAACATTATGGAACCAAAAGGTTTGCGGTCTGCCTCAGCAACTCAGAACTGCTCAGTACGATTCAACTACGCTGAAGCTAATAAATACTTCGTCGCATTGTCCTACTCCTCCTCGTCTTTGAGTCTGGATTTGAGGAACGACGCGTTACTAAGGGAGAAAAGTCTGTCTTGCTCTCCCATAGAAGCCTTTCGTCGTTGAGTGGAACTTTTTGAATTATTGTCAAACCCCCTTATCACATTTCCTGTTGTTTCCTCTAGGTATGCACCTTCCAGTTTGTATATTTGCTCGTCGACGGTGTTGAGTCCTTTATCGATGGTGCGCTTTTTCGCCAAAAGCTCTTTCAGCTCTTTTCGTGCGGCCTCATAATCATTTTTCTCCTTTGTTGCTGGGTCTACTTTCTCCTGTTCTTTCTCAGCCGGTGCATTTCCAGTTGGTGCTGTTGACATTTTCCATGAAGTTCCCAGAACACAGCTTGGGGCTTATCAGTGGTCAACAGCACGACAGAACTGAGGTACTATTTAAGTAGAATCCTGCCAACTAAATAAATGATTATTAGAATACTATTGAGATATTATTTAATGGTTTTGCATGTTGACAATGGACCCACCATTGCGCAGCTGCACCATGTACTCAAAGAAAGTGAACTGGCCAGGGTTTGGACCCTTCTCGTAGACAAATCTACCAGCCAAGAAAGAGCCAAAGATAGCTCTAAGATACGAGTCTGGCACTCTCTCAATGATCGCATCGAGACCAATCTTTGCTGTAAGCTCATCTGGAAGAGCCTGCTTCAAAATTTGATTCCTGAACTCGACATCGCTCCACAAATTGGACTTGGAAAGCTCCTCACTCAGGTCATTAATGGCAACAGATAGTTCATCAGAAAGAACAGCATACGGCTTACCAGTAGCTTTATGCTCCTTCCATAGTGCCTCGAACTCTAGCCTGGCGTTGTTCTTGATAATTCGCTGCACTGACTTGACGTACTCCTGATAAAAGTGAGGCAGCTCTCCAGTTCTTGAGACACACATGTTCTCAAAAAATCCCTTATCATCGAAAGCGAGAGATGCAAGAACCTCGAGCGAAGAGGAAGTTACACCTCCCTTGTTGGTGGAAGCATCCTTGAAAACGATAGCACCGGCCTTTTCGAGCTTGAGCTTGGCATTCTGGGTTACAAAGAGATTGGCTCCTTCGACAATATAAGGAATAATAGATTTTCCATCAGGACCAATGAGCTTGCTCACATTATTGATATTGATTGCTTCAGGGCGACCACCACAAGGCACAAATACCTGAACAGATTGGTTCGTAGCAGCGTTGAGATGGAAAGTGTTCCTAAACGAAGTACCGTCATCAACAACTTCTCCAGAGGGCAGTTTGATATCAACATCATCGACGAGAACTTTATAGCCATCTTTACTAAGAAGCTTAGAGTCGTAACCTGAGATCATGCTTCTTGTCTTCGCAAGACGAAGCAGCTCATTTCTGTCGAGGCCGTTAGGATCATGAAGAACGCCGGAGCCATCAACCAACGACACATATTTCTCATTTGAGAGAAGGATTTCATTAGAACCAAGATCTCCGTCCGGACCACCAGTCTGCATCTTGGTCACTTCAGAGCCGTCAATGTCAAGCTTCCTGTAGATGCCCTTCACGTACTCTCTGACTGACAACGAAGTCATTCCATATTCGTCATGAGGAATACCTCCCAAAGACGGAGACTTTCCGGTGAAGAACGACTTCCACCATTTAGCTCCACGAATCTTCGCATGCTGGGTAGCCCAATCAACTAGACCAGCAGTGTTCTCGTCAGGGCCCATAAACAGAATCTCTTCCTGCTTGTAAAGGTCGACAATCCTGTCCTTGATACCTGGCGACGAACCAGGGAGGAGAAGATCCAGAATGGAGTCAATGTACTTGTGAAATGCCTGCACTTCCTTGTCCTGGTGATCCACATCCAGAAGGATTACACCCTTAGAGCCGCCTTCAGGGATATCCTTATTCTTGCGCTGTTGAGTGTTTGCCAAATTATAGTTCTCATCAAACATGGAACGCATGTTGATAGAGTAGGCCTCTTTGTTTCTAGATTTGACAATTCTGATACCGCCTCGAGCAATGTCTCTAAAACGAAGGTGGAAGCCTCTAAACTCTTGACCCACAACGAGGAACATACCAAAAAGTGGTTGAGGATACTCACTCTCTGGCAAGAAGGTTGGCTTGAATCTAAACGACAGAGCAACCTTTGTAGGTGTGTAAAAGTTGGTCTTAAGGATATTGTCATTGAAAGTCACAAAACTCTCAAATACCAAACGCTCATGCTCGCTGTGGCATGATTTGCTGATCAGAGCCTTCAACTCATTGCTGTTCAGAATACTAGCGGTCTGTAAACGCTGGTAAGAAAGAGTTGGCAAGAAGCCGTCGCCTTCACCATGGGACTGTACATAGTGAACATCAGCAAATTGCAGGTAGAGCTGTTTCACAAGATCAATCTGAGATGCAATGATCTCAAAGATGTAGTCTGTTGTAAAGGTTTCGGAACGCAGACGACGCTTAAGACCCTCCAGGACCTCTTGATGTGCCTGATTGTTGGAATCCAGCAGGACCTTGAGATCGTTGTAAACAGGACCCAAACGATTTAGAAAGTGGGCAATGAAAATTGACACACAGTGAGCATAAATTGACTCTTGAAGAGACAGCTTGCCGAGGGCAAAGTGTTTCTGGAACTGATTGCGAGGCAAGCAATAGAGGAGAGAAGCCTCCTTGATAACCTGGTGGATAGAGTGCTCAATTGGTGGATAGTGAGGCAGAGCCTTGACCTCCTGGGCGGTCTTTGCACGAGCAGGAGGAACAGGCACCAAATAGAGAGAGATGATGGTGATACCATTAGCAAACTGCTCAACGTACTTTCTGGTAGAGGTCAAGCCGTAAAAGTGGTACAGATCTGAAAGGGCAGCAAAGTAACCAGGTGCTGTACCCTGACGGTAACCAATGATTACTCTGCGCTCACGGGAGCCACCATCGACCTCATATACCTCAATTACCGGACCGGTTCTCTTTACTGCCTGTTTGATAATAGCCTGGTAAATGGCTTTGGTGTTTGGGGTTGCCTTGTCAAAAAAGCTCTTGTCGGAAATCTTCTTGAGATCAGTCTCTGCTGGATCCACTTGAACATCGAAGTGGCACTTGTAGACAAAAAAGCATCTGAGCTGTTCGTCATTGCCGTCGAGAGCACCAGGAGATCGGAAAGTTTCTAAGCGAAATGCCGACTCACTGGAAGATGGGGAAAGATAACGGTTGTCGATGCGTTCCTCGTATTTGGGACCTTCGAGGTTGGAATCACCAGGTCGCGAAGTGTCAATGTAAACGGCATGATCGTCGGCTTCTCTGGCCAGACGGACTACCAGCTGTTTGTCATCTGAAGCATAAGCCGAGATCTTCGCCGCATAGAGTGAGTGGATGTGGCTGACAATGCCTTCGATGGTCTCAGTAGCGAAATAGGAATCGTCGATATTGAGATCATTGTAAAACCACTTTGTTTCAGACTCAATGAGGTTCTCTGGAAGGAAGCCACGACGATCAAGCTCGTCCATGACTTGTTCCTGCTGGGTCTGCTTTCCGTCAAACTTGGCTGACGAATAGCCGGAGTCTGGGGTCATTACATGGCGTACTGGGCCATGGGGGCCGAGCAACGAAGATGCACACATTGTAAGGGAGGGGTAAAACGATATTAAAAAAACTGTCAGAGAATGAACGGGAGATCCGGGGTCTTATATATTTATTGTTTCGAGGGGCTGCTTGGCGCCTGACACTTCTCAACTAAGCCATTTATGGCATGTGCGGCGATGAGGGTGTGGCTCTTTCCTGTTATCGGGCAGCTCTTCCCCAGATGTTAAAAATGTATCAAATGTAATGCAGGGAGAAGTAAACGAAACACCAATAATAGCGGCGTTAAGCTCGCGTAAGATGAGGGGAAATGTGGATCGTATAAGATTCATGAAGGCTATTTTGAGTGTCTATTTTGCTAGTTCGACTTCTTATCTCTGGGGCGTTGTTGACAACGAATTGACCACGAGTCGGTATTGATGAACTTCCCAAACAGGGAACTTGTGCACCACAGACCACGCTCTCCCGCCAGATACCCAAAGACAGTGCCCACGTCAGCCAGGAGCGTGACCTGTCACGAGACGTTTGATATTCCGGGAACACCGGGGCCAATGCCAAGTAGGCGCGCGGCTATTTCTAGCGAACAGCCAATGCGGAGACTGTGCCTTTTGCAGCCCGCGCGGGAACGATGGCACGGAGGAGCCGTTGGCACTCGCCGTGTCACACGCTACTCATCGGCTAGCTGACGGTACTCCATGCTATGGCCATCCTGGAAGCCAATTCCTCGGTTCACAACGGGGCCCCATTCTGAGAAGAAAAATAGCGGCTGATTGTTTCCGCCGTCTATTTTTTGCCTATTTTGCAGTTGCTACACCTCTCCATCTGGGGAAGTCCCGCCGCAGAGGTGCTCCTCCTGCGCATTCGCCGTTGCTCGAGGTACGCCCGCCAACAGCCACCACATGCTGCTGTGTGCCCCAATTGTTCGAGATGAATGGAGCAAGCACGGCGTTGGAACAAATTTAACATGTCTGGGGATCCGAGAAAATAATCGTCCTGCATGGGGACAGCAAGCTTTCAGCCGTAAGAAATGGATAATATCGTTGTAAACCTTACGTGAATCGTAGTTGATCTGCCACCCCCAACAATACTACACGATTCCCACAGCACCTCGGGGCACATACCGTATTTGTTTAATGTCAAAAAATTATAAAATCTGCAAAATCTAAGAATCGAAATTTCAGATCAACGAAGATAAATCAATTTATGAAACAGAAAGAGCAATAGAACAAATCCTCTCAATTATGAATAACAATCCATTATAAATACATCATTACAACAAATCAACTTTTTTTGAGTGTGCAAGGATCTACTCCTCGTCCTCCTCGTCATCGTCTTCCTCCTCTTCCTCATCGTCCTCATCGTCAGAGAGGGCCATGTTGAAGAATCTGACCTCGTACTCACCACGGGCAGTGGCGACAATACGGAGCCAGTCACGGAGAGAGTTCTTCTTGAGGAACTTCTTGGTCAGGTACTTGACGTACTTGCCGGAAGTCTGGGTGTGGGACACAATGGTAATGTTGTTACCCTCACGAGAAACAGTGACGAGGTCACCGAGGTTGCCTGTGTGACCGTCGACCTTGATGTGCTCAACAAAGAACTTCTCGAGAGCTGGAACATCAACAATCTCCTGGTCGTTGTTGGCAGCAACGGCGACAACGTACTTTCTCACCTGCTTAGAGGTCTTCTTGGATTTCTACGGTTAGCATCAGCCTACTGCGACTGTATTCAGATTCAAAACAGCAAAGCGCGCTAACTTACTACTGGGGCCATTATTATCTAGTCTGTAGGTACAGGTTGATTCTCAACGCTTCGAGCATTATGCTACTTCTACTTCCCAGTCAGTGAAATTTGTGACGTGTAGGGTTGGGACTTGGGACATCAGAACGTGCACATGTACGCGAAGTAAGGATCAAATGTTCTTAAAACGGATATCTTATATCCTCGTAAATAAGCCCAATAATTCAACAAATATGCAAGTGTAGTGAATAGTAAGTCAAATCTAGGTTTCTCTTCTATATCTAGTCGAGGTTTGCCTGGCACTTCTAGTTGGCATATACCCTATTTGTAGCGGAGATTCTCAACCCTCTATCTGAGCCATCTTCATTAATATGCTGGCATACCCATCTCTAATTCAACAGCTCGTACAAATCCCCAAGCTTACTAGCCATATACTTGGGCTGAGCAACTGCGCCTTCTCCAAGACTACTCTCTTTATCCACACCAGTCAAAACAAACAATGTGCCAAGACCTCCCTGCTGTCCAAAAACCATATCAGTGTTTAATCTATCACCAACCATGCATGCCCTTGACGGATCAAACTCAAAACGAGCCTTGATACAATCCATCATTGTCTGCGATGGCTTACCGAGAGATACAGGAGTTCTTCCAGAGCAAGTCTCCAACATACCAACGATAGTTCCGGCACCTGGCAGCAGATGACCATGAGAAGGGAATGTAGAGTCAATGTTTGTAGCCAGGAACAAGCACTCTGGATCAGACAGTTGCAGCATTCCCCAGGCAATCTTGTAGTATGAAACTTGCAGATCCAGACCGCAGAGCACAGCGCCAATAGATGGGTCCCTGTGGACCTTGCCAAGCGCTTCGTCTGAGGTCTTGACAGCGTAGGCTGGATCAGTACCACCCACATAGTTAATCCCTGCCTCCTTCAGTTCTTGCTCCATTCCAGACTCTCCAATGATGAAAACCTTCTTGTCTGCTGGCAGCTTCACAACCTTCTGCAGGTACACGGCAGCAGAGTATGAGGAACCAAATACCTCCTCTTTCGTGACCGTAATACCAAACTTTTCAAACTTCTTGGTATACTGTTCACGGCTCTTCGTGGAGTTGTTTGTCACAAAGATGAGACGCTTTCCTCTGCTTCTCAAAAGATCTAGTGTCTCGACCACGTGAGGGAGCAGGTGTGTGCCTTGCCAGAGCACTCCGTCGCAATCAAAAAGAAAGGAATCATAGCTGCTGAGAAACTTCTCGGCAGTTTCCTTCGTCTTAATCCACTCTGTAGAATGACTCGTCATTTTTATGGTTCTATCTATCAAAATGTGATGAGTCAATCAGCTTATCACTGGGAGTGTCGAGGATGAGTGTCGGCGGCCCAGTTCCGATTAGGCCCGCACGAAGCCGCTCTATATGATTTGTGTAAATTCTCAATTTATTTAAATATATCTCTGTATTTCTTTTGAATTCTCTCATTCGTCCGAACCTAAGCAAAAAGCAAGGTCATGACGAGGGGAACTAGCAACCAGGACGCTCCAAACCAGGTGAGCGAGGATGCTGAGTTGGATTTGGCGACATCACCGTCGAGAGTAGTATCAAAAGAGGAATCAATCTCTTGCTTGGCGCCATCATGCTTTGCAGTAGAGTTGAAAAGCTTCTCGCTCTCTTCCAAATAGTTCCAGTTGGATCCAAATCCCCCGTAACAGTACTTGGAAAAGCACTGCTCGCACTGCTGAGTGGGACTCTGTCCTCTCTTGTCCATCTCCCTGTGGATCAGGGCGCATGCCACGCAGGACGACCAATCTGCGTCCACAGTTCCGTTACCACGAGTTACCGTTTCATATCCGTTGCGAATCATTCCAGTGATATCATCAGTCTCATAAGCAAACTCCAGGAAAGACACGTTGGACTGGAACGAATAATGAGAGTTCGGAATATACACAACCATTGGAGGAATACTCTGCGCCTCATTATGTACCAGAGATGTAAGATTGGTAGCGTTACAGCCGAAAAACACTGGGCGACCACCCAATGCCAAATCGTGCAGAGACTTGCTGGGAACATACGGGAAGGTAAGATTCTCTCCCTGTCGACTAAACTGTCTGTTGTAGGTCCTCTGAAGAGTGAATCCACTTGGCCAACCGTCCTTAGTATCCTCATTGCTGTCAAAGGCAAAAATGATATCGACTTGTCTCTCGGGTTGAAGGAACGGAAGGATCGGAACATTTTGACCATCCAGTCCACCATCAATCAAATGGAGAGCAGCCTGGTTCTTGACGTTTGAGTCAACAGGAGCATTTTCAAATGGATTTGGCGAAACTACTGCGTCAAAGATATCGTTCTTGCGAAGACCGGGGAAGAATGTGTCGCCAAGTACTCGAAGCAGACTGGAGAGCTTCTGGAAATGGGGGCTGTCAAGGACTCTGCTGAACAAATTCGATGATGCTCCCAAGACAAATCCAGCATTGTCATAGCCAAGAATGCATGATTTGTTAGAGGAGCCAAGATACTTGATGTCAGTCATATGATCAACGTTAGTATCCCAAGAACCAAACTCATAAGGGGTAAACTCGACAATAGTCGAGTTTGTTGAATCATAGGTCTCACCCGGAGTCTGCAGCATAGCAAGAACAATAGGGAAGGGCATGGAGTAATCCTTGATAGACTGAAAGTTACGGATATCACTCCAATCAAGCGCAGGACCACCCGCGGTCGCATTAATCAATTTGTCGGCCAAGAGCTGGCCCCAGATGTCATTCAGAGAGGTCTTGAAGCCTGCAATACCCTTCTCACTAACTCTATCTGAGAGCTCAGTGAAATAAGTGATTGCCTGTGCCAAGTGATGAGGCCCTTCACCTGTAGCCAATGAGTTGAATGACAAATCCCACAAGCGAGGATCCGCCTGGATGGCTTCAATCGTCGTGAAGTTGTTTAAGGCAAAGGTACCTACCAGCCAGGCCCCACCAGAGAGACCAGAAATGTACGTCGACGCCTGGAGAAGACCACCAAGATGGTGAGGGTCATCAGCATGAGTAGTTCGCCCATCAAGAGCTGCCAACTGACCTGCACCAGTCAACATGGCTTTGTAACCGCCGCCCGAGAATGCCAAACCGGTAGTAACCGTAGAGTTCTTAAAAAACTTTTCAGGGTCAAAGTTGTCGAGCTTGACTCTCTTGAGAAAATCGATCAGGGCACCGTGAGTTACATTCTTTCTACCATCAAAGAACTCCTTCTCACCGGCTCCTAGTCCAAAAGCCCTTCTGAACGGACTTTCCCCTGCGGGGCAGTCTGTGAGCGCAGGAACATATGAATCAGTGGGATTCCATGCTGTTACAGCGCTTAAAAGAAGCGAGGCCAATAACATATCTTGCATTGTTACTGTTGCATTGATGAGCAGCCGTCTGTACTTTTATAAAGTACAGACTACGAATCTACAAAAGAAATCAATATTAGCTGCCAAATGTAGCTCCTGCATCATTTTAAGTGTGTATTGGCATGACCTGCATTTTGTTGGACCTTGATAGACATTTAATGGTATGAATTTCCAAGTTAATCACTTTTGTCCTCCAATATTAGCACGCCAAGAAATACCTAGAGAAACAATATTGCGTTCATCCACACACAAAATTGAGCAAATTCTCAGGCCCTTGTGTAGGTGGCATCAATCTGCTGCAAAGAAGGCCCAAGAGACAGTTTCAATTTGTTCCTATAGGTGGCCTCGTTATTTTTTTGAAGGGGGTTATGCTCAAAATATACAGTCTCGAGATGTGGAAGTTTACCAAGCTCCTTTTCCACCTCCCTAAAGTCTGATATCTTGTTGGACGATGCCCAAAACTCGGTCAAATTTGTCAAATGGCTGAGGTTTTCCAGATGTTCGATCATGTTGGATGTGACATCTAGCGTAGTAAGCTCTTTATTGTTCTCAAGGCCCTCAATTTTAGTGATTCCATTGTGTGAAATGTACAATTCCTCCAGTTTTGTGTTATGCTCCAAACCTTCAAGCTTGGTGATTCTGTTTGATTGAATAGACAAGACGCGTAAGTTCTTCAATGTCGACAACCCTTCCAGCTTCGTGATTTTGTTTTTTCCAAGCCACAGCTGTTCAAGGTTGACAAGGTGTGCCAAATTCTCAATCTTGCGAATGCGATTGGCACCCAGTTCCAAGTACTTGAGGTTTGTTAGAGTATCTAGATTCTCAATCGCTGTGATCTTGTTTTGACAAATGTAAAAGTTGTTGAGACTTGTAAGAGCTTCGAGATTCTTTAAGTGGCGAATCTTATTAAACGACAAGTCTAGACTCTCCATTTCTTTAAACTTTGAGAGGTGGTCGATATGTTTCAACAGATTGTCGTACAAATCGAGGGACTCTAGGTCTTGAGGAAGTTCTTCTGCCAATTCAAGAGATGTAATGAGGTTCTGTCTGAAGCAAACAGCCTTCAGGTTCTTGAACCTTTCCAGAGATGGAGGCTTTCTGATCTTGAGATGGATCAAGCTGATTTCCTCAGCATCTGGCGCAATGTCATTTGTTAAGTCTTCGTCAGCTTCAATGACGTCAACGGGAACGGCATCTTCGGGTTCTGAAACGTCGCTAGTGATTTCCACCATTGTTTAACAGTGCTGTAGTTTTAAGATGAGATGGGGTTGGGTTGTGAAAGCTTCCAGAAGCTGATGGGACAAGAAGGTTGCGGAGTCACGGGGTCGCGAAGAATGCGACAACTCAAGTAAAGAGGCGAGATTCGGGAAATTTCGGTCTTGTCTGAGAGCTTGTGCGAGGCATTGTCTCTTATCTTCCAGGCTTTGGCGGAGGGGGTGCTTCCCGGGTCTCCGCACCAGTCTACATGGAAACCGGAAGAACTAAACGAGAAACTAGACACTAAAAACGACTATACGTCAACGAGTAAGTCGCTGGCACATTTACTACAGAGATGGTCATCCACAGACTATACTATATACAGTTTAACGAGCCTCTGGCTGGGCAAGAATGTAGTCAATGGCGTTGTCAATAGACGAGATCTCGTCGGCCTCCTTGTCTGGGATTTCAATGCCAAACTCCTCCTCAACCTCGACCATGACTTCAATGGTGTCGAGAGAGTCCAGGCCAAGATCAGTAGCAAACTTGGCAGATGGAGTAATCTTGGCGGGGTCAACAACCTGGGTTAGTATGTTGAACAGTAGTTATGTAAGCAGTAGAAGGACAACAGTCAAAGCAAGGCAAAGCAAGCAGATCCTGTCTCTAACGCTGACTATTACTGTATCAATCCAGCGCATGCGACTGCGTTACAAAACGCATTACAGCTCTTATACTTACGGTTCTCTTGAAAACATCAAGGACACGCTTCTCGACGTCGCCTCTCGAAAGAGAGTTAGAGTAGAATCTCTGGGCACTAACAAGGTTAATTCTAGCGGCTCTTGGCGCACTGAAGGCTGCGTATCTCAGGACTGGTCTGAACATTTTGTGCTATTCAAGTTTTTTTGTGAACTGAAAGTTGGGAAAACCTTGTTAATGACTGGCCTGATAAACTTGGTGATAGCACTGGGAGGAATCACAACTGTGGACCACCACTTCCGAGAACCATCCGATAGTGGGTTATTTAGCCACCAAAACCAAAAGGTAAAACAAAAATTAATCTAATGCTCTAGTCCATATGTATTCCCAATAATAATACTACAATTAAGGTTTGAACTACTGTGTTTGCTTTGTAGGGATCTATTCCATTCACGAGATCACGATGCAGCCACATTGGCGATCCCTGCGGATCGCTTGTTGCGCTTCACTAGCAGAGAGGAAGAATCCAGGTCCAGTTCGAAAAATGGCTTCTTTCGGTAGTCCATAGAGACATTGGCAATACCCTGTTGCACAAGCTCGACGCCCTTCGCGCCGTCGTAGTCTTCCTCCTCTTGAACCTCAAGTAGCACGCCAGGGATTCCCATCCGCCTTCGGTAGTTCTCTTCTTCCATTCTATGCACAGCATTGGAGACATCGAACACCTCCTTGAGGATTGCTGGGGATCTGAAATCTTTGCTGTACGATTTTGGAAGCTGGCCAGTTGGCTGGTATTCTTCTGGGGCGGCAGCCGCAGGCTCCACGTCGACCGTCTTGGCGGCCAATATCCAAGGATGCTGCAAGAACTGCTCAATGGTGTATCTTTCTTCAGGATCCACAGTTAACAGATGGCTAACCAGATCCTTGGCGGAGTTTGAAATCTCATCCCACCAGGGGCTCAGAAATGTATACGAGCCGCGGGCCACTTTTTCTGTCAGCACCTCAATCGACTCGTCGTAAAATGGGGGGAAACCACATAGGATAGTGTAAAGAACGCAGCCGAGAGCCCACATATCGACTGACTTTGAGTATTTTTCGTCCTTGACAATCTCTGGGGCAGTGTAACCGACAGTGCCGCAGGGAGTCATCGTCTTGGTATCCCAAATGATTTTTGAAAGACCAAAGTCGGCCAGCTTAATTACACCGATGCCACCACCGCCCACGCCTGGAGTAAATTCTCCTTCGTCTTCTTTAGATTCGTCGTCACTCTTTCTTGTAACCTTATGTTTTGAGGGAACGAGCTTTGTGGGGTAAAATAGCAGATTCTCGGGCTTGATGTCTCTGTGAACAACTCCAGCCACCTCGTGGAGATACCGAATTGCTTCAGCAACTTGCATAATAACGTGTCTAGACAGATCCTCAGAGAAATAAGTAAGTTTAACAATCTGATGGAACAGCTCTCCACCGGGCGCCAGCTCGAGAATGATGTAGTAGTACTCTGGCGTCTCTTTGAAGCTAATGAGCCTAGTGATGTTTTTGTGGTTGAGTTGTCTCAGGATGGCCACTTCTTTCAGAATAGACGACTTTTGTGACGAGCTGAGCGATTTTTTGGAGATTACCTTGACTGCAACATTCTCGTTATCGGCTAGTTTCGTAGCCTTGTACACGACAGAGAAGGCCCCGTCACCCATTTTTTCAACAAGTTTGAAACCGTCTAGACCAGGATACTGGGCAGGCTTGTCGCTTTGTTGTCGTTCCTGTTGAACAATCTTTTGGATGGCTTCGTCGTATTCCTTTTGCTTAGACTCCTTGGGTACGGCTCTGCCGGCGGAAGCTGCACTAGTAGCTACCGTGGCTGCCTCTTTACTTGTTCCTGATGCAGCGATAGTTTGGCCGGTGGCTGTGGAGGCTGTCACGACCGGCTCAGCAATGGTAGAATTGAGCTGCGGGGAGGGAGGTTCCTTTGCGGACGTGGACGCGGACCCGGTAGGAGGCATTTGGTGGGCCTGCTTTCCATGACGAATAAAGTTCTTTAAATTGTCAAAGACGGCCATGGTGCCTGGAATAATCTGCAAATAAATAGGTCGGTCAAAGGTTAAGATGGAGGGAGGGGAGGGCTGAGTGTGGGTTTTGACCCTTTTTGTTTTGGGTGTGCTGGGTGCTAATCTAGCGGGCGGTGTCAAGGTTGGGCGAATGTGAGTAGTGCGTGAGATGTCCCAGCAAACATCGCAAAACGCGAACGGTTTTTGAGTTTATTATGGCAGACTTCAAGTGATCAGTCACCTGTTTGTTGCGTTAGGTTTGTTTATTGTGGTTTAATGCTCCATGTCTGCAGTGCCACACTTGATTCGCGGACCCATCTGCCCGCTGGTCTCCATTTGTCTCCATTGCCAAGTGGTGTTTGGTGCCTTGATCGACTGCACGCCATTACGTCATGTCAGCCGGAGGCGCATGCCCGCCGTGGAGATGCCGGCGACTGCTGAGGACAACCTAGGCGGGGATGTAGAGCTGAACAAGACAATTAGATGGTGGGCAACAGAAGGCCGGTATGCGAGCAGGTAAAAAGACCTACATTCTCTTTGCTGGACGTGAGCTCGCCGCGGACCCTACGTGTGCAAGCTAGTCCCAATGTGGAAAATTCAGGTTGGTGGAATCCTTAGTGGACAAACTATATTGCTCTCACAGGGCGTGTAACCGAGCCAGGGTAGCCCGGCAAGGATGATCAAGCGCAGTTCAGTGAGGGGAAATTAGCGACATTGCCACCAGACCTGGCTGCTGAACATTGCCTATTCACTTGGTAATTAGCTCGCTACGGCCGACTGCTGCGGTTGTATTGTTTCAAGCCATCATGAGACTGTGAGACGGCCACCCCCAATGAGCCTGCGGAGGGTGCGTCAGTTGTTCCCACTGTGGGAGTCTCACAAACGAAAACCCAAAGGCCCACTGTACTGCTAGAGAGAAATTAACACAGCCGCGCATCACTACTGAGTTGGTACTAACTCGAACGACTACACGTCCAGTCAACAATGCCGCCAAAAGGATGGAGAAAGCATCCTGAAGGATACAGACCCGTCAACTCGTCGGGAATCCCGCTGGCAGAGAAGGAGCAGTTTAGTCTCGACGAACTGCTCTTCCCCCGGACAATCGTTGCTAAACTATGCAAAGACACTCTACCAGAAGGAACACAAGTCCCCAAGGACGGAATGACGGCGCTCGTGCGATCCTGCACTGTATTTGTGAACTATCTGAGTGCAGAGGCCAATCGCGTTGCGCAAAAGAACTTTCGAAAGACCGTATCGCCAAGCGACATTTACCAGGCATTGGACAATCTAGAATTTGGAATCTTTGTGCCCGCTCTGAGGCAGCGCGTCGAGGAGTTTGAGAGGCTGCGCAAGGAAAAGCAGGGCAAGCGGCCCGAGAAAACGCCGGATCAACTGGCCTTAGAGCAAACGACAGAAGAACGGGCGGGGGAAGAAGACGCAGACGACGACGATAACTTTCTGCCCGAGGAGGTTCCTGTGCAGCCCGAGGAAGTTGATGGATTTGTCTACGACGACGCTGTGCAGTATGAGACTGCTCCGCGTGTTGTGGAGCCCGAGGCCGAAGGCGAGCCCTCAGACAATGACACCCAGATCGAGCGGTCTGAATCGGACGAGGAGCAGGACGACCATTTGGTTAGAAAGTAGAAGAATTTGGGTTTCTGGGATGAGTTGTTTATACTCTGGTAATAATGAATGCATGATCTAGACGTTTGGTGATTCTATAGACTATTTACTCCTTGACGTTTGAAAAGTCAAGTTCGGGGTGCTGCTTTTTGAACTTTGCCAGCATCTGCTGCTTCTGCAGTTCTTCAGACGACGGCAAACCTTGCTGCTTTTGGCGCTGGTCAAACATCATCTTCTCAACCATGGCCCTCGTATCGCCATCGAGATCGCTCAATTGACTATTCTCAGGCTCGATCTTTGAGACGTCAATTTTGGGGTCCGTTGTGAGTACATGCGGCCACCATTCCGTCTTGTTCTGCTTCTCTAGTGAGATGGAAAGCTCCTTCTGATCAACTATAGACCATGTGCATTCATCGACAATCACCTTGTTGAACAGTTCACCGGCGACCAGTTCCTTTGTGTTGAGATATACTTTGATGGATGTGGCTCCGAAGTCAACTTTAATTTGCTTGGATCGTGTACCTGCTGGCAGGTCAATGCTGACAGTGATTTCCTGCAGTGTCTGCTTGAACTGTTCCATGTTGTCTGGAGTCTTTTCAGCTTGTGAAAGCCGTATCTATTTAGGTGCTAGCAACCGGCTAGCCGCCGAAACCTCAATGAGACCCTCAACGAGACACCAGCCGAGTCAACCGAGACAAAGGGCTGTTCTACTCGATTCCAAGGGTATTCAATGCAAAAAACAGTTGCGGATGAAACAGCTACAAGCGCTTCCTAAAACCGCCCTGAATTATTAATAAACTCAAACAGCCTGTTCCGCAACCTCCATCACATGATTGCCATGATACAGCACCACGGCTGTTTTTGGCAACTCTGGGGTCGTTTTGACTACCGAAATACTCTGCGCTTACGCAGTCGGAGGACTGCGCGCATAATCTGTGTACCTTTTATACTTGCCTGTCCTGGGTTCCTTCACGTAATTTATTTATTTCCTCTGTCGCTACATTCTACCTCCTGACAAGGCCCTACTCCAGTCCAAAAACTACTCCTCCCATCCCAGGGAGGCACAACGACTACTACCCGACAACGTAGGGTTCTCGACCCTCTCAAAAAGACAGACATCACCAAACCACCTCTCCAAGACACGCCCATTTGTGCGCTCCTGCCTCTCGCATCCGCCAAAAATAATTGTCGCCGGCCCGAGAAACTCTAGCTAGTCACACTCAGAGGGACCTCTGCTTATGACCTCTATGTCATCACCCTCTAAATACCAAGCAGCTGCCGTTGAAGACCCCTACCATTCATCCTTCCAGCAATCTCCTTATCGCAACAACAACCCACAGAGAAACTCACGACTTTACTACAACCCATTCGGCTCTCCGCAGCTGCCTGCTCAGCCCCAGCCCCAGCAACAAACAAACTACTCTGACACGGCGCTTCCTTACTACAACTATGGAAGCAGCCCCAGCTCGCGAGTCAACAAGGAGCAAGGAAAGTTTTCGCCATTGACCACGCCCTCTACGCCCAGTTATAACAACGTTTGGTCTGCACGTTCCGCCTCCGGTGCTTCTCAGGAACGCACTTCCCCTCCGCGTGGGAACATGAACCACCAACAGCTCGGGCCACCGCCGTTACAATTGGGCGGACATCTGCCAATGAGTCAGGCTCCTCCTCCAGCCTTCCATCCCATAGAGGCGTTCTCTTTGGAGTCTGCCACCACGTCCACCGCTCCTCTAAGCACACGTCACACTCGTGTCCCTTCCATGCCTGCAGTGCAACGACTTTACAGTCCAACGCGGTCAATTCCAAGTCCGCTACAGACGCCGTCAATGGTTGCGATTCCTGTGCCAGAGTTCAAGACAGTGCGGAGCAAGAGTGATCTGGCACCCATCATCAACACTCAGCCAAAGTACCGCCGCGCACTGCCAGAAGGCGGCTTCATGAGTCCGCTAATGGGCGTCACAACATACATCTCGTCAACTTACCAACTATGTAACCCCGAGTTCACGTATCAAACGTCGCGCAACCCACGACGTGAACTGACCAAGCTTTCGGAGCCTAAGCTCAACAATGGATACGATAATGCCGAGTCCGACTACATTTTGTATGTGAACGATGTGCTGGGAACTGACGAGCAGCGGCGTTATTTGGTTTTGGATATTCTTGGCCAAGGGACGTTTGGTCAAGTCGTGAAATGCCAAAACATGATCTCAAAAGAAATTCTTGCCGTCAAGGTCATCAAGAACAAACCAGCATACCTGAACCAGAGTATGATGGAAGTGTCCATTCTCGATCATTTGAACAATACTGTGGACAAGAGAGATGAACACAATCTGCTACGTCTCAAAGACAAATTCATGCATAAAGAACATCTATGTCTCGTCTTCGAGCTGCTTTCCTCGAATCTCTACGAGCTCATCAAGCAGAATCACTTCAAAGGTTTGTCGACAAATCTGGTGCGTGTATTTGCTCAGCAGTTGCTAGACTCTCTCATGGTTCTCAAAGACGCACATCTCATTCATTGCGACTTGAAACCAGAAAACATTCTGCTCAAATCGTTGGATTCCCCAGTCATCAAGGTTATTGATTTTGGTTCGGCTTGTCATGAGCGACAAACAGTCTATACTTACATTCAGTCGCGTTTCTACAGATCTCCTGAAGTTTTGCTGGGACTTCCCTACACAACATCTATCGACATGTGGTCTCTAGGTTGCATTGTTGCCGAGCTCTTCTTGGGCTTGCCAATTTTCCCAGGCACTTCAGAGTATAATCAGCTATCTCGAATCGTTGATTCTTTAGGCATACCTCCAAACTGGATGGTGGAGAAGGGTAAATCATCGGGACAGTTTATGGAAAAGTTTTCTGACGAATACGGCAGAAAGTGCTACAGACTGAAAACGAGGGAGCAGTACTCGAGAGAAACTAAAACTGAAGAGCAGCCCTCAAAGCAGTATTTCCCATCAACTGATTTGAAACAGATTATTATGACATATCCTCTTCCCCGAAGAAACATGAAAAAGTCTGAAGTTGATCACGAAATGTTGCAGCGCGAGTCTTTTGCAGATTTCGTACAAGGCCTGCTCAATTTGAATCCGTTTGAGAGATGGACACCTCAAGAGGCTGCTATGCATCCATTCATTACCGAAACTAAGTATGTGGGACCATTCAATGCACAGGCCGCCCAGCGCAAGGCTCCACAATCATCGCAATCACAAAAATCACGACAAGTATCAGCGAACCCACAAGCCGTACCTGCTACTTCATTGCAAGGCACTGGCTCCCAGAGATATGCACAACAACAATCAAGTCAATATCATGTTCAGCCATATAGTAGGGATGCACCGCTGGCAAACACTGGTAGTCGACGTATGAGAGCTACCACGATAGGTCAGCTGGACTCTGTGCCAAGCTCAATTCAACGAGCCACAGCTCTTATGAATCCAGCTCAGCCTATCCGTGCGCAACCAAGTCCAGCATACATCCCTCCTCCGCACTCTATGGACGGGGTATACGGAGAAGTTGTAAGAAAGCTGGAGAATGGTCTTCATTAAGGGCCTTATTTCCTGATGATTTTGCTGTTTTGCTTCCAGCAATGGACTGCGAGGCATGCTACATGCGAAATATATTACATATCAAGTTCATTCGGACTAACCTCCTGCAATAAAATATCATTTTTGAGCATTTTCAACTATCAAAATCCGAAAGCACTCATGTCTGGCTCTTCAAACGCGGTCGGTGCCGGTGGCTGCAGAGCCTTCGCTGTTTCAGAGAAGTTGAACTTCGTTTTTGATTCAACTTCATCCTCTCTCTTTGGATGGTTGTATTTCCAGTTCCTTACCAGAGACAGTGCAAGCACATCACAGCCCATTCTTGTGTAAACGTTTGCGACACGCAACACAAAGCTTGATTCAGCCTCCAGAGACAGCGCCGAGTGATCTTGCAACTTTTGATACAAAATAGAAAGAACTGGGTCATTAACCAGGTACTCAACATCCTGGTGATACGAAAATGTTAGCGAGGCCACACTCTCACTCTTTTGCCCTTTCATCCAGTAGCACCACGCGATCTGCCACCTATCCGACTCGCTCTGGGCCTTCTTCAGGAGTCGAGAGTCAATCAGACCTGCCAGAGCCTGTTCGCCGCCATAAACTCTTGCCACGGCCACTGCCAAAGGAAAATCATTGAGGTTTCGGCAAATCACATCAGTCGCACTTGCAACAGCGTCACCCAACAGAAACCAAGCAGCCGCATACTCATATCTATGCTTCCCTAGTAAGGCATAGGCGTTCTTGAGAGCTGCCTCCTTCCAGCGTGGCGTTGTAAAGTCATTTTGCAATATTTTAAGAGTCTTTGCCTGCTCTTTATGTCCAGATGATGTCTTCCAGAGACCAACCAGAATATGTTTCTTCTTCAGCGCCAGATAATACAGAGAGCTTCTCACAGGATCTTTATTGCCATCGATGCTAAACGCGACTCTGGCTATTCTCTCAAATAACTCACAGAGTTTGGGGGTATTTAACCAGTATGAAATACCAAGATCTCGAGCTTGTTCCCAGGATCGAATCTCACCTTTTGATTCTATTACAGTTAACAGAATGTCCTGCGATTGACTGTGTAGTGCCCAATTAAAATCTCTGAATACCATCTCTTGCGTTGTTTTGTGAAGCTTATAGAGATGATAGGCCAGCAAGAACTTTTCACCAAACTCGTCAATCGATCGCCGATGATACTCTACGAGAGAGAGTGCTTCAACAACAGATGCCAGAGTGATTTGCTGATGGCGAGTTAAATATTTGAGACTAACGCTAGTCAAATAACCGATCAGTTCACTGAAAACACTCGAGGTGTCTATTGGGTGCTCTGCATGCAAGTCTTCATCAGGAAGCCAAAATATATCGTTGTTCATCTGAAGGGTCGAGTCAAGGTCATCGGCATACCCATCATCGTCAACTGCAACTTCAAATTTCAGCGCATGAAGAAGTTTTACCAGAACACGTTTCACGGCATGGCGCTTTCCGGCAAAAATAGACTGAATTAATAGTTGCGGATGGTAGAATGGGAGTGGCCCGTTAAGTAGTGCACAAATATCAAAAATGCTCTGATCAGCTTGATTTCTCATGAATCCAAGCTGCCTTCGAACAGCCTCATTCTGAACATCTATACTTTTGTCTTGAATGAAAAACTGGTTTCCAGCGCCAACCACAAACGTTCCGTCTTTGAGCCATAGTGAATCTCCAATTGGATGGCTGGTGTAGCCACTTATATCCACTCTCTTAACTGCAACCCAACTGTCAACTTTGTTGGTATAGTCGTATCTCAGCTGGCAATAGAGGACAACTTCACTAGTGAATCCAACGCCGAGAACACACTGTTGAGAAGGTGATGACGTCCAATCTAGATCTGCTATCTTTTTGTCTGTCATAGCAAAGGAGCTCTCAAACTCTTTAACTGAACTCTTGATATCCCAAATAAATAACGCTTCATGCTTTTCATCAGTGGCTGCAACCTTCTTTGTCGAGGAGACAGCCATCTTTGGAGCATTTTTTACTTCTGTCTCCAGATAGCCTGACTGAACCCAGTCATTTGTCCATATTTTGACTACACCATCTCCAGAAATAGTGATCAAACTGTCGTTATCAGACAAGGATCGACTCCAGCCAACAGGATCCACTGGAGCAGCAACCTGGATATCTTGTTCCTCAATAACTGTAACCTTATCCTTTACAAGGCTAGAGGATGAAAGATCAAGGATGTAGTCGTCAATATGATCGCGATACGCAGCAGCCAGTCTTAACTGCTTCGGATTAGGATTGTCTCTCGAAATGACTTCAAAGAAGCACAGTGCGTCAGTAGGAGCATCAACAGTGCAAACAGGAGAGGCATAAAATTGCGAGCAATCCCAAAGTGTTATGTTATCGGGAGTCATAGTCACAATATTTTCCTGTAGAACAACAGCATGAGTTATTTGGAGTGGATGGTCAGTCCGCAGCACGGAATAACGGTGCAGCGCTACACCGGACGTTTGTCGATGCGTTTTCCAAACACCTGCGGCGCCTCTAGAATACGATAGCAGAGCATTACCATCTCCGGCCCTTACAATTCCTCTAACACTTTGTTTATGTCCCGTGAAGATTGCCTCTTGAAGGAAGCTAACATTCAACGACGAAGAGAGAAGTGATTCAATAGTGAAAGCAAACTGATACACTACTCCAAGGACGCTGTCATGTACAAGAACCCCAATGTTGTTGACTTTGGTGGGATCCAAAAAATCAACCGATTCAGCAGAGAACGGCAAATAGTCGAGACGATGGCCTTCTTCTCGGTTGCGAAGATAAGATGCCTGCACATGTAGTGGAGCTTGACTCAGGATTACCGAGGAACGTACAAGCTTTACCCTGGGACCTGTCAAGCCGACATTTTCCAGTGAAAACACCGAGACTGAGGTGAAATCCTTGGCAATTGCAACCACTAGATCAGGATCTTTGGCTAATAGTTCCATAGTGCCTTCTGGAATGGCCCTTATCTTTGCTGACGACTCGACAGCTCTCATGATCTCTCCACTGTCAAGAACGAAAGCATAGCAGCAGCCGTAACTTCCAACGTCTAGTGATGCCCACATTTGCAGGTTTAGAGAATCCCTCTCATCAAAAGGCATCCACAGTCTAACAAGTCCATCAGCAGCTATGGTATACAGGGAGTTTGCTATTGTCTGTTCATCAGATACGGGCTGTTTCCACTTCATGTGAGTAATGGATGTGGGGTGAGTAAGATATGCAAAATCAAAATTTACAGATTTCGGATCAAAGGATGATCGTCTCCACACCTTGACGAGTCTGTCGTATTTGCTGCATGTAGCAATTAGATAACCGTCGGGCGATGTAATGCAGCACCACAATGGGTTTGCTAGCCTTGCAGACCAGCATTTATTAGTCTTGATGGCTAACCCAGCACTCGATTCAAAGTCTTGCATGGTTTCAATTGTCCACAGCTGCAAAGCATCACCGCCGACAAAGATTTCGGTACCTCCGAGTCCACAAAAGGTGATACACTGGGCATTCTGAGAGTCAATCTCCCCGGCAAGTTCCCAATGGGTGCCTCTGGAGTATTCTTCGATAACAAAGTAAACATAGATGCAAGTAGGCGTTGAAACAGCCAGTCTTCCACTCTTTTTGTCCACAGCTACGGCAATACCGTCACGGTTGCCAAGGTAGATGGTTTGTACGAGATCATTGCCGCATAAAATGATAAGATTGTTGCCCGAGCAGTAGACAATGTATCTTTTATGTTTCCATAAGAAAGTGACCAGCGAGTTAATCCCTGGATTGGGCTGTCCTGGCAAGAAGGACAAGCCCATGGTGCCGATGAGCTGCTGCTGTGAGGGATGGGAACGTGGGAGTGCGCTAGTTCTCTCCAAAGTGGTGAAGTAGGAATAGGTAAATAAAGAGAATAGAAACGAACAAGTGGAAGAAACTTGGAAAATCTAAAATACGTAAAAATTACCGTAGAGTCAAAAGAAGCTCAACACTCTTTTTCACCAGCTAATCCTCAATACTCTTGAAAGGTCTTTTGTTTTCTACATTATGCGTTGAATAACTCGTGACAAGTCATTTGCAAGTTACTTGCCATCTATTTGGGAACAACAATGAAACTTGGCTTGCGGAACTTGCCATCGTTGTAAACGTTCTCCTCGGCGTCCCAGCCAGAGACGTTGGCCATGAGCTCCTTTTCTCTCTGAACAAGGGCAATCTGGCGTCTGACGGCGTCACGGTCGGCCTCGGCAATGAGCAGAGGCTGAAGATAAATACGAGACCAAGCGGCTTCTCTTTTGAGTTCGTTTCTTTCGTGGATACCAGCGCTGGCCTTGTAGAAACCGTACGAACAGAGTGCAACCATGGCGGACAGGTAAATGAGAGGGCGGAATCCTCTGGACGGCAAGTTACGCTAAGTTAGTGGGTGGATTCATGAGACACAAGTTAAATTGACACATACCTTCCATTGCACAGGCTCGTAACCTCCTCTTGGCGGTAGATCTTGCATTATATCTTTGCAAGTTGGATGATTGGTTGAGTTGGGAGTCCAAGGTTTTGAGCCCAAAACGGCCTTGACAAGTTATTAGTAATAATCAACATAATTGAAATACAGCATACTAAAGAAAGAATGCATTTATTGTGTGTAGCTGCGACAAGCAAGATTTCGGCCGCTATCCTCAGTAAATGCCATTGTTGACATCTAAGACGATTCCAGATATCATTTGGTCAGACCTGGGTCTACGACAGGTGGCGGACCGGCAGGGTTGGTATACTTTTGAAGTGTATTCAGGAACTCTCACAAATTGGTGAGATTATGAGGCAGCCATTAAGTTCTTATTATTTCGAGATGAAGAATTAATCCCAGAGGTGGGTTCCCAATGGGCTTCCTGTTGTTAAACCTTCCTCTTTGGTGCGCTCAGCCGCACCGCACGCAGATGACTCAAAGATCGGAGTAGCTCAGCACTTTGAGAGTTGAATACTATCGGTATTCTCAATTGATAGTACTCATACTACACAGAGCGATAGGACATGTTAATCAGACAGACCTTCCATTATGGCACAAGGCAGGGGCATCTGGAACTCATTCTTTCTGAATGGATTGCCAAAGCATAGCATGAGACCACCACGTAATTCTTAGGCTGGCGAGCACAGTAGAAACAAAGAGGGACTTCCAAGAATCAATATAAGGGCAAGATTCGTATTCCAATAATGCTAGGAGTCTCGTAGCGAACAGCCTCAACAATACATGTAACTGCTAGACATCAGGCATTTGTGACAGGAATTATTGGCAGTGGAGTAATACCCCGTAGCATGCAAGCGTCCTACAGCATGACACTGCGCTCCCCACATTCCCACCCTCAATTACTCAATTTGAAAGCGAGCACTGTGTGAACCCAGTCACTGGCGAAAACCGCTGACCGGGTAGATGTGCGATCAGCCGATATCAGTCAAGACACACAAGGGTATCAAAGGTATATTATCGTCCAGAGTTGGTCACTATCGGCAACGATGATTTACGCATCCACCCTTCACTCCAGGAGGCGAAGAACCTATGAAGGCGAGTCATGGGATCTGGGCACGAGCTGACGTTTGCTAAGCTGTAGGATCTACAGTCGTTTAACTCGAGATTGGCCAATCCGTTGCCGATCCGCTTTTTAGTCCGCCCCACTCCCTATGTCTTTCAAGTGACCGCCGTGAGCCTTACTTCAGAAACGTTTGTTTTCATGATCGTAACAGAACAGAAACATGGTAAGATCAGCAAAACATTTTATCCCTGTCCTGCTATTTACTTTATGCTCTTTATCGTTCCCAACACTCGTCCCCGAGGTCCTGTCGAACCCTATCAATGGCAGTCGGAGGCCGACGGTTCTTTGCCAAGAAAACGGTCGGCGGAGCTGCGACACTGGCGTTTGCCCAGGCGCCGGGCGATTGCGAAAGTTCGCCCGGCAATTTCGGGAACGACAGGCACTAGTTCCAGAAGACAAGTATTGACGAATCTCCACCTGTTCTGTTGTGCTTATGCCTTCGATACGCTGCGCGCACATGGCACTGCGTCATCTTCCTGCGCAGATCTCGATTAGATCATCTACACCGATAGGAACAGTACCCAGGAATACGGAGAGACATGGCGTGATAAACGGTAAAGGTCAGCGATCCCTGCTATCAAGATACCCTAGAGAGGTTGCCGTTTGTGTAGACGCTGCTATTTTTCAAATACTCAGGCGGACAACACCTCTAGTAGGTCTGGATGGCCTCATTGTGGGGATCGCATCACATGGGAGACGCTTTGCACGCTAGATGGAGTAAGCTGGTCTAGCTGTAAACCTTTCACGTGTCGTACTTCGACGGGGGAGGTACAGGCTATGGAAACGTCGGTTGAAGCTGCGTCCGCCGGACTTCTTGGCGTTCTTCCTATTTATTTAATAAGATCTACTTTTTATTTGACGACGTTTTGGTGTCGTGCTGTACGATTGTGCTCCAACTGTGCTGATAATCACTGCAGGGCCCATTACATCGCAGAAACTAGCTTCACCCTGTTGCTTGTGAAAAGTTTGCAAGGGACCCGGCTGCCTTGGCACCATAACTGTTCTGGCTGTGTGCTTGAGGCTAAGACATTAACGTGCAAGAGTATTTTTCTTGCGACTCCAGCTACGAGCGGGAGTTCTGGGCCTTCCTCATTCGGTCGTAGCTCGTCCGGCAAGATGGGAAAGATGAGATGAGATAGATGCGGTAGATAGCAACCATTCCATAGACATTTCTGACGAAACGAAAGCTAAGACAGGCTAAGCTTTTGAAGATCTGAATTTTATTACCCCTTGGCTCCTCTTGGCTCTTCTTGGCTCTTCTTGGCTTTTAGGATACCAATCCTCGAGATTTCTTCCCCCCAGAGAGCTTCCCTTGGTATGACGTGCTTAGGAAACGGGCTCACCAAATGTCAAATTCGAGCTGCTTTTCCAAGCAGCCAATGAGAACTGTCTTTGGGGGTTATCTCTGCGCCCAGGCCGCCCTTACCGCGCATGCTTGCCACGGTATTGCAACATGAGTCGTAATCCGTGCAGCTCAGTAACGCGATGGCTGTTGCTTATCGCCGAAGCACTTTTTGAGTGTAGATCCAATGCAAAGGTTTGAAACCGATCACGGGCGCTCGCCGCCTAGAAGGCGCTGTTGCCAAGACTATCAGTTTCTCGAGATCTAAATGTCTATATAAGATAGCTCGTCGCTGTCCGATATTGAAATCCAGCAATCAGAAATGAGCACAGACGAGGAGAAAGTCCAGTACAATGTGGCCCAGGGCTCTGCCCCGAACTCCGAGTCATCGACAGATCTTGAATCTCTCGAACAGACAAGAGAACAGAAGCTCGCTAATTTCACCGAGTGGGATCTCGCTTTCAAGCCAGTCGACAACTATGAGAACTGGAAAGTCGTTGATCCAAAGGCTACCTGGTCTCCAGACGAGGAGAAGCGGATCGTCCGCAAGATTGACGTCAGGATCATGATCTGGGTCCTCATCATGTTCTTTGCCCTCCAGCTCGATCGAGGTAATATTGGACAGGCTATAGCCGGCAACTTCTTGACTGAAGCTAAAATCACCACGAATGAATACAACAACGGTCAAATGTTGTTTTACTGTGCTTTCTTGATCATGGAACTACCTTCCCAACTGGTCTCCAAAAGAGTGGGTCCTGAACGATGGATTCCAATCCAGCTTATGCTCTGGAGTGTGGTTGCGATGTGTCAAGCGAAAATTTCTGGTAGAAACTCCTTTTACGGTACTAGAATTGCTCTCGGTCTCATGGAGGGAGGCTTCATTCCAGATACTATTCTCTATCTGTCTTATTACTACACTGGCAAAGAACTGCCTATCAGACTTAGTTGGTTCTGGGGTGTTCTTACCCTCACCAATATCATCGGTGGCTTCTTGGGCTTCGGTCTCCTACACGCAAAGACTGGTGCTCTTGTTGGATGGCAGTTCTTGTTTTTGATTGAGGGAGCTCTCACCTTCATCATTGGCCTCATCTCTTTCTTTTATCTCTCGCCTTCCGTCACTCAGAGAAACTTTTTCAATATCCTGTTGAAGCGCGATCACTTTTTCACTCCTCGCGAACAAGTCGTTATTGTCAACAGAGTTTTGAGGGATGACCCATCCAAGGGTGACATGCATAATAGACAGGGTCTGACTTTTAAAGACATTTGGTCTGTTCTTACCAACTACAACCTCTGGCCTCTCTGGCTTATGGGTGTTGTTATCTACTGCCCTACCGCTCCGCCTGCTAACTATCTGACAATTATCTTGAAGCAGCTCAAGTTCAATACTTTCCAGACCAGTTTGCTCACCATCCCTCCCAATGTTGTCTTCATTATCAGTCTTATTATTGCAACGTTCTTCAGTGAGAAACTCAATAACAAGAGATTATTGATTGCTTCGCTTCAGGTTTTATGGCCATTGGTCGGACTGATTGCACTAGCTGTGATCAAGAAAAACACAGCAGCCTGGGCACAGTATGGCCTCTTGTTTGTCATTCTCTGTGGACCTTACGCTCACCCCATGTTGGTAGCTCTCAACTCTAGAAACAGTAATACTGTTAAGGCAAGAACTGTTTCTGCTTCCGCATACAACATCAGTGTGCAGATTGGAAGTATTATCTCTACCCAGATTTACAGAGCGGATGATGCTCCAATGTACCGACGCGGTAATAGAGTGCTCATTGCTCTTGCTTCATTTGGTGCAGTGGTTATTATCTCCACTTGGTTCTACTACCGATGGCTAAACCAGAAGAGAGACATAGTCTGGAATGCTCTGTCTGAGGAGGAGAAGCTTAACTACGTCAAGACTACTAAGGACGTGGGTAATAGGCGCCTTGACTTTAGATTTGCGTATTGATTAGCAGTGATGATTTGCCGAGCTATCTAGATGCCACGATTTTTGTGGCTGGCATTGTGCCAAATTAACGATTAGTTTGATTAGGGATAGAATGACATTGTCTTGTGGGTATTGCGTTCAACGACAGAGGCTACTTTCTTAAGTGTTCTCTAATGCTATCTTTTGAACATGCTATACACGCTCTTTTCAATCTGAGAAAAGACACCCCCTGGAACGACGCCATCTTTGATCCACACTGCACAAGAGCCCATTGTCTTTGCCATCAGGACGTCGGTGAGCAGCCGGTCTCCGACAACTGCGACTTCGCTGGGGCTGTCAATTAACTTGTTCGACATGAGATACTGGATAATTTCGCTATGACATCCAGGCTTTTTCATCGCATGTCTAAATACCTTAACACCGGTATTTTGCTCCAACACCCGTGCACCATATCCGCCCACGTCGTCAGTGGAGCCTGCTGTGTTGGAAACAATCATTAATCGATCTCCTGGATACTCTTTCCGCAGACGATCCCATTGCTCTTTGTATGCAGGAAATACTTCGTTGGAATGGGGTTTGGCAAAGCAGTTGTCTTTGTCAAGGAGCACGACTTTAATGGGTGTGCTGTGAGGGATGGGGATTGGCAATTGTGCAAACGTTGGTACTGTCACATGGGGAATCACCAGCGACGGGTTGGAGACAACTCGAAATGTGTGCAATATGGCACTGAAATTGAGAGACATGCCTGAAAAAATCAAGTCTCCAAACCTAGTTCTGATCACTTCACGTGACACTTTGAGGGTGGGGCATGGAGGGGAACAAAAACGCTGTGAAGTAAATAGCAGGAAAGTGGCAGCTTATTTCTACGACGATGTGGCAAACCGAAGAAAGTTTCGTTATGATATATATGATATGTCATGTGTGTGTAACACTCTATAGCATGTAAAATATGGCAGAGATCATGGCCGTAAGCGCAGTGAACAGCGAATACTCTGCAGTGCCTGCTCCGGCCTTTGAACTAGCAGACGGTGCAGCGCTGGAGGCAGCAGCAGTACCCGAACCAGATTTGGCGCTGCTAGTGACTTGGCCCTTGGCTGGGCCAGTTGAAGTTGTACCCGAACCAGAGCCAGCGCCAGAGCCAGTGGCAACGGCATTGCCCGTAAACGTGGCTGTGGTTTGCAGTGAAATGTCTGCAGTGTTCGAGCCATAACCCGCGTATGAAGTCTTGAAGACGGCAGAGCCATCCGTAACGGCCGATGGGACAGATCCAGAAATGGCTTCAATGTTGGACGAAGAAACATCGTACTTAGCCTGAGCCAGAGATACTTCTTTGTTCTCAAGATCGTAAACAACGTAAGCAGAACGCAAGAATGTGTCACCGAGAATAATATCAGAATTATCGGTTCCAAGAGCCATAATCTGGCATTGTGGCTCTCCTCCGATAGCACGGACAGCGTCACCCTGCTCGTTGCTAAGACTAACGAGAAATTCAGAGAATGGAACCGTCACTTGGGCCCCGTTGAACTTGAACACTAAAGCACCAGCAGTTTCGTTGTAGTTACAGGATGTCACATAAGAGCCAGTTTCCTCATTTAACTGAGCATTGGTGGCCTCCGCAATAGCAGCAAACACATTCTCTGGCAAATAGGCAAATGTCGTACCGGAGTCCAACAGTGCTGGCTCCGATCCCTGGATCAAAGTTACATTCTTGCTACCAGTTTCCCAAACAATCTCTGTAAGCTCAATGTACATGGCGATAATTTCTTCAGTGCCATAGGAGGCGTAATTGGGGACAAGAGGCACGGTCACCAAAGGGCCCTCATATTTGTCATGATCCACTCCACCAAACAAAATAGTACCCGAGTCGGCTTGGAGACTATTCAGGTAGAGAGAGTAAGCTAGGGAGTCAATGTCACCAGACTCTTTCAACAACATTGGAACATTGGGATAAGAGAAGGAGGCATATTGACCATTGCTGACTTGTGAAAGCGATTCGGTAGCTTCCAGTCCCTGAAAGCCGATACCAAACACTGGAGAAGTGGAGTTGGTCTGATTTGCCACAGCAAACTGAGCGTCCTTGAGTGTAACGCCGCCGAACGCCAAAGTGTCCGTGCCCATCTCGCCGAGAGCAAATGTGTAATCACCATACTGGATGAAGAAAGTGGAAGACTCGTTGGCTTTATAAGACGATGACTGCTGGGAGTCAAATTGAGGCACGCCTGTGCAGTCAATGACATTAGGGTTATTGCTATTTGTGGAATTTTGGCACAAAGAGTTGTCTGTTCCCATAAACCAGAGGTCAGAAGAGCCAGTGTCAAGAACAGTTTCAATCTTCTGAGCTGGCGTCCCCACCTCGAGGGTGATGTAGTAACCAACAATTTGGTTCGACAAGTCGGCAGAGACGGTGCTGCCAGCCCGCTTGACCAACAGATTGGAATTGCTAATCCCCTTAGTTTCATATCGCTTGGTAAACTCCACCGAGACGACCGCCAAAGCCGACGTGGCCGAGACGCCTGCAAGAAGTGCACTTGTAAATCTCATGATTGCTCGTGACGTTCAACGAAATTTAGTGATACAAGTTATATTACACGATGTGAAGAGGCAAAATGCGAGCCGACGCACTAGTTAAAAAGGCCTGGTATTGACAACCTCTCGCATGAACCCGATTGAGCAGGGTGCTCCTCCGCCACGGTTGCAGGGGGAGGCAAGCGCGGGGGCGTTTTGCCCTTTGCCGCATAGAGGAGTCTCTGAGAGCAGACAAAGACAACCGCGCACCCCGCTCTACGGAGACAGTCCTGTGCTTACTCACTCGTCGGCAATTTGATTTCCTCCTTTCTTGACCGCTTTCCATAGCGCTGCTCCCCGCGGTTAGCTAGTTTTTACGTCGAGGCTGAGCTACAGCACTGGGGTGGAGACTCTGAGGTATTAAGGACCCGCCAGGGCAGAACAGGGCGCCTCGAGGCGACTCCGAAGAAGCCCAAACTGTACTACAGACCGAAAGTGGGGAAGGTTTTTACGCACTCTTCGAGCCGTAATTTGTAACCACATTCATTGGCCATCAGATTACTTTGATTGTGCCGTTTCGGATCTGTTCCAGCAGATACGGCTCTGTATCTTGCCGAGGCGCATAATTCGGCACGACCCCTCGCCGTGCGCTGTGCCACTCGCGCCAATATGCTTGGGATTAGAGTTGCTGTCAAGGCGGCCCCAAGCGAAGCCAAGGCAGATCTTGCTGTCATTAGGGCAGGCTAAGACATTGTACATTATCAATAAGCTTACACTGCAGAGTTTAATGTTGGCTGGTGCAATCCAAAGCTCTGGATGACGTTCGTGAAAAAAATAGACCAGACGTATGGTTGTCAAGTTTGGCAATAGTTCATGCTTAAATCTGCCACCTAATTGGATCGCTTGCATTCGCCCCTGCCTTGGGCTACCCAGCCTCATTTCCATTGTTCGCATGGACATGATCATTGATGTGTTACATGACATAATATAATTAACGCTGCAGGGTCTCTGTCACGCCTTTTTCAGCCAGCAGGTTGCATATGGGAACAAGAAATATCCGTCATGGTGTAATGGCTAGCACAGTACGCTCTCACCGTGCAGATCGGGGTTCGATTCCCCGTGACGGAGTTAATTTTTTTTACAGATTCTCGACAGGACGCTAGTCAATGCCATTTGTCAATAGCATAATATGGTACTTGGATTCCCAGATTTTTTCTTCTGCGATTAGATGCTTGAAAACATTGTGATTGTTGTTGTGGTCTAGCTGCAGTATAGGAGCAGAAGTATTAATTCATAGATCGGTTGTTCACGCACTCTGCTTGTCTAACCAGCGGAATAGCCTTAAATGTGTTAAGCTTGAATCTCCTGAATGCGTCCTGCTGAACTCTTTTTAATACCCACAGTAAAAAAGTTTACTACTCTCAGTCCCGTAGGATTGGTACTTGTCGAATGCCATAATTATGCCTGCTTCTTACGGGATATGGCACGTCGCACCTATGTCTTGAGCGAATGAGCGCCATTCGATCCGCGTACTGCCATATCATTGCAAATCAGCGTTTCGCTTAATAAATGACACAGCAGCATCTAGCATCTCATCGCGATGCTTTTGCCATCCGAGTACATGACCAATTATAAAGATATCATGGGGCAAATCTGCGACCTCTAGATACTCAACCCTGTTGCCAGCGACACCAGCATAGGCTTTATAGAAACTGCGCACTGTGTCGCGGAGCACCTCATCTCCGCCTGCCTGTAAAAAGATAGGACTTGCTGTTGAGAACGGATGCAAGGCTGGGGATAGATAAGGGCCATCAAGTCTGATTGGTGGAGGTGCAAAAGCATGTGCACCCCATGCCAGCATTTTGCCATTCACGTAATCTGTTCTCAGGTTCTCGTGATTATCAATTGCCTGAGAATCACCTTCAACGCTATAATTCAAAGATGGCGAGAACAGAAGACAAGCCCGCGGTGGTTCAGGTAAGTTGGGGAGGATAGTGACATATCGTAGCAGTGCCAGTGCAATTGTAGCTCCAGAAGAGTCTCCGCCGATAACTATCCGACTGGGAGAAATTCCAAGCTCTTCCACCAGATAGAGATATGATGTCAAACCATCCTGTATGGGTCCAGGATAAGGTGTTGGGCTCTTTGAGTCTCCTGCCAGACGATACTGCACCCAGAAAGAACGTACTCCTGGCCCAAGCTTGGAATTCAGTAGTGTGGCAGTAGGCTCAGCATCATCAGGTCTTCCTGTCATCCAAAGGAAAGAGCCTGAATGAAACCACAAGACAATCAAACTGTTGTCACTGCCATTCTGCATCCTAGGAGGACTTATTGGAGGTGGTGTGGGATACCACGTTCCTCCAATGCGATCGGGTCTCACTGCTTCCGGGGCAAGAGGACCTTGATAAGCATCTGAACGGCCAGGGTCAATGGTTACCCAGCGATCGCCAAGATCCCCAGCATCCAACGTCACTGACGACATGTAAGCTACGTCTGTGACGATACGAAAGGCGAGCTTCAAGAGCTTCGTCGTAAGTGCCTGTCGATATGTCCATTTCGGGTTTGGCCGAGCAGAACTTGAGATATAGCATACACTATAAAAGAACAGTTTGACCAGAACGAGAGGCACACTGATAATGATCCATATTATAGAGCCAGGTTTCTGGGTACGCCAGCCTCTGGGGACAGCATCAGGCTCCGCCAACATGGCTCAATGATCTCGAGATGATGTAAATTCTTATCAATTGAATGATTCAGTACTGAGGTGTGCAAAGTTTCCCACAGATATGCTTTTCTGTTTGCTGGTCGTTGAAGTGATGAGTGCCTAGAGTCTTGGCAGGGGGCGATACCAAGACGTACAAATCCGAAACAAGCCATCCCATATGCGTTAGTCCGAGAATCTCACCCTCGTTGAGAGCGTGAATCTTATAACACGAACACGAAATTGCAGCTTTCCAATAGTCTCGGAAAGTCTCGGCACTTGGTAACACACTAATCCAATTGCGCTCTGTCGGTGTGCATGTACAATTGCATCTGCTAGTAGGCTATAGGGAGAACGGCTGATCCCGATGGATCTATAAGGTTAGAAATGCACCACGCTGAAAAGCATAATTTAGTCCTACTAGTTTTATTTTGTGCAACTCCGAACCCGGCACATGTTAAAGAGGTTATGCCGCCTCCTCCCGGTGACGGTTTTTAGTCGGCTGCCGGAAGTATTGTACATGACTCTAATATCTGTATCAGACAAGAGGGTATTCACAACTTTACTAGATTGCGAAATAAATAGTCGGTAATAGGAAGAATCAATTTACAAGTCAAGATTTCTGTAGTGTATGACTGCCTGGGTCAAAAGATAGACAATGGCAGCCCTCCTCGACTATCTCATGGTGCCTCCGGCTCGTTAAAAAAATTGCAAGGGGCGCAATGAGGTAACAATATGCTTCTAGGCATAAATTTAATTACCAGGCTATTTCGTGTCACGACCACCGCAAATGTGTCCGAGGCTCATGCCGTCCCTACCGCTGTCAACCACATACCCCTGCGTTTCAACCCCCAGCACAACACCCGCATCCATAGTGCCGCACCAGGACCATTACTGTGAACTCTAGAGTGTTTGTTTAAAGGGATGTGATATCCTCACTGCTTGCTACAGCTTCAGACATCAGTGACCATCACCCGGGGTGTACTGCTCTCAATGGCTATGAACTCTCAGCCCCCAATGCGGAACTGCGCGTTTCTGTGCCAAGCAATAGCTACCCCACTCCACTAGAGAAATAGAAATAGACAATAACCGGTGAGAATGACATGTAGTGATGAAGCCATCTATAAGGTGGAGCGTATTCTGTACTGCGTAAAGGAAAACTCAGCATTGAACTGAAACCCGAATTCGCAGGGTCCATGTCTGTGAACATCTATTGCCCAAAGGGTTTAATGCAGGCGTTAGGCAGTCTTAATTTTTTGTTCGATGCACCTTTTTGACCGACTGGCTGTGGAGGATTCTTGAAGATGGCAATAATCTAAAGCTTGTCAGTAAGGCATAAAACTAGCGGTAAACTGAATATTCTACCAGCTTTGATAGATCCTCTGTCCTTGTGAGAGCATTTCCTTTGGATATTTTCCTGCATTAAACTGATTCTACGCTCTGCTTCTAATTTTGTAGGACGCGATGTGCCCATTTTAGAAAGCAACCAACACGCCATTGCCATTCCGCGGAAAACCACTTGGCAATATGGGCGGTTGAAGGCTTTCTCCTTCTTTGAGGAGCTCGCAACTTGAACCGATGAAATGATTAGACGGTATACTCGTTTCCTGTTTCTCGCAGTTGTAGCGACTTCTCTACTTTTCGCCATAACTCACTTTGCCAGACACGCAGACATACTGCGTTACGACGATAGACATAGACGCCATACCAACTACTGGGGTACTTGGAACAATAAGCATGGCGGTGAGAGTCACTTTCATGAACACAACGGATCGGGGCATGAAAAGGATGTTGAAGGACATAGTAACAGGGTGGAAAGCACGCCAATAGATCCTGCCATTTTCAAAGCCAAAACCAAGTTTGATATGTCTGCCGGCTACAACGAGAGATTCTATGAAAGATACAGTGGCCATGGCGAATGCTTGGAACCTGTTGATGTCGTCGCAAGCAGGTTGCCTGCAGGTACATCTCGAGGCACTACTGGTAAGGATCCTACTAAAACTGTCTTTATGTTCAGAAGCGACAAGTCATCTAATTTCACAGACCTTTTCAGCGTCCACGAAAGTGCTATTCAGGTGTGCGATAAAGATACTGCAGTGGACGGATGTACCCTGCGCCTCGAACGCAACTACATTTTCCCACAGCTGCCGCTGAAGCTGATAGACACACTCAAGACATTTTGCATCAATCCGGTTAAAACTGATTTGTACATTAAGTTGGACGACGACATGATTATCCCTCAGAACGAGCTTGATAGACTAGCGCGCGATTTTCATCTCTCGGGGTGCAAGTATGCGGGGTGCATCATTTATGATTACACTTTCTACTGGGCACAAGGACGGATGTACATGTTCTCGAGGGAGATTCTAGAACGAGTGTGCCACACTATTCCTAATTACACCGTATCCAGCCAGTTTGAAGATATTATTTTTGGCAGCTTAATCAACACAACAAAAAAGGATGAAGTGTGCGACTTTGGCACTGGGGAGTATTGGCATAAGCACTATTTTGTCGACTCGCTGACGATTGAGTACGTCGACATTCACCCTGACGTGTATACTCATATCAAATAACACATTAGCACGCAAGCTGATGGTGACCAGCAATACGTCTTGATCGCAAGTTTATCACCAGTTGTATACCCATGGCTGAAATAATATTCGATTGGAGAGCCCCGCCCTCACATTGATACTAAAGAGAGTGCTGGTTGATCGAAGCTCTTGTTATTGAGCAACTCGAGACTTTACCAAGCAAGACCGTTCGCAGTGACACCCATCGGCAGTAAATTACAGCCACACCTTACACCTGCCATATAGCCAACATAGTCTGAAGGCTGTTAGAAGATAGAAAAGCTATCGCAAATACAATTGACAATCGAAAAATTGAATTGACCAGTGTCACTGGCTGCGTCTGCCGTTGAGATAGCCCACAATCCCAGGAATCAGAGGAGAGACTACTTCAACTAACCCTAGAGGATGTTAGGTGAGCCCGCCCAAAGATTCTTTTTCCCTGTAACGGTGTTCAAGTTCTAGAGGATAAGTTTGCGTCACCGGGCGCATACACGTGGCAATCCTTGACAGCTATTGACATTTTCTCTACGCCATAGCAAAGAGACGTTTGCCACTATGCATGCAAGCGAGCCACCTACAAATGGCCATACCCGCAGTGACCACTGAATGCACACCGTTGTAAATCTATGTTGCTTCTAACCAGCAAAGAGTACACTCTTGTTAGAATAGCTCCAATAAAAAGAAACTTTCATTCTCATAGATTTCTTTAGTGAATATACCAATTCATTCATAGCAGATTTCTAGCCACGATGCCTACTGCGTCTGGACCAGCAGCGACAGCTAAGGAGTGTTGCACTGACTAATGCAGCGCAGTAGCCAATATGGTTCTAGATTTACGGAAATTGAGTTTCAAATCCGTTAATCATTTATGCTAGGATAATTTTCCTTTAGTGGCCATTCTCTTCTGGTCTTCCAGCACCTTCCTAGTTCGGTGCTCTTGTAACGGTTATGCGAAGAACCGATAGCTACAAATATAGCACCAAAATTTGAAATTTAATAAATAGGTGATCGTAATTTAGCTAGCCTTGGCTTTTTCTTGGCTCTTTTCTTGGCTCTTCATTTTTTTACATGACATTCGCACCATATTCCGCCAAAGGCTTTGGTCCCTGTATGACGTGCTTTCGTAACAGGTGCACTCAATGGATGCCAGAGATCAGCCATAACCGACAGGTTAAGACACAGGGTTACATTTGTGCATAATGCATTCGAGAAACTACGTGTGACTGGTGAAATATTGCACCATGAGCCGTAATATGTCCTGTGCAGGCGCGGGGATAACTGCTCCGCGCCAGAGAAACGTTGACATCGAGCATAATTTAGACATATAGGGAAATTTACCGGCGCTCGCCGAAGAGAATGGTCGAGATGCATTTATCATATAATAGTGGACCTTTCCCTGCCAGATTCTCTCAAGATTCTTATTATGAGTGCTGACGAAGAGAAAACTCAGTACACCGTCGTCGGGGAACACGCAGTGAACTCCGAATCCAGTTCGGACCTTGAGTCCATTTCGAGGACCAGAGAGCAGAGGCTCGCACACTTCTCCGAGAGAGAACTGGCTTACAAGCCAGTTGATGACTATGAGAACTGGAAGGTTGTCGATCCTAAAGCTACCTGGACCGACCAAGAAGAGAAGAAAATTGTTCGGAAGATTGATCTTAGAATCATGGCTTGGGTGCTGACAATGTTCTTTGCCCTGCAGTTGGATCGCGCCAATATCGGTCAGGCTATCGCTGGTGACTTTCTTGCTGACACCAAAATTACAACGAACGATTATAACAATGGTCAGATGTTGTACTTTTGTGCTTTCTTGATTATGGAACTGCCTTCTCAAATCATTTCCAAAAGAGTTGGACCAGAACGATGGATTCCCATCCAGCTTATGCTTTGGAGTATCGTTGCCATGCTGCAGTGCCTCATCAAGGGCAAAGGCTCGTTTTACGGCACCAGAGTTGCTCTTGGACTATTGGAGGGTGGCTTTATTCCTGATGCCATTCTTTACTTGTCCTACTACTATACTGGAAAAGAGCTCCCTATCCGATTGACTTGGTTTTGGTGTGTGCTTACGTTGACCAACATCATTGGCGGTTTCTTGGGTTTTGGTTTGCTTCACGCCAAGGCCGGTGGCATGGTAGGCTGGCAATTCTTGTACCTTATTGAAGGTGCTCTCACTCTTGTTATCGGCTTTATTTCCTTCTTTTACCTCTCCCCATCTGTTACTCAGAAGAACTTTTTCAGCATTGTGTTTGGCTGGGATCACTTCTTCACCCATCGTGAACAAGTCATTATTGTGAATAGAGTTCTAAGAGACGATCCATCTAAAGGAGACATGCACAACAGACAAGGTCTAACTCTGAAGGACATCTGGACAGTCGTTTGCAATTACCACATGTGGCCATTGTGGGCACTGGGTGTTATCGTTCTCATCCCCATCACCCCTCCAACCAACTACCTGACAATTATTTTGAGAGAACTTAAGTTCAACACATTCCAAGCCAGTTTGCTGACCATTCCTCCTAATGTTGTGTTTATCATCAACCTGCTCATCAGTGGTCTCTTGACTGAAAAGCTGAAGAACAAGAGACTTTGGATTATCTCATTCGAGGTGGCATGGCCGCTGATACCTTTGATTGCACTCGCCACAATTAGGAGCACTACTTCGGCGTGGTCTCAGTATGGTATACTGTTTGCCATTCTGTGTGGTCCTTACGCTCACCCAATTTTAGTGGCGCTCAATTCGAGAAACAGCAACACTGTAAAGGCAAGAACAGTCTCCGCTTCAGTTTATAACATCAGTGTGCAGGTTGGCCAGATCATTTCGACACAAATCTATAGAGCAGATGATGCCCCAATGTACCGAAGAGGCAACAGGGTACTCATTGCTTTGGCAGCAGCTAGTATTGTCATTGCTATTGCTTCTTGGTTCTACTACCGTGGGGTAAATGCGAAAAGGGATGAGGTCTGGAATGCCATGTCTGAGGAAGAGCAGCTGCATTATCTAAAAACCACCAAGGATCTTGGTAATAAGCGCCTCGACTTTAGATTTGCATTTTGATTAGGGTTAAAATTCGAATAATGTTAAATTACTTTGCTGTTCGTTTGAAAATGTTGTATTGAAATAATAAAAAACTACGCACTGCTTTTGAATTGAACTGTTGCCGCTCACGACACTGCAGGGAATTGTACAACCAACGGGCAGCTTGTCTGGCATTACAAAGCGTGTGGCATTTTTTCTAAACTCGGTAACACGAATACCCTTTTGACAAAAATCTAATCTGTGCGTTCATCTGTGAACTACTAGGCTAGTCCGGATGAGTGGTAAGATAATTAACCTCTACTCGATTGTCGGCAAAATGTTTGTGATAGAAGCTGAATCCATCAGCATGGCAGAACTCGTGTCTATCCGAGGAGTTGAGTAGATGTCCCATTGTGACGTCTTCACCATGGTAGACCACTGTGTAACTAGGAATTGCAGCGCAAGCTCTCAGTAGCATCTCCTTGGTAAAGAGGTATATTTGTCCTTCTGCCCAGTAGAACTTGTAGTCAATAGCAATCTTCCCGCTGTACTTACAATCAGAGAGATGAACAAGACGTGCCAGCAAATCTAGTTCACTGTCTGGGATCACCAGGTCGTCATCAACCTTGATGTAAATGTCCGTTTTGTCCGGATCAACACAAAAGGTTTTAAGTGTGTCGATCAGCTTGATTGAAAGTTCATTGAAACCGTAGTTTCGATGTAGTCGAACATTGCATCCTGAAGCCTCTGTGTCTTTGTCGCAAATCTGGATAGCTTTCTGTTGTACACTGAAAATGTCTGTGAATTTGGACGATTTGTCGCTTCTAAACATAAAGACTGTCTTTGATGGGTCTTTAGAAGATGCTTTCCAATCCACACCTTTGGGAACTCTGTCTTTTAGTTGATCAGCACGTTGAAGGTAGTCTTTTTCATCGTAGAACATCCATCTTCCCTGAAACCTGTCCAGATAACCCTCGGACAAATCAACCGGGACTTCTTCATCAAATACATATGTCGGCTGTGGCTTTAAAAAACCTCCTTTGTATGGGTTTATTTGGTAGCGAGGCAGGACTCCAGAGTGCGCATTCAGTCCGACCACAGCCAGCAGAAGGGCCATGACCGCCATAGTCAGAAGGACTATGCGACCAGTAACCCGAAACATTATGATACGTGTGGTGTAGACGTGGGAGAGATTTTTTCTGTGGCTTCACTTTATTCGTGTTTTTGATGCCGCCCTTCCCCTACTTCCCGACGAGCATGACATTAGCGCGAGCTGTCCCTCATGTGGCAGTGGGTGTATGCATTAGCCCGAAATATCACAGAGCCGAAGGACGCTAACTGGGAGTCTTTTTAATTCAAAACTAAACAGTAATCAATGATAAGCGATCTCAGCCATAATTTCACTGAATCGTGAGCCAGTAAAGCGAGTGGCAGTAGTTAAGCAGATTGTCTGCAGATATTAAGGTGCAGTCGACCAGGATGTCAGGCTCTCGCAGGTGCAAGCCGGACTTTGCGGGTGGTAGATGGGCGCTACAAGGAGCTCAGATTACAAAACGTTCAAGTAAGGAAAAAAATAGAAGCGAGGAAGAATGGAAATAGGAGTGGGCTAAGATGAGCGAAAATACCCTTGCCTTGCCATTTCTTGGAGCTGAGCCGCAGAAAACTGTACCTAACGATAAGATTCGACGCATACCGGCAAGGATCCGGAAGCAAGGATCCGGAATCAAGGCGGCGCCAGGAAGCGCGGTTGGGCGAAACGGGTTCTTCGTACGTGGGGGAGGATCACTGGGAGCCTTTGGTTGCTGCTGCTTGATGGGCACGGCGGCGACATTGCGACATTGCGATATTTGTAAAGAGTACTTTCAAGTCAGGGACATATACTCCGATAAACTAAATATCCAAATTTAAGTATAATGCACAGTTCAGCACTCAGTACTCCGAATGCAAGTGACTGAGTAACTGCTCTGCTCAATTTAACGACCTCTTCCGCGAATCTGAATGTGCGGCTGTTCTATATATAACTCAAGGTAAGAAACACATACGAGTATACTGTTTGCTGAAGACTGGAAACACGCGATATTACTTACAGAAGTTTAAGGAATGCGTTTCTACTTTGTATACGAATCCGCTGAGTTACTGCCACAGAACTGTCAGTATCAATTGTTCCAGAACCCAGCTCCACTCACTCTATAAAGGATTTGCCAATCCACTATATGCGATCTGACATTTTAATTGTAGTCTACCTGATATGGAACGTGATAGCCGGTATCTATCGATAACAGTTTTCAAGTTTGCACGCCGTTTCTTAACGACTCTTTCCATCTCTTCAACATATGTGTGGCTGTTACGTGATTTAAATAAGCTACACTGGGGGATACAATGAAAATGGAATGAAAGTGGTCAGCCAGATAATGACAGCTGGATTAATAAAAATGAAAGTACTGGATACTAATATGTTCAATACTGCTAATATAATTCAACTAATCGATAGGCATAGTACGGCTCGACAATAAGGCACTCACATCTACCTCTTATTTGTGAGTTTACCGGGACGGGACTGGGAGTAACTAGAGCATGTTGGAAATTAGTGGGGTGATTCAGTTGGAATGACTATTCGAGTAAGTAGAACGGAATTCAGAGTAAGTAAAAAAAAAAAAAACCCCACTAGAGAAAACAAACTAGTGGGGAACCAAGTAGGGCAAGTAAAGCTGCAGCGCGAGAGAAGGAGTTGAGTGTAGTCAGTGGGGTGATCCTCGAGGGGGGGATAGTGAACAATGGAGAAAAGCTTGGAGGGTGCATAGGAGAGGGCATAGGAGAGGGCATAGGAAAGGGCATAGGAGAGAGCATAGGAGAAAGCAAGAATTAAATATAAACAACACCTGAATATGGTATATGAAATAAGAGTGAAAGATGCTTCTAAAAATTGCCATAAAGTGTGATGCTAACAATGATTTTAAGTAGTACTCCTTCAGAACACGCCTCTGCGATAGTCACAATGAGGTAACAACTTCACACTTCCCGCCGCCCCGCATATGTAATGCAACCTTATGAAATGCTAGAAATACGCCTCGAATTAAAGCACAGGGAAGATGCAATTTAAAGTTCCCTAAACAAGACAGTTGAAAAAGATCCTAAAAAACAGGAAACAAAAATAGTAATTAGAGGGTCAAAAAACAAACAAAAATAAAAATACAGACTAAACATTATGTAAAAGTTTACAAGGATAATGAGCATTGAGCGTAAGCTCAATGCTCATTTAGGAAAACCGCAATTTTAGAAATAGATGATGAGCGTAGCTCATCATACATTTGGGCGGATCAGGTGAAATCATTCCGCATTGAGCGAGTCTC